>CM068375.1:335757818-336357818 GCA_034769895.1 Magicicada septendecula | reverse complement strand
TATGTTTCTCTTCAACGGTAAATTATAGCTAGGATATGTTAGTAACTACTTCAATATTTAGGTTCTCGATGCGTTGGAATATGATTACTAAATTTGTTATTACCAATTTTTCTTTAATAATGGTCCTGAAGACGCCTAGTTCTGATGTCATATATTTTGTACAGTTGATGGAAATTATTGTGAATTTTATGATCCATTTCCATTGGGCTACTATTGCAACGATTACCGTTTCATAGAACGTTTCGCCTACGTGAAATGGGTATATAAGAGAGAGAGAAAGAGAGCGAGTGAGAGAGAGGGAGAGAGAGAGAGAGAGCAAAAGAGAGAGAGCGGGGGATCAGATCGATAGGCAGACAGACTGTCTGACGTTGAAAACGCCAAGGCAATATTTATTCAAGTTTCAAATATTAAAATCAGCAATTGTGTTAAAATATGTAGGCTTTCGTAATATAAAATTACCTTGCTGTTTAGCATCACCCCACTCTCTCCTCATCACTCTATCGTACATATTCTCTCCCTCTTCCCCTCACCCTACCGCTTCATATTACTCTGTCCAACTGTGTGTTTAACTCTATGTTTCTGTACAGCCTCTAGCTAAGTGTAAGTTCACTCAATTACGTCATTCAGTCTCTAGTCTCCTGTCGCTCTTTCACCCTCTTCACATATTGGCTACCTAGCTAAATTTATATGTCTATATATCTGGCCACCTATCTGTAAACCCAACTATTTATCTATCTATATACGTAACTTCCAATTACTATTTTGCTCTCTACTTCACTCCCAAAGTCAATATGTGTTATTTGTTACATTTCTCGCGTTTAGTGTGCTAAATACAATACTCAAGTCTTGTAAATATTTGTAAATATATACTTTCTATTTTATTGCAACCTTCATCTTCACGCGTAAAACATTTACCACAGCTACTTGTAATGATATTTACCTTTGTCAATGAACGTTTCAATTGTTCTACATACCTGCATTAATTATACAAATTCACACAAAACTTTTTAAACTTTACTACTCGTAAAGTTACTAATTAATACTCTGGAGTCTATTAATTAATACTAATTAATACTACTCCTAAACGAATTAGTGGTACAATAACCTTTATTAAAACAGTATTATGTCCCGGAATTTTTACAACAACTCGTAGTTGTCTGTGGAAGAGAATACTAAACAAGAGAAAGCTTATGCAAAAAGTGTACAATGAAACTGGAATGTTTGAAGAGAAAGTGCCTTAAAACCAGTACAGGTAATAAACTCTTTGACAAGATAGGCCCAAGATAAAATACAAGCAACTACTCTCCACCATAAACACCTAACTTTTAGGGATTTCTTGATTTTTAGTAGCGCCATTCTTTAATTTTACACTTGTAAAGATAAGGCGTTGCTACTCGTGTATTTGTGCCAATTTACCATCATTATTCCATATTTTACTATTTCGACTGAATCCTATGAAGATTTTTCCACATTACAAGTTTTTCTTTGAGGCCACAGTTTCCTGGCGATGTTATTTGTGTATTTTATGTAACAACATTGATTAAAGACTCATTGGGGCACTCGGTGAAGCAAATTACTTACAAAGGTTTAAGAAAAAAAAGACCGTGTATTTCGTCATTTTATTCTTAAAACCTGACAATTGTTTCAGCCTATTGGGCTATTATGGAAGAGCTGTTGAGAACACCTATATGAAAGTATGGGCGACAGGGTAAACATGTATTAACCCATTAACGACCGTGGCGGTTGAATACGCCCGCTTCTCGTCTCTCTGCAAATACCTCAGCGAGGGTATACGACCGCTAAAACAGAAAAATGGTCTGTGTAGCCCAGATGACCGTTTGTCGGCCGATTTTTCTGTATGACGGAATCACTATAATCACTGGAAACATAGAAACGTATTTTGGCTTACATTTACTATCTTTGTAAAATTCTTAATCTAGATGTTTGTTGGTGACAGATTGTTTTTAGGTTCCCAGTATTATTTACTTGTCTCTCGTTAAAAATAACATTACGTATAATGACTATGTCTTTATATCTTTAAGTGTAATGATCAAGTCATATCTTTAAGTTTTAAAAGTCATAAGTAAAATAAAAGCTTCACTTGAAGCTAAAGGCGATTTCCTTTTCTAAATGTATATATAAGCCTTGGAGTATAAAAAGTTTAATTTGTAGGTTTGTTTTATAAAAACGAAACTAGGCAAACAACAAATTACAATGAAGGAAAACGTTAAAAATTTTGAAATGTAACCAAATAACTGCACTGACACACATTCCACTACTAAGAAATCTCCTTTTGCACAACGAAGTAAATGTGGCAACATTCAAAGAGCGGAAAGAAAGATTGGAAATTATACGCGTATACTGCAAGAAAACATGAATGTGAAAATTAGAAAATGACTGTAATATTTCCTTTTTTTTTAATCAGTTTAAACAACAATGTTTTTCAGTTTGTTGTCAATACACTTGCATTTTACTTATATTACGTAATGATATCGGTGGCATCCGCGACTTTTCGTTTTTCAAAATGCTAACCGTGAGGCAAACATGAAACACACTCACAAACACATACAGAAAGCTATGAGTAATCAAATGTTATTACTTCAGTAGGTTCCCGCGACTGGCCGAGAGCTTGGATAGGCTGGGAGCAATTAGATGTCGACACAAACGAATCTGTCGTATACGCCCGCCGCGGTGCAGCTATGGCAAAACATATCAAATCGCTACGAGGAACCACAGCGGGCATATACGACCCCTGCACGTGGTGCCCCCTGCATAAACTAAACGATCAACAAAGGTTTGCCTAAAGCACGCTGACCAAAATGATACAAAAGAACCTTGCCAAAACACCAACGGCCCTTTTCAGGGCCTTGACACGGACCTAAGTATCGTGTATTGGAATGCCGGAGGTCTTAGCAACGATAAATTTTTACAATTTAAACGAAGCATCTGCCAAATTGATGTGGATCTATATGTTATAGTAGAAGCAGGCGCTGCGACTGAATTCTCTGAATTTTACCAAACTACCGGATACTGCAGCCATATTTTACCTCGATCACGACAAGTCGCCTCGGGGATAATTGTTGGAATTAAAAATAATCTCTGCTCTAATTTTGAGATAATCCATGAGATGCAAGACGATGACAAAGTGGAAATAATTCTAGCCCATATATGGAAAAATAACAAACATTTCACAGTCATAGGATTATACAACCCTCCTGGCAATATTCCATCCCTTGATGCATTTGAATCAATGATCCAAGCAAATAGCATAATCATAGGTGATTTTAACAGCCAATCACCGAGATGGGGATATGACAGGTAGACGCATACCCGCAGGAAGACGCATAGAACTTTTCATCGACGAAAATTTTCTTGACCTGAAAGACACGCCACCAACCTTCCTGTCATTTGCTGGACAGACTTCCCGACCAGATCTCGTCCTTACGCACCCTAACATCGCACAGAAGACAAAAGTTCACTTGATGGATGACGCAGGAGGCTGTGGACACCGCTCAATTATCATCAAATGTGCGACAGGAAAAGCCACATACATTAACAAACGTGCCCCCCAGTGGAACTTTAGAAAAGCCAACTGGAGCGAATACGGCAAGGTAACAAATGATATTATACCACACGAAATAAATTGGAAATCACCTGAAACAGCTATAGAGTCCCTGAACGATGATATACTGAAATCTGCTCTATTATGTGTACCAAGGAATCAAGTAAAGGGTTTTCGACCGTTCTGGAATAAAAGACTTTCATACCTCAAGAAAACAAGAGACTCTCTGAGAAGGAAAGCAGAGAAATCTAAAGACCTATCTGACTCTATCCAACTCCGAAAATCCCAGGCCATACTACGTAAAGAAATTGAGCAATCTAAAAGATCGGCCTTAAAAACCTTCCTATCGGAGCTGGATTTCCGGCGCGATGGAGCAAAAGCACACCGTTTTGTCTCAAGGCTAAATAATGACACTGAAGCCAGAGGACAACAACCTTTCAAAAACGGACTCAGTCTTATCACAGATCCCAAAAAAAAGCTAACACCTTTTGCAAGTACTACGCAAATATAAGCCGAACCCGAAAGACAAGAAACGAATACAGACACATGAATAAAGAACCTCTAATGCAATGCCTCAACAAAACCGAACAAAAAATTTGCCTAAGCGATTTTAGCCTCTCCGAACTTGAATTTGCACTATCAAACACAAAGGGCAAGAAGGCAGCAGGAGCCGACGCAATCTACCCAGAGCTTCTAAAAATCTTGGTAACACAGCGAAACTAGCTCAATCTCATTAATGTAACGTGGAAAACACGCGTCCCCCAGCAATGGAGGAAATGAGAGATTATACCTATTACCAAGAAAGGAAAACCAAGTGATACACCTGAGGGCTACCGCCCCATCACATTAACAAGTGCTTGCTGCAAGGTTGCCGAAGGAATGATCGTGCGGCGTCTGAACCAGTTTTTTGAAATGAATGCGGTTATTGATGAATGCCAAGCAGGTTTCCGAGCGTACCGATGCACCATGGACCAAGTCGTCTACTTTACACAAAGTGTTAAGGATGGGTAGCACAAGAAAATGTCCTCCCTGGCAGTAATGGTTGACCTAAAAAACGCGTACGACACAGTCTGGAGACCCATGTTGCTTCACAAACTTGCTTTGAGTGGCGTCGCAGGTAACTTTTTAACTGGATAGCGTCCTTCCTGAGTCAAAGACAAATTCGTGTCCGCTATAATGATTGCCTTTCGGAGTACCGAATTCAACGCCAAGGGCTACCCCAAGGTGCCGTTATCAGCTGCAGCCTATTTAACCTTATGGTCAATGACATTCTGGTGGCTGTTCGGTGTGTGCCGGGAGTACAAGCGCTCCTGTATGCCGATGACCTTATCATCTGGGCAACTAGCAGCCATATCATGGGTCTTGAAGCAACTATTAATAGTGCACTTGTTAAACTAGAAGAGTGGGCCAAACTAAATGCCATGACGGTAAATACCACCAAGACGACATACCAACTTTTCTCTCTATCAACAAGGTGGCCTACGGTCAATCTGCGCTACTGGGGATCGGAACTCGAAGAGGTGAACATGTCTAAATACCTGGGTGTTAATATAGACACCAGAATGACGTGGAAGCACCATATAGAACAGTCCGCGAACAGTGCGTCTAGGCGCTGCCGGCTACTTAAACGACTCACTGCGACTACATGGGGAGCAAATCAAGATGTTCTGACAACTGCATATAAGAGCTACATTCGGCCGCTATTGGAATATGGCGCAGAAGCAACTATTACTGCCTCCAATGCAGCATGCCAGAAACTTCACTTGGTCCAAAATGCAGCCCTTAGAACGATAACTGGTGCGCCGAAATCAACTCCTATACTTGCCATGGAGTCACAACTGCAAGTCGAACCTATCCAAGTAAGACGGGAAAAGCTGTGCCTCATATCCTGGGAGAGATGTAAAAGAGCCTACCAACAACGGTGGAATAACTATAAAACAGCGACAGAAAGGCTGAAAACTCAGAAATGGCCGATTGCGATCTATGAAGAACTCCAACGCAAATATGACATAGAACCAAATGAGGCATCACCATTTATACATCAACGTGAATCCTTTAGCCAACTCCCAAATGCTAACCTGAAACTCTTCGACCATAATAAGACAAAAACAGAGTCGAATGAAGCCGAGCTTCGTCAAGCAGCCTTACACACTGTACAAAAACATTTTCCCGCTGAGCAGTGGATACGAATCTACACAGACGGATCCTCTATACCATCTACACGGGCAACAGGGGCTGGGTTCTACAGCTCTCTATTTGAAGGCCACCTCGCTGTAGGAGGCCGGCTAAGCAACTATGACGGAGAGGTAGCAGCCATAAAGGCAGCATCTATTGAGCTTGCCAAGATCTCACCACCTAACAAAGCCGTCTTCCTCATAGATTCGACTGCAGCGATTCAAAACGTGACCTCAAATGGTGATACAAACTGCTCCCTGACAATTGAGTGTAGGCGAGAACTGCAGAACCTTTTACAATTAGGCTGGCAGATTGAACTGCAATGGGTACCCAGCCATGTCTACATCATGGGAAATGAAAAAGCCGACATCCTCGCCAAAATGGGCGCAGCACTACCTCAGCCGGAGACCCCCAGCTCATATGCATCTGCGAAAGCAAGAATAAACTCCTCAACAAGCCTATGGCTAAAAGAAAAACAATTAAGAGCCTGTGTGGGAAAAAGATGGGCAACATTGGTTACGGACGGCCCCATCAACAGAACTCTACCCCGAGCAACTAGTGTTGCTCTTTTTAGAACTACAACCGGTCATGACTACCTGGCCTCCCACCTGCACCGCATTGGCGTGTTGTCGTCTCCTGAATGTGTTCTCTGTGGATACGCTTCCATGAATGCGGATCACCTAATTGTATGTCCAGCCTTGATCTCAGACACGCAAGTTCAAGACGAAGATGGTACGGCAAGGCTCTCACGTCTCTACTGGTAAGCGCGCCGCCTAATGGCCCAACAGCCAAGGGTGGGCGTTGGCTAGTAAGTAAGTAAGTAAGGGCATATACGACCGCTTCATATTTTCGTATATTATTAGACTAAAAAATTATTAGCTGACTCCTGCCAAATTATTAATATAACGTTTGTGCAGTACTAGTGTATACGTACAGTATATTGTGCACCCAGTAGTGTTTGATGTGACTTGTGCTCAGATAATTACTAATAGTTTGACTAACAAGACCTTGTGTATATGCACGATTTAATTATAACATATCTCATCATAACTGATTTCATCTTACTCTAGCGCTAGAATATTGTTTATTAGATTACAGTACTTTATGTTTTAGGTTACTATTTTTCGTGACAACTGCTGCTGTTTGTAAGGATTGCCCAGACGTCATTTATCTGATCTTATCAACAGTGTTATCAAAGTCTGTACATCGAGTTTAAAAAAGAAAAGTGATCTACCACCGCCATCCGTTGAAGAGGTCACCAGTGAATGACGAAATTTATGTTAATGGATATCCTAAATTGGTCTTACCAAATATCCGCAAATACCACTTACATGTGTATCATTATGTTGTTAGATTTACATAATCAGCTACAGTTGAAAGGTGTCTCTGCTTTTACGTCTGTATCGCTCAGTAAGCTTATGTCTTCATAAGATTTACAATCTTTCTTTGTTTAAGTGTAGCAATGTCTTGCAATTAATATTCAAGATTATAAATTTTCCTTTATACATTTTTTTAATAAATGACACTAAATTTACTAATTTTTATTATAGTTAATCGTATTAGTGACAGTTTTTATTTAGAGTACATTTTAGCCTACATTCTACCATAGGTTTATCTCATCGCTCCAGTTCACCCGTTTTACTTTAAAACAAAAAAATACTTCCTTGCCAATATCTCTTGTCAGCCAGACACTATTAAGTTTTAGAAGTGATAGTCCAACATAAATGAACTATTTGTAATTTATATCGTATCTGCCCGATTTTTCAGTTTTATATTTAAGTTTTTAGAAATTGCGCTAATTTACCACATACGTTTACAAAAAAGACGTAAATTTTAACACATTACAAGGATGACTTCATACATATGAAATTAATGTATTGAAAGTTACAATCAAAAGTGTAACTTTTAAAGATAGAAATCACAACAGAACGTTAAAAGAACTTTTTACTAATAGTCATATAGAAACAGAGACAACATAACTTAGAATCGCTTACATAAAATTAAAGTACTGTTATGTCTATTACGTGCTAATAAGAAAACATTTGCATAGGAGATGCGGATATATGACAACAACAAATGATCCTAAAATCTAGTGTAACAGTTAAATCTCCACTGAGTAATATAAAACAAAGGTATAAACTGATGGAATTATATAAATTTAATAATATGACTTAGAAGTAGCTTTGTTCGAGTGCAAACAATACTTTTTTATTATCAACTAGTATCTCCATAAGACGTAGAATTGTGCAACAGTCATGCCACGTATGATTACGGCGCTGTAGAAGTTTGTGAAATGTAGTGTGTTGTGAAAATCTTTTGTTATTTGTTCACTCTTTTGCGAAAATTTTCTTCGATATGTCGGAATTTAACATGATGTAATTGTTACTGGAAACGATGCTACACATAACAATATACTTCATAAATATCCTTATGGATACACTCGTGGAATAACAATTAACATTTCAAACTTTCTATCTTAATTAATTATACGCACAATAAAATAGCATGCATTACTTACGTTATTAATTCCTGATGACGTTTGACACAATCAAAAAATGTATCAGAGAACGTTCCGTTTACATGATTCAATAACCTAATTAACATCTGTCCCTTTAATATATTTTACGTTACTTAGAGGAATCTTCAATATTGCAAATTGATCGGTCAGTATTGTAATGATAAAAAATATGATAGCGCACTGAGGTGATAAAATGGTGTCATAACAGCTAAAGTCACTGTTTCATACAAAAATATTGCCGAAATATGCATTATCAATTTCAAACGGATAAGTAAGTGGCAGTACTTTAGGATAAACTGATAGACTAGCAAAAGATGCAGGATTCGAATACACCAATAGTGTTACAGATTTCATGCTCCAAATAACCAAATAACTACGCCCAACTTTACAGAGAACTGCCATAGACCACAAATTGCATTAGACCTGGAAGCATATTTCTATAAATTTCATTAATGTAGTCTTGATTAGTTATTGAAAATAGTAACTTATTTTCCTGCATTTTGAATAGTATTAGAATAATTCTTATATTCTAAAACACCACCAATAACGATGTTGCAAAAATAGACATTAGTACAGAGCTTAAGAAGTTTTTCTATAATGTTATCTACGCTTTCTCTTTCTGAAGCAAACGTCTACATATTTGAAAAGAAGTAGAGAATAACGATGACTGTAAACACAAAGAATTCTTCTTACCTTATCCTAATTTTAAATTAATTATCCTTGTCGAAGTCGACCATTTTCCACACTACTGTACGGAAACTTAATAAGAAATGACACTACTAGGACAATATAAAAAACCCGATTGAATTAGCGTGTGCAAACCGCACGGCTGAAGTTGACGACGTTAGTGGTGAGTTGACACAAGCGTTGCTATTGAACTGTATTTAGCTGACATCACACGCCTAAAAGCAAAGTTACAACAATTTAATAATACATACTTGAAACACACCAATTACCAACTACATCAAACTACGTAAATATTTTAATCATGTTAATAGGAGCATACGTTAAATATTCTTAAGTGATAACGGGTTTTTTGTTGTAAGCCAAAATTTTATGCTCAACTTTAAATTGCCTTTCTCCTCTTCTGTCATCCCACTTTTCCCCTACTCGCCCCACCCACCTGTTACTTATGTTCTCTCTCACTCTCTCTCTCTCTCTCTCTCTCTCTCTCTCTCTCTCTCTCTCTCTCTCTCTCTCTCTCTCTCTCTTTCTCTCTCTCTCTCTGTCTTTCTCTCTCCCTCTTCCATTTCTTATCTTATCTTCTTCTTACTATATTCTCTACTTGCTGCTTTCCTTGCAGCATGAGCGGCACAGGCTTACATACATTTTGCTAACACAAACAAATGGATGGCTGTCTCGTTTTACGCTTTCCAGTTGCTATCATAATTTACCAGTTTGTAACGTGTTATTACCTTTTTGAACCGTTATTTAACAAGAAAACTACGTCCTCTCAGAGGCAGTAGTTAACCAAATAAACAAAGGCAAACGCAGTTATAAAAGTTTTTAAAATAAATTACGCGGTTGTGGTAATTTATTAAAAAAAAAACGGCATTGAAATGTACAAACAATTAAAAAAAATATTAACCTTGGCGATTAAAATACGTATGTATAATTTTGGCAAGATGATGAGTGGTGAAAATTCGAATGAGGCGACAGTGACATACTTTTTAAAGCGTCGGAATATATGAGTCATACGAATCAGTTTCGTGACTGAAAATAATATTTAAATTTACCACTAACCTACAAGTGGAAATAAATCTTTGTTCAAATTGTATGAAAAGTTTGAGAATAAGACTAAGTGATACTACACTTCTCAATGTTCCCTAAAAGTTGATTCCTTATGGCAACCGTTTCGTAGGTATATTTGTCTTTTTGTGAGCGTAAATATTATTGACGAACACCACTTCCATTATAAAAAGGGAGCTTCCTTACGAATCACTAAAATGCAGTTATCTAAATGTTTTTGTAAAAACTAAAGAACGCAAATCTAAACTCACATTAATCATGAAAGTAATTATCATATTTATCATAATTTCTGAATGGATTACATGGTTTAACATCGCTACGTTTTTCAATATGCTCAAATACTACAGATGTATTAAGGTATAGGCCTATATAATTTAGTTACCTAAGGGTATCTAAGTTTTCTCCATTGTCTTTCCTGCTATCAACACTTGACGAGAATCCAAATGACAAACAGGATTCAACATCTGAACATAATTTTGATTATTTCAACAGATTTACTTTGTACAGCTTTATGAGTATGATCCTCAGTTTTTGAGAGAGAGAGAGAGAGAGAGAGAGAGAGAGAGAGTCTGCGCGCGCGCGCACGTGTGTTTGGAATACTGCCTGTCAGTAATTTCATATGGGCTTTGTGTGTTGCAGATGTACACAATAACAATCAAGCACGCTGTGCACGTTAATTTTTTATATTTTTGTAAGTGCTAATTGTACGTGGTTAATATTTTAATCTTTTAATTTTTATTTTATATTTTTAAACACATGATATGTTTTTGTGTGTGTGTTTGTATGTGTAATTCGTATCTGCCTGTTTTCATTTTTATGTTTTATTTTATTTCTCTCTATATTACTGACGCTGCTCTGATGAACCTACGTTGTTGTCGTCTGAGGCAGCTGGAGAAGTCTGCGGTGGTCGAACATACACTCGCTAACCCGTTTCATCGCGTTCTCTTCTATGAAATCAGGATCATGTCCTCGGTGAGTTCTTAATTCCCTCGACTGTATATGGGTACATAAGCATGGTGCCGTCAGAATGAACCGGCGTGGAGAAAGCCTCGCTGTACGTAGAATACAGCGCTTCCCGTGCTCCTCCACCTATAGTATTGCGCTTAGTTCTGAAGGGCCGATGGCACTTTTCAGCTGTCACTGTGCAAACTCTTCACGTTTATGTAAACGGTCAGCCTTGGGACCGTGAATGTTGTCATCGGGCACGTCTCGGAATTGGGCCATGGGCGCAAAGGCACCACAACTATCCAGTGCAAAGCAAAACCGCAAACATTCTTTGCCGCAGTACTGTGGTTGCTGACGAATACCACATTAGTTGTGATAGAATCGTTTTATCACTTAATACGGCCTCCAGAGGTGAGGTCGATACGTCTTTCAGAATAGTAACTTCAGTAGACCACGGTCCAATAGCCCTTGAGAATGTTTGAATTTTGTGGTATAAGAGTTCATTGTTTTAAAGTAGGTGATATGACGTCATGAATTGTTTATAATGGCTTATCTTAATGGGTGAGTGATTACCAAAACATCATCACGTCTATTTGTTTATGTTTACATTTGTCACATTGGAGCGGTCTAACTTAGTTATTAAGGAGAATTTATAGTTTTGGAAATATTTTTTATTTATTTTGTATTAATTTTTGTTTTTGAATGGAGGTGATATTATTTATGTGGTAAAAAAATTTTGGTCATATAAACAATTTTTTTTTTATACGTGGAGAGGATATTACTGCAACAGAACATTGCAGCGAAGTCACTACACATTTTATAATCTTCATATACTTGTTAAAAATTGATTTTGTTCATTTTGGTAAATTAGCTATAAGTTGTGAAATAAGAAATGGGTAGTTATATGATATATATCGAAATACCCAAAAATGTATTTTCTTTCTTGACTTGTGCCGTTTTAGTGCGCGAGTTATTTGTATTTTTCTGAATAACATCTGTATTAATTAACATTTCGGAATGAAATTTAGACAGCAAATGCGTCTAAAACAAAGAGTGTAGTACTCTTGCAGAATTGAGCCCGAGGCACACAGTAAAACCTAACCTGAAAGAAGACTTCGGAACGAACGGTTACCGAAGGACAGAACTCTGTCCTTTATAAAAGCAGCAAGATTACTGTATAGGCTTTCAAAATTTCGTTTTCCTTGTTGGTATGTAGGAGTTTCCACTTTTCTTGAGCCAATTAAAATGTACGTGCGAAGCAAAACATCCCGTCGAGCAACGATACAGGTAGATGTATTGTGCTAAAAGCCTTAGTTGCCTACGCATGGTGTAAGAGTATCCGAGTTATCGTCGTTAAAAATGTAAGCTAGAACTGGATCTAAAGTTATATTCTATCACGTTAGCAAAATAATAACTTTCCTCTGCAAGCAAATATTTTTTATAATGATAATACTCATAATAATAATAATAATAATAATAATAATAATATTAATAATAATAATAATAATAATAATAATAATAAAACGTAACCATATTATAAAAATCATGATCATTATTATTATTATTATATTATTATTAATTTTTTAAATTATTTTTATTCAGTGGGTTCTATTAGGAAGAAAAATGCAGACCCAACTTGCACCCAACGGACATTTGAAGGTATGGAGCAACTAGAAAGAGGACGAGGCCGATAATTAGCTCCATCCTGAAGTAAAACGCTAAGTGGTTCCGGGTTGGATACGAATGCCTGAATTATTGTGTGTCCAAGCAGCCATGCGCCCTGAAGGATTAAGCGACCCTCGCACCCCCCCCCACACACACGTGCAGCCCGGCCTACCTGCCGCGTGGTCCGGGCTGCGCGTGTGTGTGTGAGTGCGCGTGGGGGTGCGACAGTCGCCTATTCCTCAGGGCGCATGGCTGCTTGGACACAAAATAGAGGTGGGTTTTTTCAGTGGGTGAGAGTCCCTCACACCAGAGGAAGCACGGCCTCCTCTGACGGCGCATAAAGCACTTACCCTCCTCTAAAAACTTTAGCGTTCTAAAACTCGTAAAATTAGTACCGACCGTCAATCAACAACTAATAAAATGTTTAGGGAGAATGAGTCACTAAGTATAGACACAATTTTTACATTATTTTCGTTGACGTTTCAACACTATTTATTGCCGTTAATAGGACTATTGTTGTTGAATTGTCACGATATAAAACAAACAACTATGTTTTTGTATCTTAACAACTCAACATCAAGTGTTCTAGTGATGAAAATAAATAAAAATGATGTAAAAATCCTGTTGGTACTTAACTTAGTGAGCGAAACTTACTAAACGTTTTATCAGTTATGATATAAATATAGAAAGAAATAAGAATTTCTTACTTGGCTTCAAGTATGAAGTGTTAATAGGGCATTTAAAGACATAAACATACAGTAATTAATTCCTGAATGTTGAAAAATGTGAAATGTAAATAATAACCGAATTAATGAAATAGTGAATTCACATACATAAAGTGAATAATGAATTACTACTAATGATGATAACACGTAATATACACATAAAATATAATTTCCAACACAGATAACTGTTTTATATTATTTTATTACGCTGTTGATAACGAAATTTTCTTTTAAACAGTAGGAAATAATTTTTAAAGAAGGAGTAATTAACTTATTAAAAGTAATTGAGTACACAGTACAAAACACGAATATAATGACATAAATGTAATTGAATTGTAAAGGATTAATAAGAAAACACTAGGTAATTATGATACAGCTCTTCTGTTTAACATGGTATTGAGGAAAGTGCGTTGTTTTGCTTCCCATCATCGATAAGTTATCACGAGTATATCGTGCTACTAACTGCTTTAACATTTATGTTCCCGAAGCTCTGAAATATTAATTATTGGATTACAATTGTAATTTTGAGTTTTCTTTAACAATCGTGCTGAAGACACCTAGTTATTATGTCTTGTAGTTTGTACAGCTGAAGGAAATGAATGTAAATTTTATTATTCATTTCTACAGGCCTGTTGTTATCAATTTGTATAGCTGAAGGAAATGAATGCAAATTTTATTATTCATTTGTACAGGCCTATTATTAACAAATATTAACGTTTCTTAGAATATTTTCCCTACGTGAGGTGTGTGTGCATGTCTGTGTTCAGGAAAAGAGAGAGAGAGAGAGATAGAGACTATCTGACTTTGATAAAGCCATGTCAAATATTTAATTGAGTTGTAAGTAGTAAAAACAGCATTTATGTTAAAAAATGTAGGCTTTCTTAGTAAAAATTTATTTTTTTGTTTAGCGTCACCCCATTTTCTCCTCATCTCTTTCACTCACAAAGACACATTCTGTGTGTCTTTCTCTTACCTATCCACTTCATGTTACTCAGTCCAACTTTGTGTTTAACTCTCTGTGCCTCTACTTTCCCCTGTCCACATAGCTCACTAAATTACGTCATACAGCTTCCCCTCGCTCGTTAAATCTCTCCATACATCTAATTAACGTTCATTCTATCTCTATCTCTGCCCATAAACCTATCTTTCTATATGTAACATATATTTGTCTTTCTATCTTATGTCACTCTCTATGTCTATTTTCATCTATCCGGTAAACTTCTCTCTCTCCCCTCTCACTCTCGCCCCCCCTCTCTCTCTCTCTCTCTCTCTCTCTCTCTCTCTCTCTCTCTCTCTCTCTCTCTCTCTCTCTCTCTCTCTCTCTCTCCCTCCCTCCCTCCCACCCCTCTCTCTCTCTCTCTCTCTCTCTCTCTCTCTCTCTCTCTCTCTCTCTCTCTCTCTCTCTCTCTCTCTCTCTCTCTCTCTCTCTCTCTCTCTCTCTCTCTCTCTCCTTCAAAAAGGCAATAAATCAAGTACTTAATATTAACTGCACTACTCGAGTCTACTGTGCTAAATACAATATCCCAATTCCTTTGAATTGCCTCTTCTATTGAAACTTGTCATATTCACGCATCAAATATTGACCACCAATAATTATAATAATATTTATAATATGCCAATGAACGTTACAACTATCCTTTGTCCCTACATAATTTTTTCGAAATTACATTCAATCTGTTGGAACTTGATAACACTTTGAATTCTTGAACTAATAATAATAAAATTGCGGTTACCAAAGCAGAGTCGTATGTCCCTGACCATATAAATACTCAGATTCCTCGCAACCCGATCCATTATAAACTCCTAAAATATCATTACATGAGAGGTGTTTTTTGATTGTTGATTTCATTAACATAGAGCTTGGCTTATGCATTTATCACTTGCAAAGATAAGGCACTCTTACTTGTATACGGGTTCCTATTTACGACAATTATTCGATATTTCTGTATTTCGAATGAAAGTTATTCTGGTTTTCTCAGAGTACCAGTCTACCTTTGAGCTCATTTTTCCTGGAGATGTTATTCGTGTATTTTATGTAATAATATTTCTTAAAGACTCGTTAAGAACTTAATGAAATATATTACCTACAAACGTTTAAAATACTCAAGGCTTTAATTTTAGTTTATTTTCAAACATTGAGAGTTCTTTCAGTTTATTAGGCTATTATCAAAAACTACTAAGGAAAACTGAATACAACGGATGTGTTCGAGTGTAAACAGTGTTTAGGTTGTATATCCACATGTGTGTGAGTTGTGTATGATGGAGGTAGTATAGGTAGAGAAGGTAGTATAGGGACGGTCAAGGTGCTGTTCGAAAATTAACTAAACAGGCTGTTGGACAAGGAAGTATAGGAAGCGTTCGTGGAATGTACATATTTCTTTGCGAACGGAACAAGTGATTCACCTAGTATTTGAGAGAAGATAAATTCAATTAATTTTCTGTTTTTAAATTTTTTTAAATTTTTGTCGTTTCTGTTCTTGCTGCGTTTATTGCCTCTACTGTGACAACTAAATTAGAAATTACTTTTTATCATCGATAGAAAAGGAATGAACGTTTATGAAGAACAGTCATAAAATACATAATCTTTTGTTGCAAAACATAATCACTTAATCGTTCCAAAAATTCTTGGGAAGTCATTGCAAAGTTCATGATAAATATGACCTCTCGATTCACGTTTACGTTCTATCAATAGCACTTTCAGGTATCTACGTAATCGTCTATTATGTAATAACGTGATTTTCTAATTGTCTGCTTACTACAACTAATTGTTTTAGCTAACTTATTCAACATTATTCTGGTCTAGCAGTTTCTGATACCAACAGCCGGTGATAAGTAAACATTCCCTTCATGGAAATTCAAACCTCTCGCAGAGTTTTAACACATAGTTAAGAAAATACATATTTCTAAAGGCCTGTGTATGGAGTAAGCGTGCAATACAGGTATAGATGAATGAGAGAACAAACATAAGACATTGTGTTTAAGCTAACAATAAATTTACTAGTTTAAATTACATCTAGACATACATTTATAATAAATAGATTAATAAGTAGAAAGATTAGTGTTTCTTTTACTTAGCTTTACATTTTCTTTTCGATAAAGTGTACTTAGTTTACAAAGAAAAGTGTGTATTTACATAAAAAATGATAGTAAACATAATGAATGTGTTACGATGAAGTAACATGTAAAATTGTAGAATGTTAGGAAATTTTGTCTCCTCTTGCACTAATTTGAATATAATATTTACAACTTATTTCTACATATGTAAAATTAGATTTTTATGACACATTACAGTCACTTTGTGTGGTCTTAAACTAAACTTGTGTAATACAACAATTCGCAGTGTAAATAAGTCAACTACTTTCAATATGGTTTATTTTTCCCAGTGTCTGTAGACTTCTCGTAAGAAAGCAAAATAAGAATAAGTAAGTTGTAAAATCTGAAAAACAGAACACATTGTTACTAGTATTATGTACGTTATTAACAAGTTTAGTTAGTTTTCTATTCTACACTACAGTTGTAGTTAATATTTTTATATACGTGCAAATATAAAATTGAATAAAATTTATTTACTATAATTCTACATTTTTAGTTACGACATAGAAGAGGTTTTTGTTAGTAAGTACTTTGTAAGTGAAATTGAAATTACAGTACTCTTATTGTATTCATTTCTGCAGCTCAAGCCACCTGACGTGTTTTAATCTTATTAGACGTAATAATCCCTGCTGATACTCCTAAGCCTTTGTCGAGGGTTGCTTTATTCATTCAAAGAAAATTGTTTCTGCATGCAATTAAATTATTAATGAGGTAATGCTGTTTGTTTTGTTTGTGAATATGGGAATAATTTTTATTATACCTTTTTAAAGACATGTCTACTGTTAAGGCCACCATAATTGCAAATCAAAATATCTTCAGGCTTAATAATTGTCATTTTATATATTGTATAAGCATATCCAAAGGAAACCTGATTTGTATTAATAACACATACAATCAGACAAATCCTTGAGTGTGAATGTTTAAGAGAGTGAGTGAAAGTGTTTATTTGTTATGGATCTTTTTTAAAGTAAATTATTAACTTTACACAAATATAGGCCCCTATGATCGAAACATATTCAATCGAATTTTTCGGGAACTACTGGTGTATGTCGTTAAGGAATGTAGCATAACCAGATGGACATATCACTTGTCTCTAGTCGGTGATTGTAAATTTGACGTAATAGGACAACAGCATAGACACTCAGAGCACACATTTGCTAAAAGCAATGGTATTGATAATCATCAACATAACTGTCAGAGCATAGCAAGTAACTTACAGACACCATAAACTCCAGTCCAACGTCACAGGAAAAAAATACTCTAAGTTTTACTGACCGCTGGCACACAAGTGTGAACATAATGAGTGTTTTCCTAAATTTTACAGAATTCTGAATACATTCAGTATCGTAAAGTGCTCTGTGCACTTCTCTGGACTGAAAGGAAAATCAATTAGTTCACCTTAAATTTTATTTTAAAACAAGTAATTTTCACACTGAAAATCTTCAGTGTATAAAATTATATAATAAATTCTAAATTAAAAGTCATAAACAATTATGTGTATTTGTGCTATTTATTTCCTTTATAATTATAATAAAACATTCAGTTTATAAGGTATAATGTAAATAACTACACTAATTTATTTTACAATTCGTTATCAGTAACAGCAACGATGCGTTATTCTACATTAAAATAAGACCGCTGTCTATATTTTTTATTAAAATTATAACTTGAAAAAGGTTTCTTGTCATATATTTGTACAGAAAAAATTTCCTTGTATATTTTTTGGTTACGTTGTTTATTAACATAAGGAAAATCATAGACAGAAAAAATTATTTGAAGGTGTGGAGTTATGTAAGTAAATGAAATCAATGCAAGTGCTTGCATATAAAATTTACAGTTTGAATCAAAGTAAAGAAAATAAAAAAAAGCATAAAAAAATTATTCATTTTGTGTGTATACATTTATAAATATTTTTGTAAGATGTTTTAATGCCTCAGAGAACTAAGAATGCAATTTATTGTTTGAAAACCGAACATTGTAAACTTCTGTTGTAAGACAACTTATTTAAGAGTAAACTTTGGAAATAGTTTGACTAAAATGAGTAATGCCCTACCACACAAATGAGTACGCCAAAAACAAAAGTAATTGCCATCCCTTATTTGTTACAGACTTTTTCTCTACAGCCTGTTGAAAAAAAAGTGCAGAATTTTTTAAATAACAAACCAATCTGCACAAACAAAGAGATGCAAATTTGAGGAAGAATAGCGACAGTATATGACAACAATTTCTTGTAGTGTTATTCAGTCCCTAAAGAAGCATTAACGTTTAAGATATGTTAAATGAAAGGGTACTCACTAATTCTGTTTGACGTGTTAGTGACAAAGTAACGAAGAAAAACCTGAAAGAACAACGTGTGCGTATGAAACTTTGCAGCAAAGGGGGGTTAAAATTTTACCGAGATATTCTAGTTGTTCAACTATGGATACGGGGTAGACTCCATGTGTCGTAGGATTATTTGGAGCATGTTTACAGATGGCAAAGTTGTAGATCATCACAGGTTAAATCATTTTTGAATATTATGTCAAGAGCGCTCGTGATGCGGAATTTAAATCATTTTATAATTGCCGAAATTCTCTGAGATAGTGATTATTAATAGACAACAGTAAAATACAATTTTAATAGAATAAATTAAGTGGATCAAATAAATGAAAAACTGTTCAGTGAACTACATTTTCTTTCAAAATTTGTACACCAGAAACAGCGATACCATACTGATATCGGTCAGAAACAGCGTACCAACGGAACTGATAATGACAAGTTTGGAAAGCAGAAAAACTTATACATAAAGATTATACGAAGTTAGCAAAGAAATGTTGTGCGTATGCTTTGAGTTAGATGCTTGTTCTCCTGCGAAGTTGTAACATGCCCATTACATCGTGTCTAGCTAAAAAAAAGAAAGCCACACCGAAACAAATAAACGGCAGTTTATTCTAAATTGTGCAACTCAGGTTGCCGTGCCTAGGTTGAGGTTTTAAATAAATAGTTTAGTCTCTTTTTGAACACACGTCGTGTTCCATGCATACACAGCATTACTGTGTTATGTCGCTCAATAATGCCGCTTTATAACTTTAAGATAATGAAAGCTTGTTTAACGTTTAGGCACTCAATGTTTGCATATTATTTCGTCTACACAAGCCCTCACGCTCAACGCATCCTTTTATATGGGAATACATTTAACGTCATTAAAAATCCTCCAACAATTTTTACAACATTTGACAGTGAAACTTGGCAAATATTTTATTGATTTTTTCTTACTAACCATCGATGTCAACTCTTCAGCCAGCCAACAGGAAACAAAGAGTATTTCAAACATGCCGTAAGCGTGAGGTGCAACTCTAAAAACCTGCTCCAGTTTTTCCATCTGGAAAAATAACAGACCTTTATAACGGCTATAGTACTTTCAAACTTCAACTTTATAAAATTACCTGCATACGTTTGGTACTTTAAAAACTAAATTAAAATAATAAATACGTATTACAAATATAAAAATATATTTATTTACATTACATTTTATAAAATCAATATTATTTTTTCTTAATTGTAATATTTACGGCGTAAGGAAGAACACATTGATTTGTGTATTTCTGTGGTATAAATAATTCATACATCCAAAAAGAAACTTTGGAAACAAATAGTTTATTATATATCTAAATATTTACGTAATTCCAGAAATATTTATAACTTGCAATATTTGATTAATATAACTATAAATCCTCTAATAAACATTAAAAATTACCTATAGGGAAACACGAGAATATCACACATACACACACACACACACACATACAAAAACTGATATGTATTTATAAATTACTTTGCCATAAATGTTTCTCAAAAACTGTTATATGTACTACCATGTCTTGAAGCCCCAAAATTTCATGACCATACCTGTATAACCTGTTGCACGGCAAAAACCATTTGAACAGTAACCATCGTGAATAGTAAACTCATAACTGGATTTGCCACGTCTTTTAACGACTTTGACAATCTGAAACATCCATATTTTTTTCGGACGAATATTTTGTATGTATGCAACATGGCTAAAGACATTTGATTAATTTAACATACATATTGCATAAAAGTTGGGTGGAAAAACTTTCGTTTTATGCAACTTGCCGGTCGCATTAAGAAGAAAATGTTAATTAGTTTTACAGTTGGAAGGAAAGGATATACAATCTATTTCCGTGATACATCGGTTAAGCTGAAGTGCACGCACATTAACACGTTAGTATTCATGGCAAAGTGTATTAATTGCATTTTCAGGCTCCAGGATTCTATAAAGAGAGGAATTGTCCAATATTTACAAACTTTAATCCTTACCCGCAGTTTCTCTAAATTAAAGATTAGGGAAATTGCAAGATTAAATCAAAGACGTTTCTTTTAAAAAAGTGTAGTAGTGATATTAGAAATTTTCACAAGCAAACATTAAAAATTAGAAGCTAAATATTCGCCACTACGGTCGCGGTGTGTGTGTAGAAAATTTCAGAGTTTAGCCGTTTCCTTTAAGAGGCGTACTCATTTTTGCTCAAGGCATGTATTGGCCAAATTACGATGTGATTAAAAGCATTATTATATATTAGGCAAATGTCCATAGATTATGTTAAAGAGAAAATAATATGTGTATGTGGGTGTGATTGCGTGCCAGAAATTTGTTGACCTTTGCACGTCAGTGTGATTGAACACAGACTAAATGTTGAAGGGCCGAAATACGTTACAAACAGGTTTGGCTGAACATGTGTGCAACATAAATTTTATGTAGTAATGGAAAATTATTGGTAAATATATGAAATATTTTAAACAAAGTTTTAAGATAGCTGATTTCGTAACAGTTGTTTATAATTTATTAATAAAGTGTCTGTTTTGCAACATTTCATAGTAGTTGTGGGTATTAGCTTTGCGTGTCAGTTTAGTTGTAAATAATTACAATATGTTTAGCTGATGCATAAACAATTTATAAAATGATAAAATATAATTATATAATATTATTATAATGATAAAATATAATACAACTACTTGCAGAAGAAACTATACTTAATAATATATATAATAATATTTTTCTTAACGCATAAACAACATATTTTAAACGTTCTACTTCAAAGTATTCAATTCATCGTCATAAGTAACTCGATTACCCTTCTGGGTTTTGGTCTGTTCCTAGAATCGATTCCATTCGTCCTTACTCTTCGCTCTAATCTCCGAATGCCTAATATTAAGCCTCACAACTCATTTTCCACGTAATCATTCAGCTTAATTCTTGACTTAAAAGTATTTAGTTAATGCTATAAAATATTTATTACTATTATTATTCCGGCTGTACAATATTTACTCATTTTCCTAAACCTGAGATTACAGATGTGATTGAATTCTCATCTTCCACTGCTGCTTATCCATCCAAACACCTTTTACAATTTTTCGTTCCCTCAATATAGCCTGAATTTCTTCTATCCAGGAGATAGTTGGTCTTCCTCTTTCCCTTCTTCCTGGTGGGGACCATTCCATAACTAAACTTTTGAGCCTTAAGTCATGATATTACTAAAAATGGTTTTAAATATTTGGTTTTAGTTGCTGTTGTAATTTGATTATCCCACAGGATTACATTTGTTGTAGATATAGTCATCTTTCCGAGATTAATTCTGGATTGTATTTCTTTGTCTTGTTTTCCATTGGCCGTATTTTTCACCCCATAAATACTTGTATTCCTCTGTATATAAAATCTCACATGGAAACATTGCTAGGTGATTAAAAGCATTATTATATATTAGGCAGATGCCCTGAAAAAATGTTAAAGAGAAAGTACTATTTATGATATCCCATGTGTATGTGTGTTTTAACATAACAAAATTATCACACTAAACATTTGAATTAATGTTACATAAATAAAAGAAAAAGTTCCATAGTGAGTGAGAGGAATAAATTGTTTAAGGATTACCCTAGAAACTATATAATTAAGACTATAAAATGTGAATAAAAATGGAAGATAATAAAGAAAACCATTAATTAAAATAACCTACTATGAAAAAACCAGTTAAACCAGCAGTATACCCAGTAGATTGGGGAAGCAGTACAAAAAGGGAAGGACCATAAAAAAGGAAATAATCTGTCATGAAACCATTTTAATAAGGAAACTACTAATGTGACATTTGAAGAAGGGACAAAACATATCAAGATTCCAACAAAGAGACCAGAAACAGGAAGAGATATGCCAAAACAAAATGTTAATCATATAATAAATACCATGAGACAAAATTGAAACCGATATAGGTAAACCCCAAACAAGTTACAAGATACAATACTATAAAACACAAATTGTATATTAGTTGTAAGTGTAATTTGTTAAAAAACATGTCAAAAGGGACTACCAGAGTGTAGAACTCACTAAAAAGACGACCAGAGTGTAGAATCCAATAAAGTGAAGTGAGATAACAAAATTAAGAAACTACAGAGTGTACAGTGAGAAACATAGTTAAAAAATCTATGAAAAAATCTTCAATGAAGTTTTAGTATTATAAAAAGACTACCATGAGTGTAGAATAATAATAACAAAACGATTGGAATGAAAGACAGTCTAAGGACTGACAACATTACTAGTAATAAGAGTTTTAAATTAGATATAAGAAAAACTATTACATATAAAATGTTTTCTTTAATTATAGCTAAGTAAATGGTGAGAAAGACAAAATACCAAAGGACAGTTCATAACTGAAGGTATGACTAATATTAAGATGTTTATTATTTATTATTAATTAAATAATACTTTAGATGTAAGGTGTAAATAGATACACGATATTTTTTTATCACAGTTAAAGTGTTTTCATAAGAATCATAAGTACACAAGACAGTTAGTGACTGACAGTGTTACTAGTAATAGGAGTTTTTTATTTTTTTCTAATTAAATTATGTCTAGGATAAGCTATTTTGTTATCATTTGATGATATAGTAAAAAATAATAGGAATAAGGTGTTTTTGTTAAAATTAGGTGATATATGGAAAATAGTTGATAATAAGATGTTTTTGTTAAAATTAGGCATAAGATGATCATGTTATGGTTCAATGATGTTATTAGTATAAAGAAAGTTTAGCAGATACAAGATATTCTATTGTATTTAAAATCATGTCATTTAATTTTCTATTGTGTAAGTCAGAGAGGCAAGTAGGGCATAAAAATGTAATAATTTTATTCAAATCAGTAAACCATATATAATGTACAAACAGACCAGCCAAGACACCATTGTAGTAAACACAGACTGGCCTATAAACCAAAAAAAACTATCTATCAAAGAATTAATCTATGTAATAGGAATAGAGTTCAATACATACAATACAGGAATTGAAAATATAATTAATACAGATACAGTTAATAGCAAATAGAATGACAAAAGAAAGAAAATTAACTTCTTTTGGAAACAGTCAAAAATAGGCTTATGATAGTAATCAAATCAGACTAAACAGCAAATTAATCAATATTGAAATCTTTTAATAACCAAATTATTAACAACAAAGTAATTACGGAGTTATTAGGTGTATTCCATGGAAATATTATACCGAAAAAACAAATAAAAACCTTTAAAACACTGAATTTGTACAAAATATGAGACATACAATAATTATCTAAAATTGTAATTTTTGGGCTTAAATGAGTTTGAAACAAACCCAGCTATATATCAAAAGATGTAAAATTAAATAATCAATATTACTGAATAGTTAGATTCATGTAAAATTAAGAAATATTTGAAATACAGTAAAAAATAAGAAAACTTGTTATGTATAGTTAGATAGTGAAACAAGTCTTAGACAGATATTTTATAATTAAACAATATGAAGAGGAAAAAGACATACCACAAATTGCCTTAAAACGACGACGTTGCGTCTATTAGTCTATTGTTAATCGCAAAGCTGAACAGTTGAAAAATGTGTTAGTGGAGTTTTGAAAACCAAATAATTTATATTAAAACCAAGTGTGGTTATGTGGCGTGTAACGGAGATGAACTAACAAGTGAAATAATATTACCTATCTATGTCTAACACTTCACAAGTTTCCAAAAACACAGAATAACATCATAAACTTCAACGCCAGAAATCGACAGCCATTTTGAACAATTTTTGGAACGAATTCACAGAGAACCAACACACATATTTGAACACCACACTACACAAGAGATCCATCCAGAATTCGACATCGCAGACGACGAGGGGACATTCAACACTATATTTTGGACCAACACCACTTCGCAGAAAAAGGGAACATCGTTTTATTTCTGTGGGAGAAGATCTTCAATTCCAACGGCGTCATAGCAGTTAAAACCGAGCAGACGGCGGCCATTGCTGAATTTCTATAAAGGCGATCAACCAGTGCTTCCTGGAGCGGAGTGACGTCATTTCTTCGACTTGGTTCGAAATTTAAATAATTTCTTTCTAATTGACAATTGTAATAATAATTCTGTTCTATTTCAGATATTAACATTTAGTTTAAGAATACCTGTTAAATATATCTTGTTCCTTGCCCTCTGACCATTTCGACTCGTTAAAAGAACCATAAATTTAAACTTGTAAAAAATATATCTGTTGATTTTTCTCACTGCCGACTGTGGCGAATATTCGCCAGTGCCTGGGACATGCGCAGTTTGTCTGGCGCACAATTTTGAATGAATAAACGCAAATCAGTATTCAGTTACCAGCATTGTTTTTATTTCTACCATTAATGTTATTATTATTTTTTTATTAAACAAAAACACAATTCACATTGAGAGAATAGATATAGGAGGAAATTACAAACTCAAATAATTAATTAATTATTAATTAATTAAATTAAATCTTTCAGTCAAATTCGATACAAGCACAAGAAAAAATATTAGCAAAATTTTTAATGTTTGATGTATTTGTTATTTAACAATCAAACACACCTAGTTATAACATATTCTTGTCATCAATATCTTTATATTTTGTTTATTATTACACTTGAAATTATATTACAATTTGACTAGCCTAACAGTGGGACTTTAAGGAGTCAGACTGACCCAGTGATAAACAAAATATCAATACGTATCAACACACATCAATTCAATTCAATTATTTAATTTATATTTTTATTTTTATATTTGTAATATTTGTAATTATATTACAAATTGGCGTTTCCAACGTGGAGCTTATTAAAACAAGCATTCATCAATTTAATTTTTATTTTTATTTTTATATTTGTAATTTTATTATATTACAAATTGGCTTGCCCAACTAGTGGGGCTAAAAGAAGAGCACAATACCTTTGTTATCACCAAAGATACACACACAATATCTCTCTACATATTTCATTATTTTTATTCTTTTATTTGTAATATTGCCATTTATATTACAAATTGGCGTCCAACTTAAGGGGCTTTAAATAGGAGGTAATAGTGTCGTAAAATAAGGACGATTGTCCAATTTCCTATTTTTAGCTTGGCAACGGTCAACAGGTCGGAAGAGGGAGCGAGATGCACAGGAGAGCTACATCAAGAAAAAGGGCTATGGAGGCCGAGCAGGAGATAAACATGGAGGATAAAGAAGCGACACCAGTGGAAGATGTGGAGTCAATGTTACCGCCAGCAGAACCAAATAAGCCGGCACCACAGAAGGAACAGCCGGAGAAATCCACCGCAAAGGAAGATACAAAATTTGATCAAATGATGGAGATGTTACTCCGAGAATTTAAAACAACGAAGGAAGAATTGAAAGAAGAGTTGTGTAATAAAATCGGAGGTACCAACAAGAAAATCGAAGAAAATAGTAAGAAGATGGAGGAGAATAGTAGGAAGATGGAGGAGGAAATGAAGAATGATAACCAACGATTGAAGGAAGAGTTGGGCAATAAAATTGGAGATACTAGCAAGAAGATGGAGGAGAAGATGGAAGCAAACAGTAAGAAGATAGAAGAGAAGATGGAAGAAAATATTCAGAAAATCGAGGAGAAGATGGAGGAAAATATCCAGAAGATGGAGGAGAAAATGGAGGAAATAAAAACTGACAATAAACAATCAAAGGAGGAATTGACCCAGATAAGCCAGAAACTGGAAGAAACCAATAAAAAGATGGAGAATAATAGTCAGCAATTGAGAGAAGAATTGAAGGAGACGAACCAAGAAAACATGAACCGGTTAGACGGAAGGATGGAAATATTGAAGGAAGAATTGAGCCAGAAGATAGCTGAAAACAATGAGACAATCAGCAAGAAGGTAGAAGAGGAAATAACGGTAATCGAACAAAGGGTTACCAGAGCTGACGAAAAATGGAGTCGAACCGAACAAGAAGTACGGAGTATCAGGACAGAAATAAATACGAAGGTTAACACCATTGAAGGAACGACTAGGAAGACGTTGGAGGAAAAACTAAAGGAAACACGAGAAGACTGGGAGCGAGTGCAGGACCGATTCACAGAAAAATGTGACGGCATAGAAGCTGCTGTGACCAGTATCAACAGTCAGGTACGACAGAACCAGACAGATATAGACCTATTCCATAGTCGACCGACAACCATTACCAGTTGTCCCAACAGTGAAAATCGTGAAGGGATTAACTTCAGGTTTTATAAAAATAAACCCATGGAATTCCTAGCAAGAATCGAGGAATACTTTGCCAAACACAGAGGTAATCGCTGGAGGGAGAACAAAGAGGTGCTGGACGAATCGTTCAAGGAAATAGCAGACAATTGGTGGATGGCAATAAGAGACGAGGTGACCGACTATCAACAATTCAGAAGGCTATTCAAAGCCAAATATTGGTCGGAATCAACGCAAAATATCGCCAGAGACGGGATATGCCATGGGAAGTACAACCCGTATGGAAACCAAACTTTAACGGCGTACTTTTTGGGAAAGGTGTGCGTGGCCAAACATCTAGAGCCCCGAATACCGGAAGAATGCCTGGTCAGCAAACTCTCATACCACTACGAGGAGGATATTATCAGAGCCAGACGAAATAGTCAAATAAAGACGGTGCAAGACATGACCGAGCTTTTAGAGATGTACGAGCACGAAGACTATTAACGTCAAAGTCGCAGGAGATATGAAAAGCAGGAACCAAGGAATAACAACAATAATTTGAATAATAATAATAATCGGCAGAACGTGGGTAATAATAATAATTATAACTCCGCCAATCGGAATAATGCCGAGTATAATTATAACCCCAGAAATAACAATAATTTGCCCCGTTTTAACAACAATAATAATAATAGTAATATTCCTCGCATAAATAATAGTAACAACAACCACAACAATAATAATCATAATAATAATAGCCGTCCACAAAATAACAACGGTTATTATAATCATAATAGTAACTATGTTCCAAATGGTCAGAGGAACCCCAACCTTTCTAATAATAATAATTATCATGGTAATTATAACCGAAATTACCCAAATGGAGGTAACCACAATTACAGGACATATCGACCTAATGTTAATTACATCCGAGCAGAAGGCAGTGGACACAGGAGGTACCAGCCTCAACGAAGGAGCCGATACTATGAGTACGAGACCTTCCAAGGGAGCCAGGGAAGTAATAGGTACAGAGAGTACGAGCCCAGACGTAGTTCCAGCCTGGATGATCAGCGAAGACTACCTGTAACAGAAGCCCAACCAGACGATCGAGCAGAACCAAACGAAACAGCCTCAGGAATTCAAGCTGACGCTTCCAACGGCCTGATCCGTAATGAAGCGGAACATTTAAACGAACGGAGGCAGTAATAAAATCCAATAACCCTTTACTGCTCCGATCTGCTGGGTTTAACCAAGTAGGTATGAATGTGAAGAAAAACAGAAAAAATTTTACCATAATATACAGCAATTATTTAAAGGACATCCGTAAGGACCTATTAGAAGAAAGTGAGCTTAATATTAACAATAATGATAATGAAATAATATACATAATCGCAGAAATTGAAGGTATTTCTGTTCCTATAATGATAGACACTGGAGCAAATGTCTCCATAATAAATCGAAATGAATTGGACCAGATACAGCAGGAATGCCACAAAAACTTACCGGTACTACCTATTAATAACATTGTACTTGTAGGAGCTACCGGCCGACAGAACAAGACCATAAGAAAACAGGTATCCCTCAATGTCAAAAGTCAGGGCATTAGTGTGGAGATGATATTTCTTGTTGCAGCCGGATTACCTTTCAACATCATGATAGGATGCGACATATTGCGCCGCAACTCAGCAATTATAGACTTGTGCCGAGGAAAGGTATCACTCTTTGCTGAAGGTTCAACCTGGATAGCCAATTTAACTGATAACAAGACTTTAGACTCCAGACAACTTCTCGACCACCAAAATAAGGTGAATTACTTATCAAACCACTCAACAAACAACAAGCCAGTACATCAAGATTCGGAGGAAGACCTATGGCAACAAAAGATCCAAGAGATACGTAACTTCCAGTACCACAATACTAATGAGCAATTAACGGAAAACCAGCTGAATCAATTAGTAGAAATATATGAGAAATATCGAGCTGTATTTTCTGACGAACCTGGAAAGATCCGGAACTACCAATGTTCCATACGATTCAGAGAACCGGTAGAATTTAACCGAAAGTCATACCCAATAGCACAATCTTTGAAAGAAGCCGTACGCACAGAGATCCAGAATATGATCCGTAGAGATATCATCGAGAGCAGTCAATCGCCATACACAAGCCCAATTGTGGCCATACAAAAGAAAAATGGGAAGGTAAGACTTTGCCTTGACGCTCGTGAGATAAATAAGATGATAATAAACGATCGTACCTCACCTGGCGAAATTGATGAAATTTTGAAGAGGTTCCACGGAACACGATTCATTACCACTTGGGATACGGTATGCGGCTATTGGCAAGTGGAGTTGCACCCAGCAAGCCGGCAATATATGGCGTTCATCTTCGAAGGGCGCAATTATCAGTTTAAGAGGTTGCCCTTCGGGCTGGTTAATTCAGTAGCTGTTTTTGTCGCCTGTGTGGATCATATACTAGGACCAGAAGCGCTCCAATTCACAACTGTCTATGTTGATGATCTCCTAATAACATCAACCAACTGGGAGGAACACTGTTATCGTGTGGAGTATGTTTTGAAGAAGCTTGCTGAAAATAATGTCACCCTTAAACTGGACAAGTCCAAGCTTATAGCTAAAGAAGTTCAAGTCCTGGGTTTCCAGCTAAACAGTCAAGGAATAACACCATCAACAGAAAAGGTAGACGCCATACAACGATTCCCTACACCAAAAAACAGAAGGCAACTACAATCATTTTTGGGCCTATGTAACTATTATAGGAAGTTCCAGAATAATTATTCCGAACTAAGAGCCCAGTTTCAGTACCAGTTATCGTCCAAGAATAAATGGCGATGGGGTCAAGAACAAGACGAGACCTTCAAATCAATTAAAGAGAAATTCTTAGATGCAGTAATGCTCAACCATCCAGATTTTAACCAACCCTTCTTTCTAAACTGTGACGCTAGTAACATTAGCTTGGGTTCAACACTGTACCAAGAAGATGAAAGCGGAAACCATCTAGTAGTGAGCTTTGCTAGCAGAACCCTTAACCAGTGTGAGAAGAACTATAATGTGACGGAAAAAGAGCTGCTAAGTGTAGTCTTTGCCTGCGGGAAGTTTCGGACGTATATCCTCGGATATCCAGTGACCGTCCGAACAGATCACAAGTCAATATCATTTCTAAGAAGATGCAAATTAAGCCATGGTAGATTGACCAGATGGGTCTCGCCCTACAGGAATACGATATACAGTGGGAGTATGTTCCTGGAAGTAAAAATGTAGTAGCCGACGTATTGTCAAGAGTGAATCTGGAGGAACAAACATTCGAAGGCGAAAAGGAGAGCATTTTGAAAATCTATAACATCATTAAGGACAGATCCGATTTAGAGAAGATAGTGCAGGACATCAGCAAACACCAGCAGTCCGATCCGAAGTTAAACTCTATTAAACTTCGTCTCTCCAACCAAGATGACACAATAAACAAATTTTATTGTATACATAATGGGGTTTTATTCATCAAGACATCCCTTGACGAAGACGTTTGGAAGGTCATGATCCCTACTACAATCGAAAAGGATATCATCCTGGACTATCACCTACGATACGGTCACATGGGAGCCATGAAGGTGATCAAGGCAATAGAAGAGAATTGTCACATAAAAAGTATCAATAGAAAAACTAGAAACTACCTTAAAACCTGTATGATATGTCAATTGGTGAAAACCAACAATGAGAGAAAGGAAGGTATGATGATACCAATTACCTCACAAACCAAACTGGAAAAGGTCTTTCTGGACATATGTGGTCCATTTCCCCGCAGTGGCGGACGCCATCGATACAAGTTTATTGTTATTATGATGGATCATTTTACAAAATTTACAAAACTATACCCTGTGAACAGAGCCACCACTCTGAAGACTCTAGGAATAATAACAAATCATTACATTCCAGAGGTAGGAAGCCCGACATGCATAATCACCGACCATGGAACGCAATTTAAGGGTTGGCGGTGGAGAAACACTCTGAATACATTGGGCATTAAGACATACAAGACGTCCGTCTACCACCCCAGCAGCAATCCAGCGGAGAGGGTACTGCGAGAGGTCGGAAGAATATTACGGACTTATTGCTATAACCAACAAAAGAAGTGGCAAGAATATTTATTAGCGACTGAAGAATTCCTTAATTTGTCATATCACACCGCTATTGGTACCACGCCATACACGGCAATGTATGAAAGACCACCTCCGAGAGAAATACAAGACATAATAGAGTTCCCCAGGAGTCAAGAATACAAATTCAATCGAATCAGATTCTACAATAAATTGGCTGAAGACCAGGAAAGGCGCAAGAACAAATATCAAAAGGCTGTTAAGAAAATAATAAGCTATGAAGTCGGAGAAAAGGTACTGCTAAAAAACAGGGAATTACCCAGTACTTTGGAAGGCATTACCAAAAAGTTATTACTGCTGTATACCGGCCCATACCTGATTGTTAAAAACAATAATAACAATACGTATGTACTAAAGGATATCATTTCGAATAAAGTAAAAGGAACTTATAATCAGTTATCCATTAAAAAATATTTGGAGGACTCATAGTTGTGAGTTAAAACTATTATGAAGAAATTGTGAATTTTGATAACAAAATAAGAATTTTGATAAAAAATAAAATTACCAAATTCCAAAAATCAGTAAGCACAACTTACACCAAGTATCAGAAAGAATATTGTGAACAAAATAAGAATTTTGATGGAAGAATAAAAAATTACAAAATTCAAAAATTAGTAAGAACATCTTACACCAAATATCAGAAAGAATATTGTGAAAAAAAAAAGAATTTTGATAAGAATAAAATTTTCAAAATTCAAAAATGAGTAAGTACAACTTACAACAAAACATTTGAAGGATTATTGTGAATAAATAAAAAGAATTTTGAACATAATAAGCTTCAAAATTCAAAAGCAATAGCAGATACAACTTACACAAACATTCAAAGACTATTATGAATGAAAAAAGAATTTTGAGGAATAATAATTTCAAAATTCAAAACAATAATAAGTACAACTTATACCAAAGTATATGAAAAACAACTATGAATAAGAAAGAATGTAGTTGAATAAAAATATCTAAAATTAAAAAACATTAAACTCACATCATTACTCATGCAAATGATGAGAAATAACTCTGAAATATGAAAAAAGATTTTGTAAGAAAGAGATACAAAATTCTAAGCGAGAAAGGAAACCAGAATGTCATATGACTTAATCGAAAAATTAACCAAACTCACAAAGAAAATAATTTAATAAAAATGGAACAATGAAGAAGGACCAGCTCACTAAAGACCAAATAGTGAGACCAAAAAACAAAAAAACCTGATACTAATAATGATAATGCTGTTACAACAACCACTGTTATAGTGAAAGTGATAAAGAATTAATTCATGTTATACCATGAGCAATAAAAATAACTCAATGTATACCAGATGGTAGAAAGAGTAAATATAAATACTACTTACTATGTAAACATGATGAAATGTATATTATACCACATACCTAAACCACCTAATATGGAATAAGCTTTAAGAGAGAAGAAGAGTCAAGTGTATAAAAGTATTAATTAATATAACGTATTATGAAGTGAAGAATCTAAAGATGTTTATTTTAGTCAAAAATGACTACTTTTACTGTTTATTTATTTTTATGACTGGATGTAGAAAATGCCATCAGTCTTATGTGTTGAGCAGAGATGATAATACCTCTGGACTCAATTGAAGTATTGGACAGCAGGGATTGAAGCCAAAAGTGCCACTCTGAACTGTTCCAATTAATTTGTTAGGGAATGTTAGGGAGTAAACATACTGGTGAGGAAGCACCAAATAAGAAGGAATATAAAATGATAATGTTATACACAAGATTGAAGATCACTTATCAATGAAAAAAAAAAAAGGGAAACTAATGAAGGAGATACACATCAGCTGAGAGGAAGCAATGGTGGAAAAAGAAGGTATATAAAATGAAAACATGTAATCACGGAGAAAATGTAAATACAAAAGAATTAGTAGTAATTATTTCATCCATACAGAGTATGATCTGAACTAATCACTTTTACAGGAGAGCATATGTAACATAACAAAATTATCACACTAAACATTTGAATTAATGTTACATAAATAAAAGAAAAAGTTCCATAGTGAGTGAGAGGAATAAATTGTTTAAGGATTACCCTAGAAACTATATAATTAAGACTATAAAATGTGAATAAAAATGGAAGATAATAAAGAAAACCATTAATTAAAATAACCTACTATGAAAAAACCAGTTAAACCAGCAGTATACCCAGTAGATTGGGGAAGCAGTACAAAAAGGGAAGGACCATAAAAAAGGAAATAATCTGTCATGAAACCATTTTAATAAGGAAACTACTAATGTGACATTTGAAGAAGGGACAAAACATATCAAGATTCCAACAAAGAGACCAGAAACAGAAAGAGATATGCCAAAACAAAATGTTAATCATATAATAAATACCATGAGACAAAATTGAAACCGATATAGGTAAACCCCAAACAAGTTACAAGATACAATACTATAAAACACAAATTGTATATTAGTTGTAAGTGTAATTTGTTAAAAAACATGTCAAAAGAGACTACCAGAGTGTAGAACTCACTAAAAAGACGACCAGAGTGTAGAATCCAATAAAGTGAAGTGAGATAACAAAATTAAGAAACTACAGAGTGTACAGTGAGAAACATAGTTAAAAAATCTATGAAAAAATCTTCAATGAAGTTTTAGTATTATAAAAAGACTACCATGAGTGTAGAATAATAATAACAAAACGATTGGAATGAAAGACAGTCTAAGGACTGACAACATTACTAGTAATAAGAGTTTTAAATTAGATATAAGAAAAACTATTACATATAAAATGTTTTCTTTAATTATAGCTAAGTAAATAGTGAGAAAGACAAAATACCAAAGGACAGTTCATAACTGAAGGTATGACTAATATTAAGATGTTTATTATTTATTATTAATTAAATAATATTTTAGATGTAAGGTGTAAATAGATACACGATATTTTTTTATCACAGTTAAAGTGTTTTCATAAGAATCATAAGTACACAAGACAGTTAGTGACTGACAGTGTTACTAGTAATAGGAGTTTTTTATTTTTTTCTAATTAAATTATGTCTAGGATAAGCTATTTTGTTATCATTTGATGATATAGTAAAAAATAATAGGAATAAGATGTTTTTGTTAAAATTAGGTGATATATGGAAAATAGTTGATAATAAGATGTTTTTGTTAAAATTAGGCATAAGATGATCATGTTATGGTTCAATGATGTTATTAGTATAAAGAAAGTTTAGCAGATACAAGATATTCTATTGTATTTAAAATCATGTCATTTAATTTTCTATTGTGTAAGTCAGAGAGGCAAGTAGGGCATAAAAATGTAATAATTTTATTCAAATCAGTAAACCATATATAATGTACAAACAGACCAGCCAAGACACCATTGTAGTAAACACAGACTGGCCTATAAACCAAAAAAAACTATCTATCAAAGAATTAATCTATGTAATAGGAATAGAGTTCAATACATACAATACAGGAATTGAAAATATAATTAATACAGATACAGTTAATAGCAAATAGAATGACAAAAGAAAGAAAATTAACTTCTTTTGGAAACAGTCAAAAATAGGCTTATGATAGTAATCAAATCAGACTAAACAGCAAATTAATCAATATTGAAATCTTTTAATAACCAAATTATTAACAACAAAGTAATTACGGAGTTATTAGGTGTATTCCATGGAAATATTATACCGAAAAAATAAATAAAAACCTTTAAAACACTGAATTTGTACAAAATATGAGACATACAATAATTATCTAAAATTGTAATTTTTGGGCTTAAATGAGTTTGAAACAAACCCAGCTATATATCAAAAGATGTAAAATTAAATAATCAATATTACTGAATAGTTAGATTCATGTAAAATTAAGAAATATTTGAAATACAGTAAAAAATAAGAAAACTTGTTATGTATAGTTAGATAGTGAAACAAGTCTTAGACAGATATTTTATAATTAAACAATATGAAGAGGAAAAAGACATACCACAAATTGCCTTAAAACGACGACGTTGCGTCTATTAGTCTATTGTTAATCGCAAAGCTGAACAGTTGAAAAATGTATTAGTGGAGTTTTGAAAACCAAATAATTTATATTAAAACCAAGTGTGGTTATGTGGCGTGTAACGGAGATGAACTAACAAGTGAAATAATATTACCTATCTATGTCTAACACTTCACAAGTTTCCAAAAACACAGAATAACATCATAAACTTCAACGCCAGAAATCGTCAGCCATTTTGAACAATTTTTGGAACGAATTCACAGAGAACCAACACACATATTTGAACACCACACTACACAAGAGATCCATCCAGAATTCGACATCGCAGACGACGAGGGGACATTCAACACTATATTTTGGACCAACACCACTTCGCAGAAAAAGGGAACATCGTTTTATTTCTGTGGGAGAAGATCTTCAATTCCAACGGCGTCATAGCAGTTAAAACCGAGCAGACGGCGGCCATTGCTGAATTTCTATAAAGGCGATCAACCAGTGCTTCCTGGAGCGGAGTGACGTCATTTCTTCGACTTGGTTCGAAATTTAAATAATTTCTTTCTAATTGACAATTGTAATAATAATTCTGTTCTATTTCAGATATTAACATTTAGTTTAAGAATACCTGTTAAATGTATCTTGTTCCTTGCCCTCTGACCATTTCGACTCGTTAAAAGAACCATAAATTTAAACTTGTAAAAAATATATCTGTTGATTTTTCTCACTGCCGACTGTGGCGAATATTCGCCAGTGCCTGGGACATGCGCAGTTTGACTGGCGCACAATTTTGAATGAATAAACGCAAATCAGTATTCAGTTACCAGCATTGTTTTTATTTCTACCATTAATGTTATTATTATTTTTTTATTAAACAAAAACACAATTCACATTGAGAGAATAGATATAGGAGGAAATTACAAACTCAAATAATTAATTAATTATTAATTAATTAAATTAAATCTTTCAGTCAAATTCGATACAAGCACAAGAAAAAATATTAGCAAAATTTTTAAAGTTTGATGTATTTGTTATTTAACAATCAAACACACCTAGTTATAACATATTCTTGTCATCAATATCTTTATATTTTGTTTATTATTACACTTGAAATTTATTACAATTTGACTAGCCTAACAGTGGGACTTTAAGGAGTCAGACTGACCCAGTGATAAACAAAATATCAATACGTATCAACACATATCAATTCAAGTTAATTTTTATATTTTTATTTTTATTTGTAATATTTTTATAATAATACAGTGTGTGTGATTGCGTGCCAAAATTTGTCGACCTTTTCACGTCCGTGTGATTGAACACAGACTGAATATCCAAGGGCCACAATACTTTACAAACAAGTTTGGCTGAATGTGTCTGCAAACAAAATTTTAATGGAAAATTATTGCTAAAGATATGAAAGGTTTTGAACGAAGATTTAAGGCAGCTGGTTTTGTAGCAGTTGTTTATAATATATTAGTAAAAACTTAGTTTACAACATTTCATATGTTTCGCTGACGCCTGCCTAATTGTACGTATAATGTTTGTTCAGTACTGGTGGACACGTATGTTGTACACCCGGTTTGATGTAATGTGTTTTGTGTTCAGTTAATAATGGTTCGGCTAATAGGTCCTTGTGTGTTTACAAAAATTAGATATAGAAACCTATACAAATATTATAACTGATTTTATATTACTTATATCCCTTCCCCTTTCAACTATTATTTCCATTTATAGAAAATTACCCCCTCCATTTCAACTGCTCTTTTCATTTATAGATATTTCATCTAACTTTTTACAGTGGATTATTATGACATTCTTTTTAGGATACTTTATTTATCTTACTCTTGTCAGAACATAAAACGTTCCTGGTAAACTAACCCTTCCCATTAACTGATCTTCACCAAAATCAACAGGCCTTGCGTCCTCTACAACTCAGGCACATATGCAAAACATTATTTGATTCTGTTTGAACTTACGGCAGTTATCGTTCGTCATAGAGAAAATTCTACACATAGACACACAGACATTTTTCTTTATGTTTTGAGGGTGGTACAATCAGAATCAGCCCTTATCTCAAACACGATTTTTTTCGTCATCACCGTACTTCCATTTACTTATACAACATGGGTGTAACAAATGTGATCCGTCGCTGCCATCCTTTGAAGAGGTCACCAGTGAAAAACGAATTTTATGTTAATTCAAAACTTAAATAAATCTTGCTGGATATCAAGAATATTCCTTACATGTGTACCATTATATTATGTCACTTACATACTCAGCTACATTCGTAAAGTGTCTCTGCTTTTGCTTGTGTTCTGTTATTGTGTCACTAAACTTATGTGTTCCTGAGATTTACAATCTTTCACTGTTAAATGTAACACTGGTTTTCAATTAATATTCGCGTACATAAACTGCTCTTTAACGATTTAGAAATATTTTCATTAAGCGATATCTATATCTACTAATTTTAAATACTTTAACTTTCCTGGTAACAGTTCTTTTTTACGGTACACTTTTGTAAACATTCTACCATGATGTTATCTTATGATAATTCATTTTACTTATTTAAGAAAATATTTGCCTCCCAGTATTCGCTTATCATTTCAGAAATTACGCTAACCTACTAGCACATATGTTTATAAAAGAATCGTAAAATCAAGAACTTCACAGAGATGACTGCATGCATATAAATTTTATTTATTGTATTCTACAATTCAAAGTATGAATTTTAGCCATAGAAATTGGAACAGAACATGACACAAATTTTCACTAATAGTAATACTGAAATAAAAACAGAATGTGATAGTATCACTTACTTGAATTTAACGTACTATTATGTCTTGACGTAGCAAAGATAAAACCTTTACATGTAAAATACAGACTTCCTTAAAAATAATCATCAAAACTTATGTAGCTATTAAACTTTTAAGAACAACATAATAAATATTAATATATTTATGTTGTTATATATCGTAAATAATGTTGTAATATATCGTAAATTAATGTTGTTAGTGTTAAGTAATAAACTAAAATTTGTATACTTACGCTAATAACTCTTGATGGCATTTAACACAGTCAACAAGTTGATTATAGAGAACACCGTTTTCATCGGACGCAATAACAAAATTAACATATGAATCCTTGGTATATTTTATGTTACTTAAAGTAGCCTACAATATTGCAAACTGGCCGGTCATCATTACTATGATAACTATGACGATCACGTACAGAGATGTTAGAAAGTTTGCCATAACATTTAATGTTATTGTTTCATACATAGTCACTGCTGAATAAACATATCTATTATTAATTGCAAATGGATAAACAACAGGCAGTGCTGTGGGATAACCTGACACACTATCAACAGTTGTAATAATCAAATAAATTGATACCATTATTGGTTTGATGAACCAAAGAGTTATGCCTACTCTTACGGAGTACTGCCATATACCACAAATTGTATTAGCCCTGGAAGAATATTTTCTATAAATTTTATTAATTTCTTCTTGATTAGTTTTGATACATAGTAACTCAGTTTCCTGCAGTTTGACCATCAATGGTGGAATAGCTTTCATACTGTAAAACACCGCCAATAACTTTGTAGCAAAAATAAATATTGGTACAAAGTTTAACAGGCTATCTAGAATGTCGTCTATGCTTTCTCTTTCTGAAGCAAACGTGCACATATTTAAACAAAAGTAGAGAATGAAGATGATTATAAACACAAACAATGATTTGTACCTTATCCTCATTTTGAATTGATTATTCGTGTCTAATTCGACTATTCCCCACACTCCTTTACGAAACCTAAATAAGAAATTGTCTTTCAGTATTACTCTATTTGTAGTTTCCATTATTAAAAGTGTTTCTACAAGTCGCTCTGGTGATAAGTAACAAAGTTTGTAGTAAGGGGCTACAGATTTTTACTGTTTTTTCCCAGTTCTACACTACCGGGACCAATAAAAGGAACCGATTATATTACTGTATGTAAACTGCACGACTGAAGATCACGAGGGTAGTAGTGAGTTGACATCGGCGTTGTTATTGAACTGTATTTAGCAGCCGTCACGCTTCTGAAACCAACATTACAGCAATTAAAAATATATAATTGGAACATACCAATTACAAAACACGTCGAACGTAACATATTAATAATATATTAAATTTAACATGTTAATAATATGTTAATTGAATTTTAAATATACTTAAGCTGTAACTGGCCTTATTGTTACAAACAAAAATTAATTTACTCTATTTGAAATTGCCTATATACTCTACTCTAATCAAATCATTCTCCCCATTCCCTCCCACTTACCTCACACTCACCCTCTCACTCTTTCCTTCTCACTCTTTCTCTCTCGCAATCTCCCTCAATCCCTCTCTCTCTCACTCTCTCTTTCTCTCTCTCTCTCTCTCTCTCTCTCACTCTCTCTCTATCTAATTTTTTCCGTTTCTTACATTTTTCCTTCAATTATATTCACCATTCACCACCGGACGTTATTCTTGCAGCGTGAGCTATATACATATATTTTGCTAAAACAAACACACGTGCATCTATTTGTTTCTCGCTTTCCATTGTTTACCATGGTTTCTCAGTTTTCACAATGGTATTACATTTTTTAGCAGTAATTAAACAAGAAAGTTGTGTCCGTACAAAGGCAGTATTTGGCATTTTAAAACAAAGGCAAATACAGATATAACATTTTTTTAATAAATCACGCAGTATTTGTAATTCATAAATATCGGTATGAAGAACCATACATGACTTCCATGTTCTAAATTTTATATTTAAAATCATTTACGAAATGAAATGTTTCCATAGAAACTACTTCTTTCAACTTATTGCTTCAGCCTTAACCACAGTACTTTGGCACTAACGTATACCACCACACGTTATCGCACTCGATTTTCACTGACGATGGCAGTCGACGGCACTGTCGAAACGTCTGGTTTTGCAGAAAACATTGTACCACGGCCAAACAGCCAGGTAAAGAGTTTTAACAACAACCTACTACTTTGTTGCCGATAACGTAGTACACATAAAAATTATCCCCTCCCCTTCAATTACAATTTTCATTTATAGAAAATTACCCCCAACCCGTTCAACTAGCCCTTCATTTATAGATATTTCATCTACGTTTCTACAGTGGATTATTAAGATCTTCTTATCAGGATAATTTATTTGTCAAAATTAAGTATTTTACTCTAGTTGCAACAAAAAATGTTTCTGGTAAACTGCCCTATCAACGTAACCAATCTTCACCAAAATCAATAGGCCTTCTGTCCCCTACAATTCAGGGATGCATGCAAAACATTATTTGATTCTGTTTTAATGTGAGGTAGTTATCGTTCATTATAGAAAATGTAACCCTTGTTAAAAAAATAAAATGTGGCCGGCAAACTACCCCTTTCCCTTAACCAATCTTCACCAAAAACAATAGATCTTGAGAACTATAAAATTCAGACCTGTATGCGAAAGATTATTTGATTCTGTTTGAATTTGCGGCTGTTATCGTTTGCCATAAAAAAATTTCCCTTGATAAAAAAAAAGTTGCCGGTAAACTACCCACTTCCCTTAACCGATCTTCACCAAAAACAATGCGTCTTGAGAACTCTACAATTCAGGGCTGAATGCGAAACATTAATTTATTCCGTTTGAATTTGCGGCTGTTATGGTTTGCCATAGAAAAAAAATTACCCTTGATAAAAAAAAACGTTGCTCGTAAACTACCCTTTCCCCTTAACCGATCTTCACTAAAAACAATAGGTGTTGAGTACTCAACAATTCAGGGCTGTATGCAAAATATTATCTGATTCTGTTTGAATTTGCGGCTGTTATGGTTTGCCATAGAAAAAATTACCCTTGTTAAAAAAAAAAGTTGCAAGTAAACTACCCCTTCCCCATAACCGATCTTCACCAAAAACAATCAGTCTTGAATACTCTAGAATACAGAGCTGTATGCAACAAATTATTTGATTCTGTTTGAATTTGCGGCTGTTATCGTTTTCCATAGGAACAAATCTACACACAAACACACACACACACACACACACACGCACACACTTTTTGACAAATTACTTTTTTCCATGTTTTGAGGGTAGTACAATCAGAATCTGCAATAATCTCAACCACGATTTTTTTTGCCATCCCCATACTTCCATTTCATTATGGAACATGGAAGTAAAAGTTACCCTTGTTAAAACATAAAACGTTGCCGGTAAACTACCCCTTTCACTTAACCGATCTTCACCAAAAACAATAGGTCTTGAGAACTCTACAATAATAATTCAGTGCTGTATGCGAAACATTATTTGATTCTGTTTGTAATTGCGGCTGTTATTGTTTGCCAAAAAAAAATATCGGTATGGAGAACCATACATGACTTCCATGTTCTAAGATTTATATTTAAAATCTATACGAAATGAAATGTTTCCATAGAAACTAATTCTTTACACTTATTGCTTCAGCTTTAACCACAGTACTGTGGTCACTAACGTATACCACCACACGTTATCGCACTCGATTTTCACTGATGATGGCAGTCGATGCCACTGGCGAAACTTCTGGTTTTGCAGAAAACATTTCACTACGGCCAAACAGCCCGGGAAGGAATTTTAACAAAAAACTACTACTTTGTTGCCGATAACGTAGTACAATTATAAAAATTATCCCCTCCCACTTCAACTATAATTTTCATTTATAGAAAATTACCCCCAACCCCGTTCAACTAGCCTCTTCATTTATAGATATTTCATCTACGTTTCTAAAGTGGATTATTAAGATCTTCTTATCAGAATACTTTATTTATCAAAATTGAGTATTTTACCCTTGTTAAAACAAAAAAATGTTTCAGGTAAACTACCCTTTCCCCGGAAACCGATCTTTACCAGAATTGATAGGCCTTTAGTCTTCTACAACTCAGGCACATATTTAAAAAATTATTTGATTCTGATTGAATTTACGGCAGTTATCATTCCTCAAATAAAAGTTACCCATGTTAAAACATAAAAAGTTGCTGGTAAACTACTCCTTTCCCTAAACCGATCTTCAACAAAAACAAAAAGTCTTGAGAACTCTACAATTCAGGGCTTTATGCAAAACATTATTTGATTCTGTCTGAATTTGCGACTGTTATCTTTAGCCATAGAAAATACCCTTGTTAAAACATAAAATGTTGCTGGTAAACTACCCCTTTCCCTTAACCGATCTTCACCAAAATCAACAGGCCTTGAGTTCTTTACAATTGATGAAAGTATGCAAAAACGTATTTGATTATATTTGAATTTTCGGCAGTTATCTTTCGTCAGAATAAAAATTAACCTTGTTATCACATAAAATGTTGCAGGTAAACTACACCTTTGTCTTAACTGATCTTCACCAAAATCAACATGTCTTGAGGCCTCTAAAAATCACGTACGCATGCAAAACATTATTTGATTCTGTTTAAATTTGCGGCAGTTATCGTTTGCCATAAAAAATACCCTTGTTAAAATATAAAACTTTGCTGGTAAACTACCCTTTTCTCTTAACCGATCTTCACCAAAATCAATAGGCCATGAGTCTTCTACAACACAGGCACATATTTAAAAAATTATTTGATTCTGTTTGAATTTACGGCAGTTATCGTTCGTCATGGAAAAATTTCTCTTGTAACAACATAAAATGTTGCCGGTAAATTACCCCTTTCCCTTAACCGATCTTCACCAAAATCAACAGGTCTTCAGTCTATTAAAATTGATGAACGTGTGCAAAAAAATATTTAAACATTTTTTCTTGCCTCCAGAAACGATTAAGACTATAAAATAGGTTAATTACCTTCTGTCAAACGTTTCTTAAAATCCTTTTAGGATGACTCGAGTTTCGACACCATTTGGTGTCATCATCAGATCACAATATGGATCAGGTTAAAACATTTGATATATGAGTCTCACCGTGGGTGCGTTCCTGTACAGGTTCGTTTGCGGCCGCGTTGTTTTATATTTTTGTTATTGTAATGTTATTTGTTGAGATATATTTTATTTATTATTTATATATTGTTATGTGTTGTTTTTTAATTTTTTAACTTCTGACGTGATGCATATGCATCAAAATGTTTTAACCTGATTCATATTGTGATCTGATGATGACACCAAATGGTGTCGAAACTCGAGTCATCCTAAAAGGATTTTAAGAAACTTTTGACAGAAGGTAATTAACCTATTTTATAAAAAATATTTGTTTTGGGGTAAATTTGCGACAGTTATCGTTCGTCATATGAAAAATTACAGTTGTTAAAACATAAAATGTTACTGGTAAACTTCCCCTTTCCCTTACCCGATCTTCACCAAAACCAACAGAAATTGAGTTCTCTATAGCTCAGGAAGGTATGCAAAACATAATTTTAATTCTGATTGAATTTACGGCATTTCTCAGTCGCCAAAAACAAATTACCCATGTTAAAACATAAAACGTTGCTGGTAAACTACCCCTTTCCCTAAACCGATCTTCAACAAAAAGAATAGGTCTTCAGAACTCTACAACTCAGGGCTGTATGCAAAACATTACTTGATTCTGTTTGAATTTGCGGCTGTTATGCTTTGCCGTAGAAAATACCTTTGTTAAAACATAAAACGTTGCCGGTAAAAAATCCCTATCCCTTAACCGATCTTCACCAAAAACTATGCGTCTTGAGAAATCTATAACTTAGGGCTGTATGCAAAACATTATCTGATTCTGTTTGAATTTGCGGCTGTTATCGTTTGCCATAGAAAAAAATTACCCTTGTTTACAAAAAACGTTTCCGGTAAACTACCCCATTCCCTTAACCGATCTTCACCAAAATTAACAGGTCTTAAGTACTCTACATTTCAGGGCTGCATGCAAAAATTATTTGATTCTGTTTGAATTTGCGGCTGTTATCGTTTGCCAAATAAAATCTACTGACATACAGACAGACACACACACTCACACACACACACACAGACACACACACACACACACACACACACTTTTCGAAAAATGACTTTTTTTCATGTTTCGACGGTAGTACAATCAGAATCTGCAATTATCTCGAACATGATTTTTTTTGCCATCACCATACTTTCATTTCCTTTTGGAACATGGAAGTAAAAAAGGCAGAACCCGCATTAAAATCTACAAAACAGCTTTAAAATTATATATCTGTCTTGACAGATATGTAAAATTTGGACTACGTGGTGAATGGTTATAGTTCCAATGTTCCAAGAGTTACAGTTCGTTCTTCAAACGTTACAACATTTGTTTTTTTGCACCCAGTTTAGTCACTAAAATAATATTCTTAATTTGCGTCTAAGCTATAGCAGAAAAATCTGTGTTCAAAGTAAGCCATACTACATTTTGCAATTTTTATTACAAGTTGATTCCTTATGGTAACAGCTTTTGGAGGTACATTAGTCTTTTTGGAGCGTAATATTACTGATTAGAGTCAGTTCCAATAATCAAAAATAAGTTTCTCTAAAAATCACTAAAAATGTAGTAATTCAAAAGTTTTTCTTAAAACTAAAAAAACTAAACTAACATTACAAAAAAATGTAAATATCTAAGATACAGCGCCAAGAAAACAATTGTGCTTGTAGTAAGAAAACGTGGATTAAATTTCTGGAAATTATAACAGATATGTTACTCAAACCACCACCAGAGAAATATGTCAGTAATTGATTTTCGAGTTGTTTACTGCCTCCTAAATTTGTAAATTATTATTGAAAAACAGTTTACAATATCCAAAGCATAACTATTATCTCAACACAAGATGGAAAAGTAGTCTACATGTATACTAAAAACACACGCGCGAGCTTAACCAGAAATAAATTATTTAGTATAATGAGAAATTGGCTAATATTTAGTTTGTCTATACATGGGTTGGTAATAAAATGCGACTATATCAAAATCACAAAAATTGACCAGACTATTTTGTATATCAGTAGATGTGTATTTGTCAATTTTATTGTACAGTATGCTACAAAATGTAGTAATAACCGAGGAAAATCTTCTTTTATATACAGCTCCTCTCCATAGAATACTAGTTATGAATGCACGTGGTTACAGGACAACTGGTTTCTCTTCTATAGCACCCACCTCCAGGGAGAGGCGAGATAAGGAAGGGATAACATCTTCCATCACCCCGTCCTCCCCAATACACAAAGGAAAGTTATTAAAACCATAAGCTTGGTTAAGACCTGCCCTCGATTACCAGGTGATAAGCTCCGGATCGGAGTTCAGCTCGATTGCCGACCTCGGTGACCTCGCGGAACACGGAAATCTACAAAAAGAAGTATGCCTGTCCGAAAGAGAAACAAAAGAAATAAGCACTGTCCTTTATAGTGACTGATTCTTTGACGTCTCGCATGGAAAAGATATTTCAGTGGAATATCTACAATGGCACTTCACATTATTGCCAACTGAAAATGTTACTCCCCAGGCGTACACGGATGTGAGAGTGCCTGAAGGAAATCCATTTGAGGCCGCATGCATGTCTTAAGGTAAGGGCTTATGAGTCCTTCTTCTGTGATGTGTCTTCAAACATCAGAGCTAGGGGAGGCGTTGCTATTTTCCTTAGCAACGCATAGCCCGCTAGTAGTATTCCGCTGGACTAGCAGTAGTAACAGCGCTGATTAAGAACTGAAAATCTCTTGCTGCACAAGGTGTTTTCTTTTTAAAACATGTTAGAACACACATTTCAACATTAGAACTTGTATTTTATCTGCTAGCGATCATTCGATCTGCAACCTTGGTATCGCAACACCTCTGACATGGACAGTACTCCCAGATCGTTACCGGAGTTACCACTTCCCTGTGTTGATAGCAACGTAAATGCCAAAAACCATAGGAAACCCTCGAAAAGATGGCGCACGGCCCGTGCTGATTGGACAGGCTTCAAGACTCCTTGCACAATTACGGACGTCTGTGAAAATATAGATGAAGACATACACAGTTTTACAGCTGCTTTCACCTCACTAGCTACGAAAGAAGAGAGAAGTGACGATTTCTAAACAGGTACAAACGGGCGCCTACAGAAGATAACCGCATCGCTTTTAAGCGACATTGAACTCGCCGCTCGTAAGAACAATACCTGCTGCAAGACGATTGAGCTCAGAAACCTATGTCTCGACCATAACACGGTCGACCTCGGTGACAGAAGTATCAGCGTAATCGCTAGCACATCAATGTTTAAGCCAATCACATGCACAGAGCTCGATGGTGTGTTTATTTACAACCCCGATGAAATCGCTGACACCTTGGCTGTGAGATATGCCAAAGTCAGTAGTAGGCCTACAGAAAGGTTTCGATGGTCCAAGCATACGTTCCGTGCAACGTGTCCTCCTAGCTGCTTCGAAAACCACATTTCCAGCTCGTTAACGACAGCAGAAGCAAGAAATCATACCACAGGACTGGACTGAAACTCCTGTTTAGATCAGTTCTGGAGAAATACGTCTAGGGTCAGTGTAAACTCATGGGTGGCCGACTGAGTGCTGAGTGGGTAGTGCAAACGTCAGCGATGTTGCCTCCCACTCCTGGATACTGCCCAAGGCGGCAAGTTTATACAACACCAAAAAGTAAGCCGTGTGGCAGGCTCTTCGTTTCTGTAAATATAAAGATGAAAAGATATAATATGTTATCCGTACGGATTCACTGATTTTTCTAACTGCTTTGGAAGATCTGGCACGGTGAATCACAGCTGATAATAGCGTTATGCCATGCTTTAGAAACCTTGGGTTCATCATTTACTTTTGCTTGGTGTCCGGGTCATGTAAGTATTGAAGGTAACGAAGCAGCTAAGACTAAAACTAAATACGTTGTGGACGTACCCAGTTGGGATTGCCTTACAACCTGACGTCGCGCTACTAACTGCCACACCCACCATTATTATTGTGTGCCAGCAACTGGGGAACACACGGCAGCGCAAACGTGATAACGTGACCTTCTTTAACAACGAGAACAACCGTCTTTACTTGTAACGGTGAAACGGAGCTCTCACACATGCAAAAATACATAAACGAAGACGCAAAACTGAAGCAGAGACACACGGTAAAACCTAACCTAAAAGGAAACGAACGGTTAACGATAGTCCCTCATAAAAGCAGCAAGATTTCTGTACAGGCTTTCAAAATGACGTTTTACCTGTTAGTGTGTACGAGTTTCTACTTTCGAAGAGTCAACGAAAGTGTACGCGGAAAGGAAACATACCGTCGAGCAACGATCGGGGTAGGCGTCGTGGGACTAAAAGCCTTAGTTACCAAACCCCCAAACCAAAAAAAATAAAATAAAATAAATTAAAATAATTGTTTTATAAACATATTATTATTATTATTATGAAATCATGAAACTGCTAACGACAGGTAAAACAACAAGTGATAAAAGGATTAACGAGTTTGAGTCAGTTAATATACAGTAGACACAAATTTTACATTATTTGCGTCGATGTTTCAACACTATTTATTGCCGTTAATAGGACTATTGTTATTGAGTTGTCACGATACTAAACAAACAACTGTGTTTTGGTGTCGTAACAACTCAACATCAAGTGTTCTAATGATGAAAATAAATAAAAATGATGTAAAAATCCTGTCTGTGGACTTATGGACTGAAAATTACTAAACGTTTTATCAGTGATATTACAAAAATGGAAAGAAAAACAGAATTTGTTAATTATTGTATATTTTAACTTTATCAAGACTTCATCACTACTTCTTACTTTGACTTTTACTTTTCACTTGGATTTAAGCTGGTGATAGCAGCTGTAAAACTGTTAATAGGACATTTAAAGACTGTCAGCGGACAAAAGGCTTTCCGCATGACAAATGGCACCAATCATACACCCTAGTGTTTTCGGTGGCCCTAAAAAGGACCTGGTGGCGAGAAAGGTGATGTTGGTCGTGCTGCGCTGAGATGTTCGGCGGTTGCGCCTGCTGTTCGTGGCGCACTGCAGTCCTCCACTTCTTTCGGCATCGGTTGTAGAGTCGGCTGTCGGCCCAGCGAAAACCATCGCTGGAGCGGAACTGGAGGGCGAAGACGCAATAATGCCGGTTCTATTCTTCGGCGGTTCCTACCGGCTGACTCCGCGTCGATGTCGTCCGAGAGAGGAGAGGAGATGAAGTGCATCCGACGGCGTGGCGATGAAGAGTGCGCAGAAAATACACGATTGGGTTTTGCGCGACACGCGCGAAGCGCGGGTTGTGAGTTGTGCAGTGTCCCGAGTCTCAGATAGGACTCCTGCCACTGGGTCAGTTTGAGTTCTTTTATATATTTTATCTACTTATGGGGGGTCTGAAGCGACCTGCAATTGGTGGATTATACCACCGGGGCTAATAAACGAGGTCGCTTCCAGGACTCACCTGGTCGCGGTGTGTATTTAACAAGTCCGGCTATGAGGGAATTGTGGGTTACTCTTTAGGAACGAACATAGAATCTACGCGCCAGGCGTCTCACGGTGTCATCAAAAGAGCGAACACCGAGTCCTCTCTTCATAAAACGAGAAGAGTACCTCCGGGGGACTTTACACGCAAGCTTCAGTCCCCGGTCGAGAACGGGCTGGAGCGCTGACCTATGACCACGAGGAAGGTATCGCCAAACATAGGTATGCCTGTCCAGGCATAGGTAATCACGGGCAACACGTACGAGTTGACTATGAGCTTACCTAGCCGGGGGGTCATTGCCGTATTAGATAGCACGGGCCAGAGTCTACTGAGTTGCGCCGAAGCACGTTGTCGGATGTACTGTGTATGGGTTCGCCAGGTGAGTCGGGAGTTCACGTGAAGCCCGAGGTACTTGACGCTATTGGTCCAGGTTACCTCGACGGGGCCCACTTTAAGCGGCCGAGGCCGCTTGCCGTTTTCGGGAGAATATTACCGCGGCACTGTTGGAAGCGTTAACGGCAACTCTCCAGTTATTTGTCCACCCGACATACGCGTCGAGTTGGCGCTGGAGCTTGATTGCCGCATAACTTGCGTTCGGCTCTGAGGCAAATGCCGCAGTGTCGTCCGCGAACAGCGACAATTTATTCCAGGAACTCGGGGCGTGTTGTTGACAAACAGCGAGAACAGGAGAGGCCTAAGTACAATTCCCTAAGGGACACCAGCGGTAATACGCCTCTCCGAAGAGAAAGTGTGGTCTACTCTCACTCGGAAGATACGGTCTCGCAGAAAGCTGCCGATTAAGTAAACGTAGCAATCTGGGAGAAGGACTTCCGGTAATTTGTAAAGGACACCCTCGTGCCATACGCGGTCAAAGGCTTTTCCTACGTCTAGGAAGATCGCAGTCGTCTCTTTGCCCTGGCAGCCAGCCTCGGTAATGCATTTCACGAGACTCATCCGCTGATGAGTCGAGGAGTGCAGCTCACGAAAGCCGAACTGTTCGGGGATCACGACGTCCAGTCTTTCTAGGTGATCGCGGATCCTACGCTGGATCAATCGCTCGAAAACCTTGGACGTCGCGGACAAGAGGCTGATGGGTCTGAGGTTTTCCGCGCGAAAAGAATTCTTTGCCGGCTTGGGTATCACTATAACTGTAGCCGTTTTCCATTTCACCGGAAAGTAGGCCAGTCTGAGATATATATTGAACAGAGCAGAGAGGAACTCTATTCCTCGCTCCGGAAGGCGATGGATTGAGGAATTCATGACCCTGTCTGGGCCAGACGCTTTCAGGGGCTTGAGCTGAACAATCCTCTCAGTGACCTCCTCCGGCGAGGTGGGCTCTGGCTGGACTGTGATACCGGCCGATAGAAAGCGCTCTACCTCGAGGCAGATTCGCTCAGTGAAGGTCGGGTTCTTCGATGTTTTGGGAGCGAACTGTCGCTCTAAACTCTCAGCCAAGAACTCTGCATTCTCGAGGGGGCGTCCAAGGGGTTGACCGCCCGGTCCGACCAGTGCGGGAAGAGGTGCGCGTTTACGCTTTCCTGTTAGCGCGCTGGGAATACGCCAGACATTACGGTTTTCGGCAGGGCCATCCATCTGTGTTACAGCTAGCTCCCAGTTACGTCTACGGAACGCCAACATGTCGCGACGCAACATGCCGGACGCTCTGTTAAACGCAGCGTTGTCAGCCGGGTCACGAGTCTTCTGCCAGCGCCTCCGAGCAAGCGAGCTGAGACACCTCTCCGGGAATTTGCTGATAATTGGGCGTGAGCCCCGGCTTCATCCGGGAGGACACGTCTACCGCCGAGACTACGGCTCTGTCGAATAAGGCAACTGCCTCGTCAACATGCTGGGTAGTGTCGAGTGGTATATGCTCAGGTAGGCGGCGACTGAAAGCCGGGCCAAAGCGTTCCCACTCGATTACCCGCCGCTCGTCGCGGACGGTAGAGTGCTGGGTAGCTACATGCACACTGATGGGGCCAATGGTCCGAGGACAGTTCCGAAATGACGGAGACGTGGACCGGGCAATAAACGCCCCTGACCGCGGCAATATCCAGTACATCAGGGCGGGAGTCCGCCCTCGGGGGATAGTATGTTGGCCCGGTAGGACCCATGACTGTGACTCGAGCCGCATCCGCATACCTGCGTAAGCGGGCCCCGTTTGGGTTCATCAAGCGGCTCCCCCAATCAGGGTGCTTACTGTTAAGGTCGCCCGCCAGGACTACCCTTCTTTGTGCGCCAAAGACGGCCTCCAGATCGTTCGACAGGAGCTCCGTTTGTGGAGGCTTGTATGCGGAAACCACGAGTAGACCGCCGAGAGCACCATGGAGCTCAAACGCGGTGCACTCGAGGTTCCACTGCTGAGGCAGGACAACGCGGTGATGGGGAAGACTCGCCTCCACCGCGATGGCGGTTCGGCCTCCTGCGCGAGCCGACCGGTCGTCCCGGTAGCACACGTATTTGGGTAGTCGGAACCGACGATGCGGGGTCAGGTGCGTCTCACCAAGATGAAGCACATCGGGCTTGTGGCAACGAACTCTAAGAGCTCAGAATGCCGGGAAACGAGACCGTTGGCGTTCCACGCCACGAGCTCGAGGTCTCGTTTGAGGGATTGCCGTGGTTGTCCATTGTTCATAACAGACCAATAACACGGCAGGCATCCACCCACAGGAGGAATTTGTCTTGGGGCGAGGCTCTTGCCAAGCGTTCGTTGATCGTACGGAAAGTTTGAGCTACTTTCTGCAAGTCGTAGCTTGCCAGAAATTCGGAGACGACGGTGAGATCATCGGTAGATGATTGGGGAGAACGGTAGGCGGCAGCTGCATAGCGGTGGCGGGGCGAGGCGGTGGAAGCATTGGGGGCAGGTTCTGGAGCGGGTGGTCGCTCTGGTTTTTGGCGGTCAGGCTTGGGTCCAGTAGCAAGTATTGGCTGGCCCGTATTCTTGGCGTGAGGTCTACCTTTCTTGCCTGATCTGGGGTAGCGAGGCTTGGGTGGCGGCGGCAGTGGAGGATCAAGTTCCTCACCATCCAGCGGCAACGGGAACTTTGCATACGCGGGTATCTCGCTTTCCGGTTTCGAGGGCGTAACTTCAGGTGTGGCCTGTTTAACTTTGCTCTGGCTCACTGCACAAGGTGGTTTCGGAACCGGAGCAGACCTTGGGGCTGGTTTCCGTGACGCAGGCTCAGAGGCTGTGGCCGATATTACTGGCTGAACAGGGTTTACTAATTTGTCCAGCTGCTCTTTGTAAATTGGACAGCGCCTGTTGTTTGCAGCATGGGCGCCTCCACAGTTAATACAATACCTATGATTGTCAGGAACAGCGCAGGCCTGCGTTAAGTGATCAAGTCCGCACCGGACGCAGGTCGGCGCGTTCCGACAAGCAAAGCTGCTGTGGCCGTACTTCTGACCCCTGTGGCATTGGGAAATTTTCCCTGTCTGACGGCAGGGCTTTACACTAACGCAGAGCCCGAACAGCCGTTTTAACTCTAATAAGGCCTGGGTGGGTTCGCCCTTCTCCACCTAGAGTCTGATTAATGGCAGGGGTCGACGCGAGCCGTAGGTTGTATGCAACCGAGAGGCTGCCACAACCTTATAACCCGCGTCGCGCAGTTCGTCAAGGACGACCTGCGGATCGACCTGTATGTCTAGCCCCCGAAGAACGAGAGCTACAGGCTTGATTCAGTTAACGGAGTAGGTGTGGAACTGGAACGCTTCTTGTTGCAGCCACTGGATCACTCCGAAGTGTTCCGATGCGCTGCGGCAGGTAACGCGTACAGTCTCGCTCGCTGGGAGTTTGACAGAAGCGTTATCTGCCAGCGCAACGACCTTGCGGAGTCGGCGACTAAAGCCGATAATATCCCTGATGTTCGTGACGAACTCCGGCGGGACCCTTCCTTCGGATGTGCGGCTAGGCGCAACCTCAGAGTAGGCTTGGAATGCCGCCGAGTCCGTAGCCGAACTCAAGGAAGCCAGGGACGGAGACTTCCTCGGCTTGCCACCGTGCCCTACTACCACCCAGTCGGTGGAAGCCGAGGTCTGCATGTCGGGGGAGTCAGACTCCGGTAGAGGGATTGGGCTGCCTGGCCTACTAGCGGCCGTGCAACCGGGAGGTCCGGCCTTTACCGGCTCTGTTGACCCTAATAGGGACCGATCGTTGTAACGAACGTGCGCGGGTTGATCAGTGCTTCCCGCGCAAGTCGTAGGGTTCCCAACTAGCCCAAGTGGGTGGCTCGTCGCTGCCGCACAGTGCAACATTGACACTATCAGCTGGTCCAATGCTGACTAAGTCAGCTCTTTGCCCAACGGGTATCCGGGGGCCGAACTGTGACACCGTCACAGTGGCGGCGCAACCCGCATCTCTATTAGTGAGTCCTAGTCTCGGACTCCCCGGATTCCGCTGGGTAGCGCTACCTAAACGACTTACCTGCACTGTGCGGCAGGTCCCAGTCGTGCGTGTTGAATTGTTGTCTTCGTCTTGCAGGCAAGGCGGTTGGTCTACTTCCATCGCTGCAGCTTGATGGTGGCGCTGGCGATGAGGTGAGTGTTGCTCCGGCGGCTTCTTCTTCTCCTTCCCTGCCGCCGCGTTGGTGTTTGGTTGCCTCTTCATGGCAGTTGCGTAGAGGTCGAGGCGGTCGTCTTCTGCGTTGTCAATAGCGATGTTAACTCTTCGAATGCAAGGCTCCAAGTCTCCCGTTTCTGCTTGTCACGTCTCAGTTCGCGCAGAAAATTTCTATCGGGGTTGATTTTATGCACTAACCGGGATCGCTGATTGACTCGCTTCAAGCACGTTAGTTGTCACGTCTCGGCTGCTGATCCCCGATTGTCTCGCTGTGTCTGCCGTTGGTACCGGTGGGCAGACGTTCGCATACCGCTGCCGTCACAAGACATAAACATACAATAATTAATTCCTGAATGTTGAAAAAAGCAAAATGTAAATGATAACCGAATTATTGAAATATTGAATGCACATACATAAAGTTGAATAATGAATTACTTCCTAATGATAATAACATATACCATGGACATAAAATATAAGATCCAACAAAGATAACTGTTTTATATTATTTGATTACGCTGTTAATAAGTTAATTTTTTTAAACAGTAAGAAACAAAGTTTCAATACGGATTAACTAACTTATTAAAAGTAAATGTATGTATTTCAGTTTACACGATGACTTCATTCTTACTTATTATTTTGACTTTACTTTTTCCTATTAATAATTAAAATTACCTTACGCATCCACCCTGAAGGTTCCTAGTTTTCATTTTTGTATTATCACATAAAAAGTCCATTGTTTTCTTATAAACTAAGGTCTCTAAGAGTGCTCAGCTTCCTGTTCAGCCACCTAATGCTTATTTTTCAACATTGACATATTATGATTTAACAACATAATTTTGTAGTAAATGGACATAAACATACAAATTAAATACAAATTCATTTTGCTGTATAAAAATGTGATTACTTTATAAATATACTCTGAGGGCAGGCTTTCGCAATTTTGTATTTTTGTACAATTTTGTTTCTCAGAAAGTTCAAAATAAGATATTGGCGATGGAAATAAGTGTACAAAAGGAAACCAATTTTTATAAATGTGCAAACGCCTTTTTGTTTACTGCAAGTGCGCTGTGTCCAAATATGTTTTAGTACCATTTTACATATACAACTTAGTTTAGTTACCTAAAAATTGGAATATATTTTTGAACTTAGAGAAATTTTACACAAACAAATGTTACTAAGTTCTTAAGGTGTTACTAACATGTATCAACAAACACAAGGAATAGTTCTCGTGGCTGTGCAATATTTAGTTCCTTCCGCACACGAAACAGTAACTGCTTGATAATTTGCAATGAAAGTATACTTTGTTACAATGGAAATCAATAATGGAACATTCAAAACTCTTGTAACAAATGTGCCCCTTCCGTCAAGAAATATAGCCTTCCTTAACTTTGCAATGTTAGACTTCTATGTTCTAGTATGCAGTAGTCTAGTACTTGGTATGAACTATTACAATATTTTTACAGTTTCAGAATATTGATCTGTTTTTGACACTCTGCTGTAAAACACTTAATTTTCTAACATTGAAAAATTGACTCATATTATGATCTATGTCTGATTGATTAAAAAGTCCCATAACTAATTCAGTGAAATTTTTCAAAATTTAATCCTCTCTTTTACCTGTTATCCTCTATGTCTGAAGAGACTAATCTCCAAAAAAGAAAAAAAAAATGAATCTGAAAGCTAAAAGTACGGATATGGATTTCAAGCATTATGGAAATCGGCTGAGGAGTTCAATAGTTTTCTAGAGACAGACAATAGAGACACTAAGAAAATCTTACCACGTTTTATAAGTTTAAAATGTCAGCAAAGACGCTGTAGGGCAGCGTACAATTTAAGCTATATAGCGATACATACTGTTTCCACTGTGCCTTAGCCGTAGTTACAATTTCCCGTCCATGAACACAATGGTAAAGATATTTTACATAATTAAATTATATTATTGTATAGTAAATACAACATAAAAAGTAATTAATAGTAATTTTAAATAATAGTAATGAAAATAAAGATTAATAACAATGGCAATAATAATAATAATTTTTAAAAGAGCCCTCATTTCATTCGTAGGACAACATAACAGTCCTTACAATGTGCCGCTATACATCTCTTTTCTGCCATTGTTCGGAAGCAGACATGCCAACAAATTACCTACACTTACCTGTAGCAAAGCCCAACACGAACAAATATCATTCTTCCTGCAAACTAAACTTCTCTGCTAAGCCAAAATGATGAGCATTGTTCTCGGAAAGGAACGAAAAACTGTACCGTTAAAACGACTACTCTGCTCCAAACTCTAATGGCATAGGCCTAAAATTTCCTTTAAAATTGTGCCTTTTGGCATAGCAGTTTTTGCTGTTTCAGGTATGAGAAAAAGTGAGTGGTCTTTAGTATAATATTATAAAATCATTTAGTTGTAATATATAATTATTATAATATATTTTAATACTGATATAAAATAATTAAACATTTCCACTTTTAAAACATACATTTTTGTAGAACCACCACATTTTGATACTAACATGACCATTATGTTTTAGTCTTTGTAATCTTCATCATTTGTCAGGTAGTCGTCGTATGCCCCTCCCCACACCTCAGCCTATACTAACGCCAGAGTGGTACCACATGCAGGACGTTTAATAAATACGTTAAAAAACATAACTGTTTCCTTGCTCCTTTATTTAATACAGGCCTATTACTAGCACTAAAATTTATTGTAACAGCAGACTGTGCATGATTAACAAACCCATGTGACTCATACTCTTATGAAAATATGCAACATAAAACATTGACGAATACAGAGAGTAATGTCAATGAACCTCCTGTTCAAGAGCATACAGAAGTTAGGTGATTGGAAAATATAAGTTAAAAACTTCTTCGTATTTCTTTTGTTAGACTAGGGGTATAAAATGTTTGTTAGAACTGTTTCTAAATAAGGACTAACAGTCAGTTTAGGCATACATTTATGGGTAAGGTATTATTATGATGCGGCATACCAACCACACTTGGGTCCTTGCCCAAAGCCCTAGTAGTATTAACAAATTGACGGTGGATTTGCGGAAGATAAGCTTTCTATGGAAGGTAAGATTTCCTTACCACTAAGTTATTTCACCTTTGTATATTGCGACAACAGTAGTACCAGTATTTATAATAACAGTAATTAATATCTCCACTAGCACAGATTAGATTAAGACAAGTATGCGGCGAGTCAGTTTATGAACGACAGATCACGGTTTAAAACTGGCATCTCACAAAACAGAGGTCGTGCGAATTACAAATTACATCTGGCAAACATCTTGCCAATGAAGGTCGGGGAAGAAACTGTGAAAACCTAATACTTGCCGCGGTAAAGTACCTGGGGATACTGGTGGATACAAAGTTCACGTTTTGGGCACAAATAAAACCGGCAGCTGATAAGGGTTCAACTGTGAGCATGGCGCTGACTAGATAAATGGTTAACACCAGCGGGCCGTTACTGATGTCAATTATGCACACCATCAGTACTTTATAAAAAAGATATATGGGCTGGTACACTCAAACTCCAGCAATACAGAAGAAGCATGGCAGCAGTGCAGCAGTGCAGCTCAGAGTGGTTAGCTGCTACCACATAATTTTAGACTTCGCTGTTCTTGTCGTCGCGGAAATAATTCCAATCAACCTGCTGGCACGGGAGGAGAAACAGCTTCATAAACGGAAGTCTAAGGTAGGTAAAGTACAAACTCATAAGGTGGTCCAGCACACATACTATAGCACAGTTGCAGGAAAGTTGGATCAGTGACACGAAGGGAAGATGGACCGCTGGTCTCATAAAGCAGTTAGCAACCTGGACTGACAGCAAAAATAAAGAGGTTAATTATATCATAACACAATTTCTAACTGGTCGCGGCCAGTTCAAAATTACCTTAATAAGATGGAAAAATAAACAGACATAACTACATATTTTGGAAACAGGAACTAGAAAGGATACACTACATGTTCTTCGGGGAAACAGTATAATTCTGTTTACTTACCACGAAGTGACAGTTGTAATATTGTGTGTTATTTTTACTTCCGTTTTCACGTAGGTGTTTTTAGAATTGTCTTGTAAATGGACTTGTGGTTTTACCCAAATAGAAACAGTACAATCGTTGAACATTATATTTGGCACTCTATTTTTTCAAGTTTGTTTGTTTATTTATTTTTTGAAAGTTTTTAATGTTTTGTAAGTTTCCGGTTTTTAAGAAGTTATTCGTTGTTTTTCAAGAAATTGTACAAGTCCTTTCTAATGTTCGTAAAGATGTTTTTGCAACACATTTTACTGTGTGACTGAAATTAACGTTGCAGGAAAAGTTAAGCGAATATAACAATACGTTGGTCGTGCCGCTAATATTATTGATATTTCGTAAGAATGTAATGTCGCATGCAGGTACTCTCCGTGTGGCAGGTGAACTCAATTGAGCTGAAAGAATAAACCAGGTCTTGCAATGGATAATTTAGATACCGTGTCAATTTTTAATGTCACTGTTTTATCATCACCAAATCCACAACTATCAGTTTATATTTAGCTTTATAAATCTTAGAATTTATGTGCACCTCAAGAGATTTACTCTCTTAATAAATGCATTTACACGCGTCTCTTTTCTTTCACTCTTTCGACAATCTGCTTACTTTGCCACGATTTACAAATTCCTATTATTTTGGCCTCATTGGAAAAATAGTAGACGAGTTATTGATATTGTATATGGTTTTTGAAGGTAATCTCTTTCTTCTTTTTGACAACGTTGTAATATGACATTTTGTATGCATGTTGTATATGAGCCTTTTGACTATGACGTAGTAACATAAAAAAGTAGTAACACTCTTCTTTCATGGTGCCGAAGAGTCTCCGGGAGTCCTACTACGCTTGAGGACAAGAGAGCTGAGAAAAATGAGTAGGACATAAATTGCATGCATGTCTGTCTACATACGAAACTCTAAGAATTTTATTAACTTTTAGTGTGTGTTTTGCTTTCAGATGTTACTTTCTCTACTGCACTGCGACAGGCCTAACTAAAATGACAATAAGTGAAAGGCCGTCTCAGTTCTAGAAAAAACTTCTTTATCGTTTGGCAACTGACTAACAGCAATGCGAACTTCTTACTGAGAGCAAAAAAAATATGCACTACGTTGTGAAATGTTTCTCGATGATGTAGACTGCTGGAGAATAATCATACCGCCTTATAGGAAGGAGAGAAATGTTGTTACCACTTTGCAAGAGCGTTGCGTCATTCTGCGATTTACATAATGCGATTTATCATATAAGCCAGACGATGTTGGCTCTTTCTCAATGTGAAACCTTTCAGTTGGCACATAAACTACCCGTGCTGCCTATAGCAAGGTTTTACGTAATGAAAGACGTAGAATTAGCAAACCAAACGTGCATATGTATAAACAAAATATCTTCTGGCGTCAGAAACCTGTTCCCAAAGAAAACCAGGAAGTTATTCGTAAAACGTTTTATATGAAATATAAGTCCATATTGCTCAAATACCTACAATCAGAGGAAATTAATAAGCAACTGCCTTAACTCTCTTGGGATGTGGTGCTGGAGGTGGGCATTGAAAACAGTGGGTGAACGGAACACATTCTTTAAAACCAATGCGAAAAACCTACCCAGTGTGGTTGGTCATATGGCTACGCCAGTCAAACTTGTTCATCATTCTGATGTTGAGCTTAAGTGACTCGAAGCCTTCTGAACTCGAAGAAATTGCAAACCGATAAATCTCTGGGTTCAGGAGACAGAAGAGAAGTAACAATTGTTACACTGACGGTATAAGAAACATACGAAGCATAACATTTACTTTTGCCTCAGTAACGGGGGTTATTTGGCAAACACCTGCTACAATATTGTACCACTAAAAATGGCGTCCGATGGTGAGGTCGAAATCTCTGGCTCTGAGCCCCTATGACCACGGACTAACCGTTCGGATTACACTCGTTGAAATAATGCGAATAAGTGAACATTTGTACGTTTTGTGTAGCGTAACGCTATCGTACATTATTATTGTACGCGTATTTCCAGAAACGTCCCAATTATTTTTTTAGCATCTACGACATTATTATAGATGGCACTGTCTTGGAATAAGTCAGCAATTTTGAATACCTGGGATACAGTGTGTCTTAAAATACAAGCGTTGTGAATAAGTTGTATAAGTTCAAAGTTATGTGCGGCTATGAAGCAAACTCTCAAGTCAGTAAATAAAGAGACACGCGTAAAATTTTACATGTTGATGGACCTTCCCACACTTCTTTGGTCTGAGAAATAGATTTTAACGAAAAGCCAGGCCAGTCGCATCCAAGCGGCTGAAATGAGATTTCTCAGGCACATGACAGGGTATACTCTTCATGATTATAGAAGAAACACAGATATACGGCAGGAAATGAATATTATGAGTATACTCGGCAGGTTTGCCCAGTATCGGCTCACTTGGTGGGAACATTTTGGCCGAATGGATGACTGCCTCATCCCGACAAAATTCGCGGAAAAATTTCTATTTTGATTAGAAGCTATAAAACGTGTTATCAGTATAACAGTTGAAGTTATGTACACCTGGTAAATAGGTGTTAATGTAAGATACCAATTATTTAACTCTTTTGTATTATTTTAAGTCTAATGTTTCAGTGTACAGAAGTGTGGTAGCTGGGCGCGCAGCAATACAGAGAAATCCCAGAATTTTGCCGAACATTTGGTCAACGTTTTTCAACCTGAAGTCAGCAAGAACGTCTCTTTCGATGAACATGTACAAAGATATTTACACTCCCCGCTCCAACTGACTCTACCTATTAAGCCTTTTAATGTTAAGGAACTCAAGGAAATAATCCTGTATAATTTGAAAAATAAAAAAGGCTCCCGGCATTGATTTGCTATCGGGGACAGTTCTAAAGGAGCTGCCTCAAAAATGCGTTGTACTAATAACATACATTTTGAATGCCATGCACAGACTTGAATACTTTCCTCTTCTCTGGAAATCAGCACAAGTTATCATGGTCTTAAAACCTGGAAAAACCTTCAAGCGCCCTCTTCTTATCGACCCATAAGCCTTCAACCTTGGTAAGATCTTTGAGAAGCTGTTTGTAAAATGACTTATGCCAACAATTGTAGAAAACAACCTAATTCCGGATCACCAATTTGGCTTTCGAGAAAAGCAGTCTATGGTAGATCAAATACACAGACTAACAAATGTTATCAATAAATCGCTGGAATCGAAGATATTCTGCTCAGGTGTGTTTCTCGACGTTTCCCAGGCATTTGACAAAGTCTGGCATTTCGGACTCTTATACAAAATAAAGAAAAATCTGCCATATAATTGTCACCGTATTCTACATTCCTACTTAGTGGGCAGAGTGTTTCAAGTCAAGTACTCGGATGCTGCTTCTCCTCTATTACCAGTGGGGTCAGGTGTTCAGCAGGGTAGTGTCCTGGATCCTCTGCTCTACCTCCTGTTCACCTCGGACTTACCGTCATCAAGTGAAACCATTGTTGCTACCTACGCCGATGACACAGCAATCCTAGCGACACACTCCGACCCCTCAATAGCATCTCGTATACTAAAAAATCATTAAACAGCGTTCAGTTATGGCTTGATAAATGGCGCATAAAAATCAATTCATCCAAGTCAGTCCACGTTACCTTCACCACACGTAAGGCAAACTGCCCTCCAGTAACAATTAACGGTCAACCTGTACCGCAAGCTGAAAGTGCTAAGTACCTTGGGATGCATTTGGACACGAGACTAACATGGAAAAAACTTATAACATATAAGAAGATTGAACTTAACCACAAGGTCAGAAACATCTATTGGCTTATAGGCAGAAAATTACGGTTAAGTCTCGTCAACAAACTCTTGATCTAAAAAGCGGTAAGGACTTATGGTATTCAACTTTTGTGTACTGCAAGAACAAGTAATATTGAAATTATCCAGCGCTTTTAGTCCAAAACTTTAAGATCAATAGTCGACGCTCCATGGTTTGACTCCAACAACTCTATACAGCGAGACTTCAAAGTTCCAACCGTGAGAGAAGAAATCATGCGCCTCTGCAGGACTCACATCTCCAAATTTAGAAAGCATCCAAGCCAGACAATTAATTTGTTAGACAACAGTGAAGATTTTTATAGACTAAAAAGGCACAAACTACTAGACTTACCATTCAGGTTTAACTAATAATGTATTCTCTGTATTTTCTATATTGTACTGTCTGTGATATCTGTTCTGTATGTTTTTGTATTCGTGTCATTCATACGTGTTAATATCAACCTGTACATGTGCCTTATGGGCCCAGTGTTTAATATTTGAACTTATTGTATCATGCCAGCAGGAAGTGGTTAGTGATTTTTGATAATTTGTTTACATGTTTTATCATTTAGTTTTGTACTTTGTGTACCTCTTTAATCTATTATCAAAAACAAGAAAAGCTGTCAATGGTCAGCTCTTCATAATCCTGTGTGTGTTGTCAGCCAATTTGATAAATGTTCGCTTAGTCGAACAGATTACAGATCTCTAATAAATTAAAAAAAAAAAAAAAAAAAATTGTGTTGGTGTTGTGATTACCTTTTGGTGTAACTATGATTATTGCAATTCGCTTCAAAGCCGTGTAGGTTTCATAAACTATATTGTTTTTTTACATTTAGAAAAAATGAGCCTCTGAGTTCCCAGTTGTTTTATTACTAATAACGTTACTTAAATAATACATAAGATTTTGTGAAAACAAGAAAGTGGACATTGAGTCATATAAACTCGTCCATTACACTCTCTAGTAAAAATTGATATTAATAATAATAGTAGCAAAAATAATATTAACCATAGTAGCATTATTAACCAAAACACATTTTTTCATTCATCGACTACATTTTCTGCGATTTGCTTTTACCCCGTAGAGAATTATTTTCTACACTTTGAAAAAATGAGGATCTGAGTTCCACCGCTTCCCTATAATTTTCAATCAAAGCTGTTATACAAAAAGCCGCCATTCCTTACTAGATAGAAGAATTCAATGTAATCATTTAGTCAAAGGGTGTAGGGAACACGAAATAAATGATTCATTGTCATTTTTTTATATAAACGCTGATTTTCATAACAACACTACTAAACATGACAAAAAAATAAACGTATTAGTTAATTTTACCGTGATGTCTACTTACTGACAGCAAAGAAAAATAAAGAGACAAAGTCAATCACTGTACTATAAATAGATACATCGATTGTAAAGTAGCCGCAGTCGAATCCTGTTTCGTTGTGCGCGTACTGAACCAACCATTCTTGCACTGATGTTTTACCATGATTAATAGAATTATCATAATAAACATTTTGTATCATTCCGTGGATGTCACAGAGATGGGACGTAATGACCCCCACTATCCACACGAGCAACCCGAAGCAAACGACAATGTCTACTACCGTCGCAATTATATTGAACGGATCCTCATCACTAACGTTTATCACTAAATTAAAAGTCGTAACAAAAACAATCAGCAAAAACGAATATTGAAAGTAATGTTTATAACAATATTTCACATCAAAATATACACTGTAAATAACATTGTAGGCAAAGCATAAACTTTTTATTTGCCTCCTCCTGTCAGCGGAGTTTCTTCTGTCTCTTACTGTCCACGCTTCGTTTCGACTTGCAGGTGTACTTACGTTTAAAACAGCAACCCGTAAGAGTTGTACCCTTTGCTGTATAACACACATAACACAAATAACGTAAGCGTGGAGTGTGTTCATGGAAGAGCTTAGCGTAATCTTCATTGCCATGTCGCAGACAGAACGAAACTGGGAACTAACATCTGGAGGCAACATATTCAAATGTGTATTGGTCAAAAGCTTATAGTACTGTGTTGCACGGAAACACGTAAGTATACACATGTAACTGTAACAGTATAATAATTCCTTTCTGTTCAACACGGTAACACCAAATAAATCAATTCTCTCATTGATAAGATTGAGTTTACTGAAAATGTTTTTTATAATATCCTTAGCTGTCAGAAACTTGACACGATAGTATGTCAGAGTCATTGCGGATACCGCATCCGCAATTATAAACATTACGTTTATGAAAGACGCTGGTGTTTTTAAAACTCTGATAATAATGTGAACTGTACAAAACGTCACGTGCAACACGGTCACTAAGAAACAGTAAATGTTTATCGCATTGTTGATTGTCTTGTGGGCGCAAAACTCCAGTGCAGAGAAACCGAGCACTGTGCAAAATATGGATGTAGGTAACAACGCTTTGTTCACCTTGAACTCCATCTATAATAAGCGGACGGATGTCCAGACCGTCTTTGCCTTTGTGCTCCGCACGCTATCACAGTGATTGAAAACAGTAATTTCTTATGTATTTCAATATGAGAAATAAAAATAATGTTTGTGACAAACAATTTTATTGTGTAATACAGTATAAATAAAGTAAATAAAACAATATAATTTAAGAAAATTTCTAGTTACTGTTATTGACATTATGCGGTGAATTTGACGCGACCACTAAAGACAATTTACTGGAATCAGGTTATTACGCTGTCATCAGAAAATGGGACAAGTTGGAAGATTGCCCTATTGATTTTTATTATTTCGCTCACACACGTGGACAACACATACACACACCGCATCATAAAAGTACACACTCGCTCACACATATAAATATTTAGTAAATATATTTACAAGCAGTAAATACTTTCAGAAGTACATATAGATAAATTATTATCGTTTGCATAACAGACATGTTTACACAAGTTTTACATAATGGATTCGTAAAATAATAATAGAATTATTTATGAATTATTTATTGTTTACGTATCAACAAAACACTGCGAGTTTGGTGGCTTGTAAGTGTTTGAGTACATTTTGATTGTGTTTTGTTAGTGTTGTGTGATTTTTCATAGTTAGTATCCGTTTAGACTACTTTATATTTTGATTGTACATTATGTGAAGTTTTGTAATTATTATATTGTTGAATCTCTATGACTGGTTGTCAAAGTATGCTTTATTTCTTTACATGTTTTAGTATATAATTAGCCTGAAGAATGCTTCCGATTCGATTTCTCGGGTGGACGAAATGTTGTATTTATATTATTTTCGGCGAAGGAAACGTCTGTCGTTCAAATTCAGTCCCAACTAAAATTTTCATTTATGCAAATTAAGTATTTACTGGAACATCTACGCAGAACACAGAAAGTGATTATAGATAACCACGGAAATGTAATTAGGTTTGGAAACAACAGTGTAAAACTCATTTCGGCCCCACTGATGGCAACTGTAGTATTTTGTTGTAGAAAAGGGTTATTTTTACTGAAGCATGTTTTACTTTAGTAAACAGGTTTCATAACTATTGTTCTAAAATCAAATAATTTAACATGAAAAGTGAACAGTTCTTTAGCGATAAAGCCGTTAACAATTTAATTAAGGCGATCCGACAATTTTAGCCGCTACTGTTCGATCCCATCAAGTAGTTTACTCGCAGCTTTCTGTTCCCTGGGGTGTGTGTAGAGCATATATTGCAACAGATCAAATTTTATTATACTAATAAGGATGTAGTGAATGTACAAAATCACAAACAAGTCTATTATGGAGGAGATGAGAAATTAATTATTATACACACAAATATAATTTTAAAAAGGTATATTGTATTATAAATTGTCATGTATTGTAATTTGCAATAATAGTTTATAATGTTGGATAATATATCGGTTTTACTTGATTGACGCTACGACCTCAGTACGTGCAATCCTCCGCTTCCTACAGCTGCTCCCGTCTTGGCGTCCTCTTCTTCAGCGTCACTCCTTCCTGGCGTCCTCTTCGTCCTGGCGTCCTCTTCGTCAGGCGTCCTTTTCGTCTTGTCGTCCTCTTCTCAAATATGTTAAACACACAATGCTTATTATTTTCTCTAGAATAGTTTATTATTAATTGATATCAATCTCAGGGTGAATATGGGTATTAATATTAATAAGGTGTATTAGTCGTACACCTTCCACGTAATCTTGAAGTGTCTTTATAATCCCTAAGCGGATATCTTAACTTACACGAAAAGCACTGTACTATATTATACATCTATTAAAATAATTGACCCACTCGGCTCTGTACGCAGAACTTCGTACTGAATACCAAGGATTATTTCAATTTCGATTCTGCTATGGCCGCACGAGAAAAACTCTAACGCCGAGCTCAACTTCACCTTGCAGATGCTACAGACGAACTGTGTCGGTCTTTTCTCTACAGAGAATGAATGTTACTGAATTTAGTGTATTCCGATTGGCTAAACCCAAGTCACATGATTAATACTTTCATCAGATATAAACTTTTCCAGAAAGAATTTGTATAAATGTGCACTAACATGCATTGAATTATCTACAAACTTTTATGACCCTATTAATAATAAGTGTTTCAAATTGAGATTTCCTATTTAAAAAACCATATTTCTAAAACAGTTATGAACCATAGGGTACACATAAATTGAAGCTATTTACATAAATAATTCCTTGTCAAAATTTCACGTCGATCGGTAAATAACCGCGGAAGATATAGCGATCACACGTTATCACGCCCGCACAAGCGCACAAATTCACTCAAAAAATACATGAAAATAAATAACATCTTTTTACGAGGAATTTTGTATACCCTACATGCTTATCCATTTCTAAATACAAAACTTACGGCTGAAAGACTAAGTATTACATAAAACCAATTTAAACATGAAAATGCTCGTCATCCATGTGCTCTGATACAAACAACAAAGCTTATTATCCTGTGTTCCGTTGCAGAATTAACCCCACCACGTGTAAAAAAAAATTTTTACATGGAATATAAAAATTTTTTACTTTTTTTTTCTTCTCCTAACCTAAATTGACATAACGTCCTCCCAATCATAATCATCCAAATAATAACATAATAAGTTCAAAATAAATAAATAACTTCTATCAAACACATTCCTCAACTGTCACTTTGACAGGCGTAATGTAAACCAACAAACGCACGTGGCTAGATATCAAAAACTTTCCTGAACAGAGATAAGCGTATCACACTCTGACGTCATTCGGCTATGTCTACGTATATTACAGTTCATCCATAGATTTTTCCAACATGATCACAATTATTCTTATTTTACACTTTCTTTTATACAATTTCCTACCAGTCATTCCACCTATATTATGGCATTCTAATTTTAATTATCTTTAACGTAATATTTCCTTAAGGATGATGCATGGAATTTCCCTATCACCCTGTTTATATTTGAGTTTGTGACAATGTATGCATTTTTACCCACTTGTTCCGATAAAATATATGGACCATTGTATAATCTAAAGAATTTGGCAACAGTAATGTCTTCCCTGTGGCCTACATTTAAAGCTCGCAGGAGTACCTTCTCTCCAGTTTTGGATGTTACCAGTTTGTGATCCGCATTAAATTTCTCCGTCCGTTCTTCGGCACACCTTTTAATGCGTCTCCTGGCCTCTATCGTTTTAACAAAATTTGTAATAAGCAAATTCTGTGTTGCAATCCTCCTGATGCACCCATACCAGACACGCTTTGACATTTCCCCGGTTTGTAGTTCGTTAGGTGTAAATCATGTCGTGTCATTTTAATTCCCGTTGATGGACGCCTCGGAAAACTCGAGATAATCCAGCCACCTACTCTGGTTGGTATTACAATAAGTGCGAAACAGACGCCCTAACTCCCTGTTGAACCTTTCGTGAGATTACCTTGCGGTCTCCGGATTGCTCTCAACACTGCTTGTATATTGTGATTCTCCTTATTCGGACTGCCAATTCTTGTTGGTGAATTGCTTACCCTGGTCAGATAGAATTTTTTTCACCGGACCATATTCCGGAATGTATCTATTTAATACAACATTTAATACTGCCATCGTGGTAGGCCGTCCAATTGCATATAAACTTACGTTCTTAGAAAATGCATCTGTGCACACAACCAGGTTCTTCATACCCCTTGCAGCACTTGGTAGCGGACCTAAAAAATCGATACACAGTAGATCATTCTCATTCTTTGTAATGATGTTACCCATCTCCACATAGGTGTGTTGATTTGGGTATTTAGCTGTCTGGCATATGTGACACATTCGCAGAATACACCTAAATTTCCTTGCCATGTTCAACCATACGAAGTCTTCTCTCATCGCCAAATAACATTTATAAGCTCCAGCATGAGCAAGACTTTCATGACAAGCCCACACTAAACCTTCTACGAGATCATCAGGAACCATAATCTTCCATAGTCCGTCGATTATTTTATAAAGTACATCCCCGTCGATTTTGTATTTCTGGTTGTCTTGCCTTTGTATTTCTTCATTAATATTTCTTAATTTTGCGTTTTAATGACCAAAAAACTTAATTTTTTAAATTTTGATCAAGAAGTACGTTACACCAGAAAAGTCACCCCAACCCAGGCCAGAAGCAATAAATAAAGAGGTAACTTAACGAAGTGTCAACTGGACGCTTGCCAAGAACAATGAGAGTATGCCTGACACAACAGTAAAATAGGAAGTAAGAATCGCCTGTGACAGACTCGACTCAACTGAGATTTACAGCCCACAACAAACTGGGCAAAAGATGCAGTACGGTGGCCCAGATACGGAGAAATTGTAGCGAACACACGCTGTAAGGTTAATTTGGTGCGTGCCAGCAATAAAAAAAGAAATACTCACACAAAGGGGCTCACTCCGTATGAGAACAAAACAGTGTATATCTAGTGAATAGGACTAGAATGTGCGCACAGCGTGAAGACATCTTACTGGTGACAACTAGTATTTATGACGAGGGACAGGAGTGGCATCTTGGAAATGACGACAAGCAGTGTGCTGCTAATTGACGAAGAGGGTCATGGGAAGTCAAACAATAACGAAATGCACGGTATTGTTCGCGTGAGAACAGCAGCAGACCTACAGAGTATACTTAGACAAAAGGTTGATGGACAGGCGCGGAATTGCTCTAAATTCTAGGAAATGGTACGGAGCCCTTTCGTCGTGTACTTGAGGGGATGCCCGATAACCAACCAGAGTCCGGCAACTTCCTGGGACGCAGATGGAGAGGACTGTCGTCACGATAGCGACGCGAACAACGATTCAGAGGCCGAGAACCATAGTTCTACATAAGGGTAGGAGTTCATCTGACCTATCATGGTTGACCAAAGGCGTGTTTGCCAGGGCATTGCATTGTGGTAAATGAAGCTTAATAAAACTGTTTACAGGGCACACGGAGCAGCAGTCTTCATAAAATTTTCAGTCTTAATACAATCAGTCAGTCTTCATAAAATTTTCAATCTTATACTATTTCTCAGTCTCAGTATAAATTCTCAGTCTTAATACATTTCCAGTTAATATGCGTATATCAGTTTTACTCTGAAACTCAGTTACACAGTGCTTTAATCAGTTAACACAGCATTTCAGTTAATGACAAGTTATTCAGTCATAGTGTATCCGCAGTGACTCAATCATGCAGTATACGTCAGTGGTTAAAAACTTTCAGTTACTCAGTTTTACTCAGCTACCGCTTGTTAAGAACTGAGTTAATCATTCGCAGTTTTCATTTAATAACAGACTCGCAGAACTTTCGTTAATGCCTTACCGAGTTACGGAAATGTATCGTTGCACAGTGTAAAGTGTTACAATCCGAATGGAACAATACATCACGTAATCTAAAACACAATACATTAACGTATATAGATACAAGAAGAAGTTTGACTATAGACAGTTATATATATACACACGATAATTAACAATGAACGCACTCACGCAACACATAGCTTTATAGACTTTTATATTAACGACCGACATCAACGGAACACACACCGCGAGTGAATCTTATTCGCGAGTGTTAAGTGATGATAACATCGAAGCTACGCAACCTTACGCATTTGGATCATCAGTGGGAAGGAGTTTCGCCGATGGAAATTTTGGATAATCCATTTCACAAGTAAATCTTTATGTTATTACTGTTATAGTAACTCTACTGTCCTGACTCTTTTCAAAGAAATCGCCCTTTGAGAATTTAGATTGTTTATCATGGTAATTTTAAATAAAGCTATTCATTTGAGTAATAATGAACGCATTAGTGTAAGGTTAATATGTTGATTGTTTATGTTTATGTATGTTCATTGTGCTATATATACATATATGTGTATGTTTTCAGCGAACGACGTAATGAATTCATATTGTAATTTGATTCTTATATATATGTGTTCTCTTTTATGAATGTATTTACAGGGCATAATTTATACCCATATATTGGAAGTTTCTTTGTTGGAATAATGATGTTAATAAATAAGCGTTTATTTTACTAAGTATTTATGCGTTCATTATTGTCAATTTTACCTTGTAACAGACATTAACGTCAATTGAATGAATCGTAGTAAAATTGTATATCATTTTTGTACAACTATCAGAGTCTTATTGCAGTAATTATGCTAATCATTAATGAACATAGTCACTAGCATCAAAGTAATTAATATATCACGTAAATTCAATTAATTTGGCATAAATTAACCTAATTGGGTAATTACATAAATCGACTTCCATGATTTAGCATAATTGCATATTATATAAATAGAAAGTGGGGCACAACAAATATCAATTACATCCCCATTATATATAAATTGGCGCTTCCAAAGTGGGGCATACGTATTAAACGTACAGTTTTACCGTAGCGTCCTTCTATTTTTCAAGATTTATCAATTTTAATCTATTTCTTACGTCATTACGTCATCTGGTAATGTACACTTGACTGCTAGAATTTGAATTTCACTCCTGGTCGCGGAGTACTGTTCTTCGACGTATCAGCTGTTTTATTCTCACTGGCTTTACAATACTTGATGCTGAAATCGTATTCTTGGATCGCCATGATCCAACGCTATATCCGCGCATTGGCCAGTTTACAATTAAGCATAAAAGATAAAGCCTGATTACCTGAGAGAATTTCAAAGTGTTGATCCACAAGGTAATATATAAGTTTACCGATACAATACACAATTGCAAGAATGTCTTTTTCAGACGTAAAATACTTTCTTTCGGCTCCTTTTAAAGAGCTACTTTGTAGCATGACAGATTATCCACATTATAGTGAATGAAAAATGATCATAAATAAAAATAAAATAAAATGAATTCAAGGAGAAATTCAAATAAAAACAAATAAGTACCACAGGAAATGCAATCATAATTTGAAGAATTAAAACTAATTTAAAAACAACTAAGCAACAACTATGAGTAATGAAAAATAAACCAAAAACTAAAAGATAAAGTAAGTAAATACCCAGGTAGGATACGACTAAGTAAGGCAAAACCTAGAACAAACGGACACCCCAAATATAAGGACTAATTTTGAAGAAACCAGGTAGGATAGGAGTAAGTAAGGCAAAACCCAAAACAAACCGACATACCTAATAAAACTATTTTTATCAAAGAAACAAAGTAGGAGAATAAGTTAAAGTAAGGGAAAACCTAGAACAAACCGATACCCCAAAATAAAAGGACTGAAATGGAAGAAACCACATGGAAAAACAAGATAAAGTAGGGAAATACACAAAATAAACCTAATAACAAAGGAATAAAACCCCCTAAAGAAATATAACTAATAAAAGTATAACACCCAAAACAGAAAGTAATGTGAAGTAGATATAGACAAAAGTGTTTAGATGTATAAATAAAAGTGCACCCACAAAAGTTATTTTATAATGGAAAAAACAAACCTTCATAATCCTCTATAAACAAGATTCTTGATATTGGAATACTATAAAACTTATTTAGAGATAAAATCCAAGAATAACAGAGGACCAGTGCAAGTTATCTTATTATAATTAATAAACTCCAAGTGTCAGTGTTTTAAATGCTTAAACTAAGTAAATTTATGCCTTTACACAACTTTAAGATTTATATACCAATTACCGAAATAATATTTTGTAGAATATTATGATAAAAATAGACTACAAATGTTTTAAGAAAGTGCCACTCTTTATCTGACTACATTTTATAAAATGAGATAGATAGAATAAGAACAGGTAATAAATAAGTGGAGTGACAAGGGGTACATCCCAATATAAAATAAAAACAGCTAAGACTGCACAAAATTAAATTTAAGAAATAAGTTAAAAAAGAAAGGACATATGTGTTTTGTTTGTGTTAAGTTCAATGAACTGAATGAAGGCTGAAATGTCTGAGTTTGAATACTAATTTTTTTACAAAATATTTGTTAGGAGTTAATACTTGTTATCAATGCTAAATGTTCAAGCAGTTAAGTAAGGTAATTTTCATTAATATTGTATTAGAATAGAAGGTCAGAAGGGGTATAAACAAGCTGTATTATTTAAAACCTTTGTATGTAAAAACAGATAAAATCTAGGCCAAATAGTAAAAAACAACAACATTATAATTGATAAATAAGTCTAGAAAACTAGTTAAACTGATGAAATTTGTATAAGGTAAATCAAACACAGTATATTATAAATGAAACTTAACTTTAGGAAGATATTAGAAAAAGGTATAAAAGATTATTGGAAAAAATTCCAATGTAATAACTGAAAAATCCAAGGGGGGAGACCCAAATTAAAGAATAATATTTAAAAAGGATAACTAATTAATAAGATTACAAGGAATGAATGGAAAATAAACACGTTATTTCAATCTGAGGTTTTGTACAATCATAAGTATAACATAATACAAATGGCAAACCTTTAAAGAGGACTGGAAGTAAAATTTTAAGGCCTACAGTTAGATATACAGTAAATATGGCATTTTTAGATAAATAACTTTGTAAAAATATCTTATTTGGTATCAAATCAAGCATAATGAACTAAAGAAAGGGATTGTGTATTTAATATTTAATAAAGTTATATAATAATAAAAATGTATTCAGTAGTATAATGTAAAAATCAGTTATGTAGCGGAAATGCTAAAAATTTAAAACAATGTATTTTTAATATTAACTTGGCAAAGACGTTCCGGATGAAGAAGGAAGTTAAAACAGTTGATTATTAGACTTTGTCGAGTACACATGCTCTAGCTCAAATATTAACGTACATCGAAGGAAGGAAAAATGGCTTTCATCAATCTAGCCTAGTCACAGTATAAAATCGCAAATTTAAAAACTTTTAAACATCAATTAAATGCAGTGAAATAAACAATTACAACTATGAAATTAACTAATATCGAACCGGAAAAGTGAATTAATTTATATAACACCTAAAAAACGATAATACTGAATATAAAGACGAAACGTGCCATTTTCGACCTTATTAACTAAAGTGCACTACAAACATTATACAACACTAATCAACGAGGTGAATCAGAGAACACTGAACAAGGACAACTCCAATAACACCAGAAGGAATAATCACTACTGCTGAGACGAGGAAACCTGGAAAAAACTACTTTTATTTGAAGAGAATTCTGTCGTGAAGTCGTCATTTTAACATATGCAGTACTGAAGCAGCCATCTTTAACTCCCACAATTTAAAGTATACCATAGCTAGTTTCGTCGTCAACGTCAAATAGTTCGAAATTTTATTTTAATAAAAATTATATATATTGAATGAATCTTTGTATTTTTAATTCTTAAGCCATTAATTGTAAGTGTTATACTTTCCTGAACTTACCCTTCCTCTGACTATATAATATGACCGTTAAAAGAACCTGAAATATAATATTAATACTTTATGTAAAAATAATCGATCGCCCTGAGATTTGAGTCGATACCAACTGTTGAAAAATAGATTTAATATCGATACATAAATAAGTTGTTAAATAAAACTGGAATTTCATAATTTTGACTTATATTTCTTTCAAAAATTATAATTAACATAACATAAGATAATATTTTAACAACAAACTACACGAAAAGCGGCAATTACTAAGGTGAAAGGAGAATACTCTAAGAAGAAGAAGAACCGTTAATCGATCAGTGCCGTAGACAATCTGATTAAGGCAGAACTTAATTCTAGTTACCAAAAGGTGATATAATTGTCAAAGACAGTAATAACAGATTTAAAATTTTACACCAACACATTACGAAAATTAATTACTAAATAATAAAAACAACAAAAACCATTCTCAAAATATTTTCAAAAAACAAACAAAATTTTTTCTTATTTTGTTAACACACACATTTTACATTTCGTTACAACTTACATGTGCACATGTGCAATTACCTTATGTTCTCCTTTATTATTCCGTTGGTACAACACACCACCGATCGCGTAGTCTGAAGCATCACAGTTAATTACATACGTTCCTTTCTTTTCTGGGTGGAGCACGTGTAAGCTCTTTCTGTATAATTCTTTTGCAGCGTTGAAAGCTGCCTCATGTCGCTCTTCCCATTTCCATTTGGTGTTTTTCCTTAATAATTCCAGCAGCGGTTCTATGGTTTTAGAATATTCCGGTGTGAAACAGCGAAAATATCCAGTCAATCCAAGGAACGCCCTGATATCTTTCGCTTTTGTTGGATTTGAAAATGCCGTAATGGCCTAAATTTTCTCCGGGTCAGTACTAACACCATCCGCAGAAATAATATCCCCGAGGAACTTTATTTGTGATTTTCCAAATTCGCATTTTTCTAAGTTGAGCGCGAGGTTCGCATCTCTTAACTTGCGGAAAACGATATCCAGGTGCTGCATATGTGCCTCGAACGACTTCGATATAATAAGTGTGTCGCCAACAAACACACTTACAAAATCGTCGACCTCCGGCCCTAATGCCAATTCAAGACACTTAACCATAGCAGCTAGGCTGGTACCAAACCAAAAGGTACTACTTTAAACTGGTAACATTTATTTTTATATAAAAAGGCTGTGAATTTCCGACATCCTTTGGCTAAAGTGATCTGCCAAACCCACGTTTTAAGTAAAGACGCGACATGTATTTTACTCCTTGATTTACAAACAAATTTTCCTCGTTGGGAGCACAATCGTAACATTTTTGTGTTATATTATTTGGATTTTGCGTATCTAAGCAGATGCGTATGTCGTTATTTTTTTTCTTAACAACCACCATCGGGTTTAAGAAATTACTATCTGCTCGTTCAGTAATATTATTCTCCACATTTTATTTATTTCTCCTTCAACTTGTTGCTGCTAATGTAATGGGATCGGACATGTTTTTCTTATAAACTTATTCTCGTCGCTAACTTGTATTTTCTGTTCATAAACGTTGGTAATTGTGTGCTGGGTTTTGAAAACTGATTCATATTTATTTAAAATATTATTTAATTGCTTTCGTTGGCAATCAGTTATCTCCTTATCGGGCGCCCCACCGTTAGTTGCTATCTTATCTATGCGATAACTAGCTGGCTGCTGTAGATTAACTTTCCGCTCGCATTCATTCATATTATTCTGTTTATGCCCCAAACTAATATTATGTAGCTTATTTTGAATTATTCAGGTCAGTGTTTTGCTATTAAAATTAACTGTGGCGTGTAGTTTTTTTAATGTGTCAGTGCCTAATACTACATCAAAAATTAGATTTTTCACTATAAGAACGGGTACTTCCACTTCCATACTTTGTGACCATATTGTGACAAGTACTTGGTTACAAATAGTTTGTGATTCGCCTGTGGCTGTAGTGACGATTGTATTGCTGACAGGTAACATATGTGTTTCTTTAAATTGGTGTTTATGTTTGTTAACGAATTTTTCGCTGATTAGCGAAATTTGCGCCCCAGTATCAAATAATACATTTCCGACACAACCATTAATTTTTGCTCTCACAATCATAACATTTTCGTTCTCATTTCTAACAAGTTCCATACCATCATCACCACACTTATTATATTTTAATTCATCTCTAATATCTACAGAATATAGGCCTGAAACAATGTATACATTCTTACTACTAGTATTGTTCACATAAGATTTTCGATACTGCTTTTCGCTATGGTATGTTTTATTTGCTTTTGTAATTGGCGATACCTTACTTTGATTGAACTTTTAGAAGTCAGGTTTGTTTTTGTTGTTGTTGTGGCTGAGATTGTTTACGAGCCGGATCACTATTATTATTACTGTTATTTTGACTGTCAACATTATCCCATTTTGTTAACAACAGTTGTTACTCCAATGATTTAATACCTTGTGTAATTACAGCAATTTGAATACCGCGTCCGAAATGATGGGCTAATTTATTTACCATCTCTGGCTCTGACATTTCTGGTTCTAGATACTTCGCCCGAGATATGAGTTGGATTAAATAATTTTCTTTAGCCCCATTTAAATTGGAATACCTTCCAAACTCCAGCTGTACGCGTATTTTTCGCTGTATTTCGCTGTTTCAGTATCTCGCCTTAAAATGTTGCACTAGGTCTTGATATGTAACTATTTTGTCTTGTACTACCGTGAACCACTCAGCTCCAGTACCCTTAATCTTCTGACTACATAGTTTATTTTACCCATCTCACTCAGGGTGTCGCCTATTGCGTCCATGTCTCGTTGGGAACTTTTCAGGAAGAGAAGCAGATTTTCACTCTCTTTTCCGAAGAAATTCAACTGTGAATTGTTTTCTTCTAAAGTTCTATAGATGAACGTGGTCTGGTTCTCTGTTGTCGCGGTACTCTGTAGTCGGGTCAGATGTTGTTCCAACTCCTGTATTCGCTGATCTTGCTTGGCTACATGCTCACTCACCGTAGATGTGTGTTAAACTACTCTTTCCTCTATCCCAGTGATTTTAGTTTTCACAGTCATTTTTGCGAGAATTGTTCGCTTCTAAAGCGGTCATAATATTGCTTCTAATTATTTCTACCTTTTCACCTATACTTTTTTCGGTTGACTCTAAAAGTTATTTATTTTGTTTAGCCTGGTCATGAACGGCTGTATAGATTCTTTTATTCTCATCATGAAGTGATTTATTTTGTATTGCTGCCTCGTGAGACATTTTCTGCATATTTGCTTTATTTTCGTCAGATATTTTCTGCATATTAGCTAGGATTGCCGCTAGTGCATTATGTAATTCTTGTGATTCGACCATATTGATTTATTTATTATTTTTAAATTTAATAAATATTATATTTTTTTACTTATCTTAACGGCACTATTTTTAATACTTATTATTACTAATAATGTCCGTCTTTATGTTACTTATTATTATAGTCCAGTATATCAATCAAATGTATACAAGCTTAATCTAACACAAATGCAAATAATAATTCTATCTCCACATATAACATTTACAACTATTGTTCAACTATCTGGTAAGAGAGAGTATTCAAACTTTTATCTACACTCCCTGATAACAGAACGGCACACACAAATATTTTAATGAATTTATTCTATACACACTCAAATAATATTTTCTTTTTACAACTAATGAAAATATCGGTATGGAGAACCATACATGACTTCCATATTCTAAGATTTATATTTAAAATCATTTTCGAAATGAAATATTACCATAGACACCTCTTCTTTCTACTTACTGCTTCAGCCTTAACCACAGTACTGTGGTCACTAACGTATACCACCTCACGTTATCGCACTCGATTTTAACTGATGATGGAAGTCAATGGCATTGCCGAAACGTCTGGTTTTGTAGAAAACATTGTACTACGGCCAAATATCCTGGGAAGGATGTTTAACAAAAACTACTTCTTTGTTGCCGATAACGTTGCACACATATATATAAAAAATATGCATAAAATTAATGGCTTGTATAAGTTAATGATTGATCTCCATTAAGTAGTGCTCAAGTTTCCAAAGTTTTAATATTATGATGTCCGTAATTAAAACATCAGAGCAGGTTTAGTGTGTATGAGGGTTCACCGTGGACAAAAATTTTCAACATTTCCTATTGAGCGTTGCTTAGAATAAATCTGCGAATCTACAGTGTATGTTTCACAGAACAAACACGCGGAAAAGAAGGAGCGCTCCGAAGTCACTCATGGACCCTCAGCATCTTGCAGAGGGTTCATTCCCTAAAGACGAAAAGTCTGTCTATGAATCGTTCCTCTGTAAACACGTGCAGTTACACTGCCCAGCGATCCACAGGAAGCAAATCGCTATCCACGCTGGACACTTTTTCGGCTTGCATGCGTTATGTTGGTATGGGTTCGGCACTTTCCATTTAAAAACCGTGCAAATGTAAGAAAATAAACATGAATGAGGCCAGAAATAACGCGAATTGTGTGTGTGTGTGCGCGCGCGCGCGCGCGTGTGTGTCTTTCCTGCCTTTTTATTGCGGTAGTGATAATAATAAAATGGAAATGTAAACCGTACATAACTGAGATATGCTTGCCTGCCACGCACGATATATTTTCTCTTATACATGACTAGCAGAATACCCGTGCTTCGCTACGGAGTTTCACGTTGTACATAATGAAAATGTTAGTTTAATTAATAAAGTTTAATTAAAGTAGGCTTCTTAAAAATTAATAGCTGTTGCCCACAACTTCGTTCGCGTGGTCTTCAATTTAATGCGATAATATATTTAGAACAGAATCTATTCTATTGGGTTGCCATAGTAACCAGATCTAATAGTTCTTTAAGACCGCAAAGGACCCCCCCAGAGGATCGTATCGAAAAAACGTTTGGCCTATGTTGGTTCTCCCGTTGCGTAAAATATTTGTGCCAAGTTTGGTTGAAATCGGTCCAATGGTTTAGGTGGAGACGTGGAAGACCCCAAAGGATCGTATCGAAAAAAACACTTGTCCTATGTTGGTTCTCCCTTTGCGTAAAATATTTGTGCCAAGTTTGGTTGAAATCGGTCCAGTGGTTTAGGAGGCGATGTGGAAGACCCCAAAAAACCCCCAAAAGGACCCCATCGAAAAAACACCTATCCTATGTTGGTTCTCCCGTTGCGTAAAATATTTGTGCCAAGTTTGGTTGAAATCGGTACAGTGGTTTAGGAGGAGATGTAGAAGAAACCTTCGCGGACGTGTGCACAACAACTCACCGAAGTTTCATCGCAATCGGATGAATGGTATAGGAACGCATACGGGACAAACAAAGAAACATTCATTTTTATATATAAAATGTAAACTATACCACTTACTTGACATAAACCGTGATAGCTAAGATAATATATAACATATATGCATTAATTATACACATAAATGTTCCTCGATAGACATTCTATCTATTATATCATTTATATACATAAATGTTCCTCGTTCCTCTATCTATTGGCGAAAACTTGAATAAAATCCGTTCAGTACTTCCTGAGATTAGCGATTTCAAACACAGAGAGAAAACGCACCGACTTTACTTTATACTATGTACAGATTTACATTAAAATGAAAAAATTATAATTTTATTGCCTGTCAACAACATTATTTTATTTTAACAATTACCATTGTTTGAAAAAGTTTAAATGAATTTTCATGTACTTTACTCTTGTTAAAATGTAAAAGGTTGCAGGTAAACTACTCCTTCCCCTTAACCGATCTTCACCAAAATCGAAAGGCCTTGCGTCCTCTACAATTCAGTGATTTATGCAAAAAATTATTTGATTCTGTTTGAATATGCGGCAGTTACCGTTCGTCATAGAAAATACGCTTGATAAAAAAACGTTGCTGGTAAACTACCCCTTCCCCTTCACCGATCTTCACCAAGAACAACAGGTCTTGAGTACTCTACAAATCATGGCTGTATGCAAAAAATATTTGATTCTGTTTGAATTTGCGGCTGTTATCGTTTGTCATAGAAAATACCCTTGATAAAAAAACGCTGCAGGTAAACTACCCCTTTCCCTTAACCGATCTTCACCAAAAACAATAGGTCTTGAGAACGCGGCAATTTAGGGCTGTATACAAATAATCTTTTGATTCTGTTTGAATTTGCGTCTGTTATCGTTTGCCATAGTAAATATCGGTATGGAGAACCGATACATGACTTCCATATTCTAAGATTTATGTTTAAAATCATTTTCAGCCAAACAGCCAGGCTGTCTTACTTGCCTTTTTATTGCTGTATTAAATGAAAAATATTATATTACATTAAAATGAAAAATTATAATTTTATTGCCTGGCAACAAAATTATTTTATTTTTAACAATTACCATTGTTTCAAAAAGTTTAAATAAATTTTCAAGTACTTTACTCTTGTTAAAACGTAAAAGGTTGCAGGTAACCTACCCCTTCCCCTTAACCGATCTTCACCAAAATCGAATGTCATTGAGACCTCTAACATTGAGGGACGTATGCAAAAAATTATTTGATTCGGTTTGAATTTGCGGCTGTTATCGTTTGCCATATAAAATACGCTTGATAAAAAAACGTTGCAGGTAAACTACCCCTTCCCCTTAATCGATATTCACCAAAAAAAATAGGTCTTGAGTACTCTACAAATCAGGGCTGTATGCAAAACATTATTTGATTCTGTTTGAATTCGCGGCTGTTATCGTTTGCCATAGAAAATACCCTTGTTAAAAAAACGTTGCCGGTAAACTACCCCTTTCCCTCAACCGATCTTCACCAAAAACAATAGGTCTTGAGAACTCTACAATTTAGGGCTGTATGCAAATAATCTTTTGATTCTGTTTAAATTTGCGGCTGTTATCGTTTGCCATAGGAAATACCCTTGTTAAAACATAAAACGTTACAGGTAAACTACCCCTTTTCCTTAACCGATCTTCACCAAAAACAACAGGTCTTGAGTACTCTACAAATCAGGGCTGTATGCAAAACATTATTTGATTCTGTTTGAATTTGCGGCTGTTATCGTTTGCCATAAAAAATACCCTTGTTAAAAAAACGTTGCAGGTAAACTACCCCTTTCCCTCAACCGAACTTCACCAAAACCAATACCTCTTGAGAACTCTACAACTTAGGGCTGTATGCAAATAATCTTTTGATTCTGTTTGAATTTGCGGCTGTTATCGTTTGCCATAGGAAATACCCTTGTTCAAACATAAAACGTTACAGGTAAACTACCCCTTTCCCTTAACTGATCTTCACCAAAATCAACAGATCTTGAGAACTCTGCAATTCAGGGCTGTATGCGAAACATTGTGTGATTCTGTTTGAATTTGCGGCTGTTATCGTTTGCCAAACAAACAAAATTACCCTTGCTAAAAAAAAACCGTTGCAGGTAAACTACCCCTTTCCCTCAACCGATCTTCACTAAAAACAATACGTCGCGAGTACTCTGCAAATCAGGGTTGCATGCAAAAAATTATTTGATTCTGTTTGAATTTGCGGCAGTTAACGTTTGCCATAGAAAAAAATCTACAGACACACAGACAGACACACAGACAGACAGACAGACAGACAGACACACAGACACTTTTCGGAAAACGACTTTTTTTTCATGTTTTGAGTGTAGTAGAATCAGAATCTGCAATAATCTCGAACACGATTTTTTTTGCCATCACCATACTTCAATTCCTTAAGGAATATGGAAGTAATACCCTTGTTAAAACATAAAACGTTGCAGGTAAACTACCCCTTTCCCTTAACCGATCTTCACCAAAAACCACAGGTCTTGAGAACTCTACAATCTAGGGCTGTATACGAAACATTCTTTAATTTTGTTTGAATTTGCGGCTGTTATCGTTTGCCAAAAAAAAAAAATTTCCCTTGATAAAAAAAAACCGTTGCAGGTAAACTACCCCTTTACCTCAACCGATCTTCACCAAAAACAATAGGTCGTGAGTACTCTACAAATCAGGGCTGTATGCAAAAACTTATTTGATTCTGTTTGAATTGGCGGCAGTTATCGTTTGCCATAGAAAAAAAATCTATAGACACACAGACACACACACACACAGACAGACACACACACAGACACTTTTCGGAAAACGACTTTTTTTCATGTTTTGAGTGTAGTAGAATCAGAATCTGCAATAATCTCGAACACGATTTTTTTTTGTCATCACCATACTTCCATTCCTTAAGGAATATGGAAGTAAAAATCGGGGCCAACGTTGACCGACTCCAAATATCTTTATGCAACAGATCAAATTTTATTCTACTGATAAGGATATAGTGAGTGTGTAAAAATCACAAACAAGTCTATTATGGAGGAGACGTAAAATTATTTATTATACACACAAATATAGATTTAAAGAGTTATAGTGTATTATAAATTGTCATGTATTGTAATTTTCAATAATAATTTATAATGTTGGATAATATATCGGTTTTACTTGATTGAGGCTACGACCTCAGTACGTGCGATCCTCCGCTTCCTACAGCTGCTCCCGTCCTGGCGTCCTCTTCTTCAGCGTCACTCCTTCCTGGCGTCCTCTTCGTCCGGCGTCCTTTTCGTCTTGTCGTCCTCTTCTCAAATATGTTAAACACACAATGCTTATTATTTTCTCTAGAATAGTTTATTATTAATTGATATCAATCTCAGGGTGAATATGGGTATTAATTTAATAAGGTGTATTAGTCGTACACCTTCCACGTAATCTTGAAGTGTCTTTATATTCCCTAAGCGGATATCTTAACTTACACGAAAAGCACTCTACTATATTATACTTCTATTTAAATAATCGACCCACTCGGCTCTGTACCCAGAACTTCGTACCGAATACCAAGGATTATTTCAATTTAGATTCTGCTATGGCCGCACGAGAAAAACTCTCTAACGCCGAGCACAACTTCACCTTGCAGATGCTACAGACGAACTGTGTCGATCTTTACTCTACAGAGAATGAATGTTACTGAATTTAGTGTATTCCGATTGGCTAAACCCAAGTCACATGATTAATGCTTTCATCAGATATAAACTTTTCCAAAAAGAGTTTGTACAAATGTGCATTAAATTGCATTGAATTAGCTACAAATTGTTATAACCCTATTAATGATAAGTGTTTCAATTTGAGTTTTCCTACTTAAAATCCATATTTCTAAAACAGTTATGAACCATAGGGTACACACAAAATGAAGCTATTTACATAAATTATTCCTTGTCAAAGTTTCACGTCGATCGGTTAATTACACCGGAAGATATAGCGATCACACGTTATCACATCCGCACACGCCCACAAATTCACTCAAAAAATACATGACAATAAAAAAAAATCTTTTTATGAGGAATTTGGTATACCCTACATGCTTGTCCATTTCTAAATACAAAACGTACGGCTAAAAGACTAAGTATTACCATAAAACCAATTTAAACATGAAAATGCTCGTCATCCATGTGCTCTGATACAAACAACACAGCTTATTATCCTGTGTTCCGTTGCAATATATATATTGCAACAGTATAACGATATACGGTACTGTGCATTGCGTAAATAATTCAAATAAATAATAAATATAAATATATATGGATTAACAAACATGATTCAGATTGCAAGCTGGATCGTAGCTAAAAATAAGGAACGCAGAATTCATGCATGGACACGCACATCTAGCCCACCTGCCGCTAGCGTTGTGTACACGTGTATTTTGTTTGTGTGTGTGAAATTTGTCCGTTCCTGAAATGTATCAACCATTTTCAAGTAGAATAGTTTTTATGTTTTATTTTAATTATAAGAAAAATATGTACGATATGTTAAAACAAAAGACACCAAATTGTATAGAAATGTAAGGTTAACAAAGGGTTAAAAGACCGTACCGATGTGACTAAAAGTGCAATTACTATACGTAAAAAGTGAATAGATCTTTTTGTAATTACAATAAAGAAGTGTAATTTACGTATAGTAAACATACAAAAATTAGTGATTGATTGAGCATCGAGTGATGTGAAACAGACTTCGTAATTCGCGAAGATAGGCGAAAATAATGAATGGAACCAGAGTGAGGAAAATGACGCTTCGACAAAGTCTGACAAGTTAAAAATTGTTCAGACCTAAGCTTTTGCACGACTTGACTATAAATACCAGGTCGAGCTAATAAAGTTTTTTCTTCTCGATTCAACCGTTGCCACAGGAGGCTATGTCAGTCGACGACGCTAATTTAAATCTATAGTAAGAGTCACAGGACAAACTAGAAGTCCAACCAGAGCAGCAGAGTATATACGAGGAGGTCTATGGACGCACCTGCAGCATATGATGTGAGGCGTGACTACTATTAAAGAGCACATGCAGTGGAATCCGACCAGAGGACAAAGAGGACACGGAAGACACCGACTGAGAGCCAAATGAGGACGTACGGATGATGAACCACGTCAAACGAGGTGATGAGAAACCATTGTAATTACAGACATTTGAAAGACACTAATTAAAGTTAGAATGAAAAACATTCAACCAGTAGAAAATAACTCAATTGTACATAAATGTAAAAGCAGAGTAAAATTTAGAATAATATCTCTTGTGTAAAATTTAGTAATTGAGAGTAACGTAAATGATAAGAGAAATATTTAATTTTTGAATTAACGTAATTAGTAAAGTTTTTGTTGATAAAGGAGAATGCATATGCAGTAGAAAGTTTGAAAAACAAACAAACTAACAAATTAAAGACTAACTAACAAAATACTAACAAATTAGTATTAAAGAAATTTGAATACAAGTAAATTCATTATTGAAGAAAATTAATTAGCAATTGCAAAAGATGTCCACACAATTAGTAAGCCAAGAGCAAACATATTTACTTAATTAAAATTAGATAATAAAGTTTATGTATAATCTGTTGTATGTAATTTGTTAGCTATAAGTTGTTCGAAATAGTCGTACAAGGGATATAATAATGAGTACTATTTCTATACGCGAAATGAAAGATTTGATTAATAAAAAAAATAATTGAAAAATTTTAACATATAACCTATCATCTTCTTATTAGGAATACACCCATGAATTCAAAACATTACATTAAAGTTGTCATGTTATTATATATATATATATATATTTATCTTTTTGGGATCATTGTTGATCACGCAGAAAATTTCCATGAATGTTGATTTTTGTATAAAACTTATTTCTCATTAGGTTTTAGTGCTACAACTTTCATTATTACATTAATGAATTCAGTGGCAAAAACCGTAAAAGAAAAGCATAACATTTTTTAATAATATTAAAAATAGTTAAATATTTTTAACGATTGATTGTTGATCCCATATAAAACGATATTGTTGATCAGATATGTTGATCTGGGTGAGCGATGATAACCTCAAACCTTAAAAACGCGGGAACCATTTTGTGGCTCTGCACAAAATTCCTCTTGGATCAACCAAGTATGCTTTTTGACTGAACATTCCCAAAGCGACAGCCAGATATACAAGACTGCAAGGTCACGCCTTCAAACCAAAACAAATGTGATGTAGACAAACGGAACTGACAGCGTTGCCAAGACTTGACAGCGTTGCCAGGAAAACTTTTTTCCTTGCGTGAGTAGATGACGATTCATATTGTTCCCTCTCTACAGTTTTCGCACAGTTATATAAATTCAGGTCGGGCCACAACACCTATTCAGTTATTGTTGATCATGCGGTAAAGTGCAAAAACATTAACCGATAGTTGATTATTATTAATTTTTGTGTAGGTTATTAATAAAATTTAGAATAACCTCACAATAATAATTAATGTACTACATCAATAAAAAAAGGCATTTCATTCCTATCACGTAGCAGAGTGGTTAGTGTCTGCCTTTCATATGGTGCTATGGTCCAGCGTTTGAAACTCGGTCAGGCTCGGCGTTTTTCACACACTAACAAATTTCGTCTGTCATTGTTATTAAATAAAACGTTTAGAGAAAACTGTAATGTTCCAAATGATGTTCCATATCAACCATGCTCGCTAATAACCTCGTAGATGATTTCATAAATGGGGTGACATGCATACTGATTTCTGACAGAAGTGAGGCGGAGATATTTTTGTAATATGTAAATGTTTACTTAATTTTTTCTATTTAGCGGATTTTTCTGTCTTCTGAACGTCAGTCGTTTTATTGTCGTAAACACTAGAAATGATAAAACTTTGTTAGTGTAATTTCGTTAGGGTCAGAAATGTAACACTAAGCTACCTGTAAAGAATAACGCTGGAAAAACTGCATACACTTATATAGCTGCTTACTTAACCTTGACATGAAAACTCTTTAATAACACTTGTGTTTTATTGTCAGAAAATAGTATTGTTCAAACAGATTGCATTAGGACAACTTTCGGTAATTTGATATTTTTTGGCAACACACTTTAGTATGCGTCAGAGGACAGATCGTCTTGATATTTCAACCAATGGCATTTAATAAATATCGGTATGGAGAACCATACATGACTTCCATATTCTAAGATTTATATTTAAAATCATTTTCGAAATGAAATATTACCATAGAAACTACTTCTTTCTACTTACTGCTTCAGCCTTAACCACAGTACTGTGGTCACTAACGTATACCACCTCACGTTATCGCACTCGATTTTCACTGATGATGGAAGTCGATGGCATTGCCGAAATGTCTGGTTTTGTAGAAAACATTGGACTACGGCCAAATATCCCGGGAAGGAATTTTAACAAAAACTACTTCTTTGTTGCCGATAACGTTGTACACATATATATCAGTGGCGAAGTTACATGGAGGCAATTGAGGCAATGCCTACCCTAACAAATTCTGTAGAATAAAAATTATAAATACGTATGAACTACATAACGTAAAGATTATACATTGTTACTGTGACTGTCAAATTTATTAAACCGAAACGTGCTTTATTGAGCGACCGCTAGATGGTGACAGGTGAGATTCGGCATAGTTCGTTTAAATCGAATGAGGCAACCTGAACTTGCCTCAGCGTTTTTTGTATACATCGTATGTAAGCAATGTAGTGGTGTGATAGGGAAGTGTAGGGAGGGGGGATTGTCCCGCGCTGTACACATAGAGCGTTGAGGCATGCCTCACTTCTGTGGTCCAAACAGTTAAGTTAAAGCGCCTGTGTTGTTACTAAGTGTTTATTTTATGCGGTTATTAAAAGTGTCACTGTTATTCCGCTGAACTAACAGATGATCAAGATTGTTATTTGAATTATTTGTAACATTAAACATATATATAGAAACTAACCAAGTTTAAAAATTTGAAGTTCAATCAGTTGTATTATTGTGTATGACTAATACAAGGATTGTTCAATAGACACACGTATAGAGCTGTAAAGCATTTTTTATTCAACGATTTTAAAAGAAGTCTCCAATAACATTAAGACATGAGTTCCACTGTTGCGCTAACCTGTAGATTCCCTGCTAGTAAAATTCTTACGGCTGTTTGTGGAACCATTCGGTTACAGCAAACTCTACCTCAGCGTCCGATTTGACCCACCGCCTTTTAGTGATTACTTAAAAAAAATTTAAGATAAGATTTTTGCCTACCCATTCATTAACTACTAGCTTCGCCAGTAAGCAAATTGATGTCCATTTTTTCGGCTTGCACGCGTTATGTTGGTGTGGGTTTCGGCACTTTCCATTTAAAAAGCGTGCAAACGTAAGAAAATAAACATGAGTGAGGCCAGAAATAACGTGAATTGTGTGTTTGTGTCTTACCTGCCTTTTTATTGCCGTATTAAATGAAAAATATTATATTACATTAAAATTAAAAAATTTTAATTTTATTGCCTGATAACAAAATTATTTTATTTTTAACAATTACCATTGTTTCAAAAAGGTTAAATAAATTTGCAAGTACTTTACTCTTGTTAAAACGTAAAAGGTTGCAGGTAAACTACCCCTTCCCCTTAACCGATCTCCACCAAAATCGAAAGTCCTTGAGACCTCTACAATTCAGGGATGTATGCAACAAATTATTTGATTCTGTTTGAATTTGCGGCTGTTATCGTTTGCCATAGAAAATACGCTTGATAAAAAAATGGTGCAGGTAAACTACCCCTTCCCCTTAACCGATCTTCACCAAAACAATAGGTCTTGAGTACTCTACAAATCAGGGCTGCATGCAAAACATTATTTGATTCTGTTTGAATTTGCGGCTGTTATCGTTTGCCATAGGAAATACCCTTGTTAAAACATAAAACGTTACAGGTAAACTACCCCTTTCCCTCAACCGATCTTCACCAAAAACAATAGGTCTTGAGAAATCTACAATTTAGGGCTGTATGCAAATAATCGTTTGATTCTGTTTGAATTTGCGGCTGTTATCGTTTGCCATCGGAAATACCCTTGTTAAAACATAAAACGTTACTGGTAAACTACCCCTTTCCCTTAACCGATCTTCACCAAAAACAATAGGTCTTGAAAACTCTACAATTCAGGGCTGTATACGAAATATTATTTAAGTCTGTTTGAATTTGCGGCTGTTATCGTTTGCCAAAAAAAAAAATTTCCCTTGATAAAAAAAACCGTTGCAGGTAAACTACCCCTTCCCCTCAACCGATCTTCACCAAAAACAATAGATCGCGAGTACTCTACAAATCAGGGTTGTATGCAAAAAATTATTTGATTCTGTTTGAATTTGCGGCAGTTATCGTTTGCCATAAAAAATACGCTTGATAAAAAACGTTGCTGGTAAACTACCCCTGCCCCTCAACCGATCTTCACCAAAAACAACAGGTCTTGAGTACTCTACAAATCGGGGCTGTATGCAGAAAATTATTTTATTCTGTTTGAATTTGCGGCTGTTATCGTTTGCCATATAAAATACCCTTGTTAAAAAAACGTTGTGGGTAAACTACCCCTCTCCCTTAACCGATCTTCACCAAAAACAACAGGTCTTGAGAACTCTACAATTTAGTGCTGTATGCAAATAATCTTTTGATTCTGTATGAATTTGCGGCTGTTATCGTTTGCCATAGGAAATACCCTTGTTAAAACATAAAACGTTACAAGTAAACTACCCCTTTCCCTTAACCGATCTTCACCAAAAACAAACGGTCTTGAGAACTCTACAATTCAGGGCTGTATACGAAACATTATTTGATTCTGTTTAAATTTGCGGCTGTTATCGTTTGCCAAAAAAATTTTCCTTGATAAAAAAAACCGTTGCAGGTAAACTACCCCGTTCCCTCAACCGATCTTCACCAAATACAATAGGTCGCGAGTACTCTACAAATCAGGGCTGCATGCAAAACAGTATTTGATTCTGTTTGAATTTGCGGCAGTTATCGTTTGCCATAGAAAATACGCTTGATAAAAAACGTTGCTGGTAAACTACCCCTTCCCCTCAACCGATCTTCACCAAAAACAATAGGTCTTGAGTACTCTACAAATCAGGGCAGTATGCAGAAAATTATTTGATTCTGTTTGAATTTGCGGCTGTTATCGTTTGCCATAAAAAATACCCTTGTTAAAAAAACGTTGTAGGTAAACTACCCCTTTCCCTTAACCGATCTTCACCAAAAACAATAGGTCTTGAGAACTCTACAATGTAGGGCTGTATGCAAATAATCTTTTGATTCTGTTTGAATTTGCGGCCGTTATCGTTTGCCATAGGAAATACCCTTGTTAAAACATAAAACGTTACAAGTAAACTACCCCTTTCCCTTAACCGATCTTCACCAAAAACAATAGATCTCGAGTACTCTACAATTTAGGGCTGTATGCAAATAATCTTTTGATTCTGTTTGAATTTGCGGCTGTTATCGTTTGCCATAGGAAATACCCTTGTTAAAACATAAAACGTTACAAGTAAACTACCCCTTTCCCTTAACCGATCTTCACCAAAAACAAAAGGTCTTGAGAACTCTACAATTGTGGGCTGTATACGAAACATTATTTGATTATGTTTGAATTTGCGGCTGTTATCGTTTGCCAAAAAAAAAATTTCCCTTGATAAAAAAAAACCGTTGCTGGTAAACTACCCCTTTCCTTCAACCGATCTTTACCAAAAACAACAGGTCGCGAGTCCTCTACAAATCAGGGCTGTATGCAAAAAATTATTTGATTCTGTTTGAATTTGCGGCAGTTATCGTTTGCCATAGAAAAAAAATCTACAGAGACACAGACACACACACAGACACACACACACAGACACACACACAGACACACACACACACAGACACTTTTCGGAAAACGACTTTTTTTCATGTTTTGAGTGTAGTAGAATCAGAATCTGCAATAATCTCGAACACGATTTTTTTTGCCATCACCATACTTCCATTCCTTAAGGAAATATGGAAGTAAAAAATATTATAATCTGGAGAAAAGTCATAAATTCGTTATCAGGCTGATATCACATCAGGTGTTATATCAGCACAGAAAAGATTATTTATTTTCAAAATTTAAGAGTAACAATAAACCCTTATTAAACCTAACATAAAATCACGATACCTATTGACATCACACAATTTCTTAACGTAGCTGGTGTACGGGGTTAACAAATGACAATCTCGCCTATACCTTGGCCAATATTACAGTTATTACCTTTATAAGCATGCTGACATGGAAGACCCTGTCATTCATTCTGTACACATGCATTATTTGTTGAATTTTCATAGTTACAATCTTTTTTATAGATGTCAGTCCTTAAAGCTCAAATGGTACACCCTTGCGTGTATTTTGTTTGCCGCCGTATTTTTGTTGTTTTTTTTTTGCTAAATTTCATTGTAGGAATGGACTTCATCAAAATGTTTTCCATAAATCTAGATCAATTACTGCATTAAAAAAATTGAGGGGTCTGTAATTCATTTTCAAATTGTATTTATGCGAGTTTCAGTGCCAACTTATTATCATTTATTATAGTCGACGCTGTTTTCACCATTTTCAATATGAAGACGTGATCGCATTTTAACGTTGTAACGATGACTGACGACCTATTTGTGCTGGTCTTCCTTTTTATGGGGTTTTTTCTATAAACGTATTTGTAATAAAAACTGAAATACAGGTGAATATCAAAACAACATATAATGAACTGTCTCATAGTTTTGGACTGTGTAATGAACAAGCACAAATTGAAAACGATATTCTACCGTCGGTTGTACAATTTTGTTTAATTCACTACTGAAGGAAAATTATATTTTTCCCACCAAATACCAAATAGTCGCTAATGAAAATCACATATGCATGGTACATCGCTCAATTGTGTACTTACAACAAACGTTTTAAAATATTTTTTGAATCAATTAAATTATTCTCCATGACAACGGAATAACAAGCCGAACAAAAAGCATGTTGTAGATACGATCATCTACATAGACGTAGGCCTGTAGGCCTACACATTTGGTAATATATTTCGAGAAGATAGTTTAAAACTCCGGCTGTGGACCCTTTAACGTATTTCAAACATATATTATTTTGAATGTCACAAAAATCTAGACGATACCCTAATTTTAAAGGAGTTCGATTGCATGTAGCTGCCCTAAGGGGGCTTTGCCCATTTCGATTTGCTCAAAAAGAACTCTGCCCCCCCCCCAAATCAGCAAGTACTTTAATTCTTTTACACCAATCCCCGGTTCAGTAAATTTCATTTGGTGCGGTTTCGGTTTAGTATGGATATTACTTTATGACCTATCCCTCATTATAACGCGGGGCCAGATTTGATTCAGTGCGGTACAACCTTTTGTACTTGTTATTAATAAAGTGTCCCATTTTAGTGAAATATTTCAAATACGTTCTTCATCTGTCTCTACTTCTCCCGAAGTGAAAGTGATCATAATGAGGGTATGGGGTAGGAGTAATTTGACCAGTTGTAGTGAAAGCGCAACTATACTGCAAAGGGGATTGATGGGTTCTTCACATCAAAAGCTCTTGTGCTTGTATTAAAGAACACGACTCAGATAATGAAAGGAGTTCGTGACTGGTTTGCTTGTTAGAAAATAGTGTTCACTACTTTAAAATCATCAAAATGCACTGACAGAGTGCAGAGTTCAAACTAAGATTGAATTATTTTTCAAAAAATGTCAGTAGGATGAATGTCATTAATGTTAGCCAGTTTCGTGTTGCATTGTAAGGTAATCGTTTTATTTATATCACTTAAAAAGCTAAACAATTAGGCCTATGAAATAAAATCTTTTAATAAACTTTAGTATGTATGTCACGTCTTCTTCAGTGAACCTTTTTGTCTTGTGTCTACAAACTTTATCGTGTTTAACACAGACAGCATAATTACAGAACGTACTAGAACCGTGTCAACTCGTTTTAAATGTAAACAGGGCCAGTAGTCATATTTTCCAAAATTCCGACCCTTACGTGCGTAACACAGGAAAATTTTCATTGTTATATTTTCGTCTTAGAGTTACATATATTTTCTGTGTTTTCTATAATACCCTGTCATGATAATTCTTTACTTGCTCTCGAACCAAACACGAGACACATTATCGAATTCGTATTGTATATACACAAATATTTTACGCCACCACTTTACGGTATTAGGGTAATAGGTTTACGCGATTGCGAATGCTATGTAAACTAACATAAGGTTTCAGGTTGTTAAATATATAATATAAGACTTTTAAACCGAATAACCATGAAACGCATATTTGTTTATGGAAAATACTTTCTCGTTCAGTGCAGTTTCATTTCGTGCGCAAATGTTTGGGAACGAATTAACCGCACGAAACAAGGGATTGGTATCTATTATTATTATTAATTTTTTTTTTAGAATATGTATGTAAAGTTGCATCAGCTTCAATGGTCATTACAGTCTGGAGCCCACTTGGAACTGTTACAATAGCTTTGCTAGTTAAAAAAATTTCCAGCCTAAACAGGTAATCGCAACCCGAGACCTTCAACGTATTAATGAATGGCGTTCAACCGACTGAGCCATCAATCAAGGCGTCCGTTGATCTAAGACATTTACTACGCTATATTATTTGTTTATTTCTATTTCAGCCATCTGAAATAACCAATATACAAGAGCACAACCACCGGGCTGTGGACATTTAATTTTTACGTAGATTCAGGACCTTGGAAGGAACGTAAACACTTACCAGTGAATACGAGCCGGTTTTGTTTAGTTCTGCTATACCGCGGGTCTAACACACAATGACAGGCGATGTTAACCAATACATCAACTGACAGAGGGTTAGTCGGTTTTGCCACCGCGGTTCTTTAACACACAAAAAATCCATTCGTACAAAACAGCAGCATACCTTATGAACACAGTACAGTACTACAAAAAAAAGACTAATCATATAGCTTCGAATATTTTCCTGGTAACTGAAGTTTTTTCCTATTAAGTCTACAATGAAATCAGTTTCCCGATATTCCTCGTAATTCCTAATAGTTTGCACTCAATTAGCACAAAATTTACTTATTCGTAATACCGTTACAACCAAATATATAGAAATATTGTCAAACAAAGTTGCATGATTGGGCCAAACTTCTTCTTCTTCTTCACTTCAAGGATTAGGCTTTCAGCCTATTCCGTCTCCACAACCACCGTTTTCTTGGTCTGCCTCTATCTCGTTCTCCAAGAGGCTTATACTGGATTATCTTTTTTGGTATTATCGAGTCACCCATTCTATTTATGTGTTGTATCCAGTTTTCTTTCTTTTTTTTAATTTAGTCGTTATTGAGTATATATCCAGCTCTTGCCTTATGTCTGCATTTCTTATGTGATATATCAGGCTGGACACGTTAACTCCCTTAAAAATTTTATTTCGGCAGCTTCAATTCGATTTTTTCTGGTTTTGGGTGAGTGTCCACGATTCACTCCCGTACATCAATACTGGTGCAGCCATAAAATTTCATTTCTGTATCTTTTCGTACTTTCTTTCCCAGAGTCTTACGCATTGTGGTATCTGTTTATTTTATTATCGATATCATCTTCATATTCATAGCTTACCTTGCACCCTAGATAGCCGAAGTGAGATATTTTTCCAATAATTTTATTGTCTATTACTATTTAAATGCCATTATTTTAGTCTTTGTCGTGGAAGTTTTTAAATTACATTCATGGCAAATTTTACTGAGTTGGTACACTGATTTTTGTAATCCACTTTCCTTTTCTTGTAGGATGACTTGATCGTCAGCAAACAACATAATATTAATAGAGAAATTATCGGGAAGTAAGTAGATTCCAGGACCAGTTCGTTGTTTCCGTTGCCTTACATCGTCAATATACAGCCGTATGTTAAATAAAGTGAGTGACAAAGAAAATCCACCCTTTTCTAATGCCTTTGTTAAGAGTAATAGATTCTCTTTTCTCCTTCTCAGTGTTTATAGTAATGTCCGTTCTTTCATACAGGCTTCTTATTACTTCTATTATATCATGTGGGTATCCTCTTTGCTCTAATATTTTCCACAATATATCTCTATTCTCATGATCAAATGCTTTTTCACAGTCTATGTAGGCAATATGTGGCTCTAGATTGAATCTCTTCTTTTTTCGATCAATTGGCGTATAATTGTGACATTGTCACCACAGGATCTTCCTTTTCTAAATCCAGATTGTTCAAGAAGGAGAGCGTTTGCAGTATTCTTCAGTCTGTTATTAATTTCCTTGTATATAATTTGTAGGCCATATTTAAAAGGCTTATTTCTTGATAATTTCTACAGTCATTTCTATCCCTTTTTAAACAGCCTCTGCTATTACCTCTGCTATTCTCCAAAAATCTGGAACAGTGTTTGCTTTCCAGCATGTATTAATCAAATGCCAAAGTTGTAGTTTTAATAGCAGTCCACCACCTTTTAAAAGTTCTGTGTTAATTCCATCCGGTCCTATTCTTCATTTGGTCTAGAACATCTGTTAATTCTTCTAATCCTATACTATTAACAGAGCAATATAATTGTATGTAGCTGTTTTTCTTTCTCGAAAACGGCTCTAACGGTTTTCTTGGAAGTTGGTACTTAAGGGTGTTTTGACACCAGGAATCGATTGGACTCGGTCTCATTCTCCGCAAAATTCGTCAGGGCCACGTCTGAGGGCCTTTATTTTAAAATATCGCGGGACCGATACCGCGTAACAATTAATTATTGCTAGGCAACTGTAATTTCTAACCAGCTTTCTTAACCTACAGATAAATAAATTACAGAAACCGTCGATAAATGCAAACGGCGCAGTATCGATATGTATATATATGAAAAAGAATAAATAGCTGTTCCAATCAATGTAAATAAACAAAATAAGAGTTGAGACGAGCAATAATTGTTTACCCTATCTAATTATATTAAGCGAGCAATAACGTATTTAATTTATAACGTGTTCCCTGTACGCTGTTGTGTTTTCTGTGTTCTCTGAGGTAAGCATTAATACACGGACACGTCATGAACAAATAAATTCAATGATTGTATTGAAACGTTCGAAAAAGGTTGCTATTAAGCTAAAGTTAATAATAATTTATGAGTTTTTTGAAACTGTTGCTTTTGCTTCTTTGTGACTTACAACAGAAAGGTACGTTTTATTATAGAGTAAAACGCTCGGGTTGGTGCGTGGGGTATGTTACCTAAATATGGATTACACAATATGGATTAAATACGTCGTTCTATAGGAAATCCTAATATAGCCTTTGGTGGAAAGATTGTTGTCTTTGGAGGAGATTTCCGGCAATGTTTGCCCATTCAACCTCGTGCTAACCGCAGTGAGTTGGTATACCTTTCGATTAAGAAAAAGTCTTTGGCGTCATTTTAACTTCTTTTCACTGACAGAAAATATGGGTGTGAATCCAGAGCAAAAAGACTTTGCTGAATATTTATTAAAAGTTGGCAATGGAGACTTTCCAGTAAATGCTATGCATGAGATTGAACTACCAGAGGATATTCTTTCCAACGGCAATCTTACTGAAGAAGTATTCAGAGACTGTCTGGCTAAAAACAAATATGAAAATACGAAGGATATGGCTATACTAGAGGCAATAATAAAGATGTTAATAAAATTAATGCAGAAATTATTGAAAAGCTTCTTGGAGAGTGCAAAGTTTACAACAGTTATGATTCTGTCAAAGATCAACCAGAAGCAGGTCTCGAATTGACTTCTGAATTCCGTTGAAATGTGTGATCTACCACCACATGAACTAAAACTTGTAAAAAATACAATAATAATGCTCTTGCAAAACTTGGATGTCTCCGAAGGACTATGCAATAGAACAAGGTTAATAGTTACTGTGGGGTTCTTTTTGATTTGCAGTGGACTGTATATTGTCAAAATAAATAGTTAAAAGGCTTTATTCCCATGTAATCAGCAATGCATAAAAATTAAGCGTTTACTGACCTTGTCCTTGTGCGTTGTAAATGTCCTGTTGTAAGCAACACTGGTGATTTTCTAGGCAGTCCTAAACTTAACAATAATATCCCAACAAACGTTAAACACATAAATAAACACATGAAAAAAAAGCACAAAGTAAAATAACAAGAGCGTTGAATAGTCTTTCTATTCTTGCGGTATGCGGGTATAAACGAAAAGAACTGAACTGCACGATATACCGTAAACTACAGGAAAGAAAAACGCTCTAACTATGACTGCTGATTACAATGTGAATTGAACTTTGAAACAGGTAATGGGAGTGCATTCTATTAGAGATAATGAAATATAGATAGGGTGAGTTTAACTATTGTTATAAAAACAAAATATCTGACATACCGGCCCCTTTGAACCAACTGGTTCAACAAGAAACATTAAAAGAACATAAGAACAAATTTGATCCTTTGGAAGAGTATAATAAAACTAAGTTATAAGGGGCAGTAGCCAATTGACTGGTCGAGGATTTTAGTAAATGGGAAGACGGGATACCTTAACAGAAGGACGGGTCAAGGTTCCACCGGCAGTCTTCATGTTGACGACACGTACCACTCCATCATTCCCTGGAGATACGGAGATGACTCTCCCGAGCTTCCACTTGAGGGGTGGCAGGTTTGTTTCATGAATAACGACTAAATCTCCTATTTTGAGATTTTCTTGAGGTCTGATCCATTTGGACCGTTCTTGAAGTGTGTGGAGGTACTCCATTTGCCATCTTTTCCAGAGATGTTGTGTGAAGGCTTGAACCAATTTCCAGCGTTTTATGTGATTAAGTGGTGCATTGGTTAGTTGAGGTTCGATCAGGGCATTAAGAGGTCCTCCAGTTAGAAAATGTCCTGGTGTAAGAGGTTGAAGATCTGAAGGGTCATTCGAGAGAGGAGCTATCGGCCTCGAATTAAGGATAGCTTCAACACGTACAACTAAGTTGGTAAATTCTTCGTACGTTAAAATGTGTTCACCTATGACTCTGGTGAGATGATATTTTGCACCTTTAATGGCACGTTCCCAAAGTCCACCTTGGTGAGGTGCACGCGGAGGAATGAAATGGAATGTTGGTCGTAGCAAAATCTTGCATCTCTGGTTGCTTCATGAGATCTTGGAAACATCTTTTGAGCGAAGAAGCAGCTCCTATGAAATTAGTCCCACAATCAGAGTACAGGTCTGATACAAGACCTCTCCTAGAGATGAATCTCGTAAGGGCTGCAATGAAGGCGTCTGTAGTTAAATCAGTAACCACTTCCAAGTGTACAGCTTTTGTTGCAAAACAGATGAACAGACAGAGGTACACCTTTATAGGCTGTATCCTGCGAAGTGTAAAAAACTTGACCGTGTAAGGGCCAGCATAATCAACTCCAGAAGCGTTGAAACAACGAGTAGGGGTAACACGACCGGCTGGTAGATCACCCATGAGCGGAGACGTGTTTGTTGATTTTGCACGAAAACATCGTACGCATTTAAATATTCTTGAGCGTATAACACTGCGGGCAGAGAGGATCCAAAAGCGTTGAGATAGTGTTGCTTGGAGGAACTGGGGACCAGCGTGCAGGTACATGCCATGATAGTAATCAATGAGTAAATGAATAGCGACATGATTTTTTGGCAGAAGAATAGGATGTTTGGCATTGTAAGTAAGCGCAGAGTTTTTCAGTCGACCTCCGACACGGACTATTCCTGCATCATCAATAAAGGGTGCTAGACGTTGGATGCGGTTTGAGCATGTCCTTTTCTTGGAGAGTAGATCTATGTCTTCTGCAAAGTGAAGTCTCTGAATGAGCCATCAAATGCGGTTACAGGCGTTATTTAATTCAGTTACTGTAAATGATCCACTTATGGTGGTTTTAAATTTCAAACGGGTTATAAAGCGAAGGACATAAGCCATTACATAAAGAAGAGTCTTCCAAGAAGAAAACTTTGTAAGAAATCCAAATGTTGGGACTTCTTTTGTGGTCATCATAAGATTAAGCACATTTGGTTTCATTTCGGGAATAGACTCCTCCGAAATTGGATGAAGGATAGATTGTGGCCAGGTCTGCGTTGATTTAGCGAGCCACGGTGGTCCTAGCCACCACTGACTATGTTTCATCAGAACCGTGGGTGTCAAGCCTCGAGAAGCACAATCAGCAGGATTGTCAACAGTTGAAACATATTTCCAGATGTGCGGTGAAACTAAGTCTTGTATTTGTGCCACACGATTAGCAACATACACCTTGAGACGAAAAGATAGAGTGCGTATCCAAGATAGAACTACTGTAGAATCGCACCATGCTGAAATGTTGTCGATCTTGTGATGTGAGAGCTGTTCTGTACAGTAATGTAGCAATTTGGCTAACATGTGCGCACCACAAAGTTCCAAGCGGGGAATAGTCACACGCTTCAGTGGAGCTACTCTTGATTTTGCGATCAGCAGTCGTATGTTGACATCTCCTTCTGCGTCTTCTGTGCGCAGGAAGACACAAGCTGCATATCCGGATTCACTTCCATCTGAAAATCCATGAAGCTGTATATTGACTGCAGTTGCTAAGGATATGAAACGTGGTATCCTTAGCTTTTCTATTTCTGGAAGTTCTTTCACGAATCGTGACCACTTCTCGGAAATATGATCAGGTAATGGAGAATCCCAATCTAAGCCTAAGGTCCATACATGCTGCATTAAGACTTTAGACCAAAAAACTATTGGGGATATCCAACCACAAGGGTCATAAATCTGAGCAATTGATGAAAGTAAAGTTCTTTTTGTGTAATTACTTGAAGGTGTGTGCATCACATATGAAAAGACATCAATATTTGGGATCCATTTTAGCCCTAATACACTTGAAAATGGCTGTTCCGATGTGTGTAACATGAGGGGTGTCTCATGATTATCTTGCATGACATTTTCTAAGAGTTTAGGATGGTTTGAAGACCACTTGCTCAGTTCGAATCCACCCTTTTTCAAAAGTAAAACAACATCCTCTTGAAGGTGGAGAGCTTCTTCCAGAGAATTGCTCCCTAATAGAGCATCATCAACATATATTTGCTGTTGGAGTGCTTCAGCAGCAAGTGGATGATTTTTTCCTTCGTCCATAATGAGCTGTTGTACTACTCTATTAGCAAGGTAAGGCGAGGACGTCATACCATAAGTGACAGTAGTCAATTGGTAGACCTTTAGCGGGACTGAAGTGTCTTCTCTCCAGTATATTAACTGAAAGATCTGATCATCTTCATGGATGGATATCTGCCTAAACATTTGTTTGATATCACAAGAGAAAACAAATTTATGTTGACGAAAGCGAAGGATTATATCAGTAATGTCACTGTGCAACTTTGGACCCTGATGTAGAATGTGGTTCAGTGAGACACCTGAAGAAGATGGTGCTGATGCATTGAAAACAACACGGATTTTCCTATCTTTAAAAACGCCATGATGTGGCAAAAAGTAATGCGGCTTGTTCAGAGATGGCACAGATGTGCACAGTTTCATGTGCCCACATGCTAAGTAGTCATTCATAAAATTGACATACTTCTGTTTAAACTCAGGTTGAGATTCAAATTTGCGTTCCAGTGTATTAAACAGGCATTTTGCAAAAGTTGTAGAGTCACCTAGTTGAGCAGGGTTTCCGCTGAAAGGCAAGTGACAAACATATCTGCCGGAGGCATCTCTCTTATGAGTAGAGACGAAGTGAGCTTCACATTTTTCATCTTGTGGAGCGAGTTTTGTAGTGTGAGGTGGTTCCTCTATGGACCAAAAACGTTGCAATGTTGCGTGCAGATCACGATCATTCGTCGATAAAAGAGTCACTAAGCCTGAGTAAGGATTAGACTTAAGTGAAACAGGTGTCGGACCAAGCACAACATAGCCATAGATTGTATTGACAGCGTATGGCATAGTCTTGCGAGATTGATAAAGGTACCATTAAGAGTCAATGCAAATAAATCTGCTCCAATCAGAAGGTCAACTGGACCCGGAACATCAAAAGTTGGATCCGCTAGCATATAACCTTTGAGTCGCTCTTCAATTTCTGGTGGGAGCTGAACACGAGGCAGATTGCATGATATTTTATTAAGAATCATGACTGGGTGAGATTTTGCTAAAATATTCCCACTGAGCGAAGACAATGTCACAAAGGTAAGTCCCTTCGTTTTCACTGGGGCTGTAGAGATGCCACTAAGTTCTGGAACATCTGTTTGAGAGCGGTACAAACACAACGTCTTTGCACAACTTTCTGAAATAATTGTTGTTTGGGATGCACTATCAAGCACAGCTCGTACAACTGCTGCATTTCCATTGGCAGATGTGATATGCACCAAAGCGGTTGCGAGTAACACAGTGTTATTCTGGTTGTAAGAAACACCTATCAAGGTAGTATCCTGGTGACACTCTGCAGAGTGGTTCTGCTTATTCATCGTCGTTTCTACAGAAGGGCACAAGGTAGGTTTATTTGACTGAGTCAATTTTTGTTGCGGTTGTGCGGAGCGGTTCTCAACAAAAAAATGTAGTAGGCTATGGTGACGCCTATGACATACATTGCATGTGTGGACGGACTTACAGGTGACTAACTTATGTGTTCCAAAACAATTTTGACACAAGTTCTTATTTTTAACAAAAGCTTGTCTCTCTTGTACAGGAAGTGCGGAAAAATCTGCACATCTATATATGTTGTGTGAATTTGATGAACAGAAGATACAATGCTGAGTGTGAGTAGTGACCATCGCTATTTTGTGCGGTTTAAACTGGTTTGTATTCATTTTAAAGCCACTGATTTTTTGAGAGGTTTGAAGAGAAGGTTCATTTTTTGAGATGATATTAGTTAAACCCGCTGCCTCTTTGCAAGAACATTCATTTTCTAAGAATGTAATTACTTCTGTAATGGTAGGAACATTTTGTAAATTATCTCGCGAACGTTCAAGTTTGGTCCTGAATTCCGTGTCAAATCTACGCAAAATATATGAGGTCAACAACAAACTTTCACTAGCAATATCATGTCCTAGTGCTTTGAGCGCTTGATAATTTTCATTGTAGGTCGACAGAAAATTCCTCATTTGTTTAACTGAAGGATTGTGCAATTGTGGTAACTCAAATATATTGTTTACGTGAAGTGTTATCAACAATCTAGAATTCTGATATCTTTTTAGCAAAGTTTGCCAGGCTATGGCATAGTTTGTATTAGTGACAGGCAACGATTTAATTAAATTTAGCGGCTCATCAGTCAAACAAGAAAGCAAGTATGTAAATTTCTCCACATTAGAAATGGTTTCATTTTTGTGCACTGCATTTTCAAACAGACTGTGAAAGGCTACCCATTTCTCAGGTTGTCCAGAAAATGTTCCCAAGTTTAAGCGAGGTAAATTTACGGTGGGAGTGGGCGCAACTAGTTGTGGTGCACCAGTGTGAGACTGATCCAAGGTTTCCTGCGGTAGCGATGGTAGAAGAGGAGCACACGAACTTTGTATAGATATATTTAAGTCTGATATAGAATCTTGTAATCTTGAAATCTGTTCATTATCCAGATCTTCTGGTAAAGGTGTTGTACTAAATAGTTTATTTATAAGCCTTTCAAATTCAGCATATTTATTTTCTGCGGTGGAACTAAGCAAACTAACTTTCCGTGTTTGCTGTTCAGTTAAATTACCTATACCAATAACCTCAAGAGCAACAATTTGCTTGTTAATATTATGAAGCCTACTCTCAATCAGTTCACATTGCTTCACAAAAGAAGAAAATCTCATTTTGGTAATTTATTAATACACTCGGTTTAAAAACAGATTCAGATGTAAATGACAAAAGAGTTCTAAGTAAAAGTTGTAATTCACAATGTTCTTCCACTATTCAGTAATTTCCAGTCTAAATAATTTTAATTTATTTATTTTTTTTATCACTCTAATACCAATAGCGTAGATGACAATAATAATGGTAATATGGTAATAAAGGAATATGGCTACTGTATTTTAGAAACTAATACAGAGGTCGGTTTTGAAGAAACACACTACACTTCAGAACTATGCTTGCTAGATAAAACATGAAATAACACACGCTGCACAATGAATCAATAAAACTATGCTTGCATGAAAAAACAAGAGAAAATCATAACAAAATGAAAAGAGCACTGAGTATTGGCAATACTTGCCAGTAGTAAATAATGTTTTTTTTTTTTTATTTAAGCGTTACAATAATTCAATAAACATAATAATAAAGAGCGTAATAATTAATAAAAATCTTGCTTTCCAAAGTGCTGGATTCTGAATGAAAGATGCTATCCGGGCTGGACGGACCAAAAATGTGGGGTTCTTTCTGATTTGCAGTGGACTGTATATTGTCAAAATAAATAGTTAAAAGGCTTTACTCCCATGTAATCAGCAATGCATAAAAATTAAGCGTTTACTGACCTTGTCCTTGTGCGTTGTAAATGTCCTGTTGTAAGCAACACTGGTGATTTTCTAGGCAGTCCTAAACTTAACAATAATATCCCAACAAACGTTAAACACATAAATAAACACATGAAAAAAAAGCACAAAGTAAAATAACAAGAGCGTTGAATAGTCTTTCTATTCTTGCGGTATGCGGGTATAAACGAAAAGAACTGAACTGCACGATATACCGTACACTACAGGAAAGAAAAACGCTCTAACTATGACTGCTGATTACAATGTGAATTGAACTTTGAAACAGGTAATGGGAGTGCATTCTATTAGAGATAATGAAATATAGGTAGGGTGAGTTTAACTATTGTTATAAAAACAAAATATCTGACAGTTACTGAGTTGTGTAACAATATTATTAAATCAAAGATTATCACTGGAGAGAATGCAGGCTGAAAAGTCCATATCCCAAGAATCACATTAGATTCTAGCAAAAATCAACTTGGATGTACTATGCAACGACATCAGTTCCCCATAAGACCTGCTTTTGCTTGACCATCCACACAGCTCAAGGATAAACATTTGAATTCGTTGATATCTACTTACTTATATCAGTTTTTATGCATGAACGTTGTATGTAGCATTTTCTAGAGTAAAAAGACGAAGCAGCTTAAACGTTCTTTTGCCACCAGAAAATGCTCACCATACACGAAATGTTGTATGGAAAGAAATACAAAATACTAGAAGACTTTACTCTAACTATCCAATAATTTTGTATTATACTGTATTTTGTATTATTAAATTTACTTTATTTTTTATATGTGTATAATGCAATTGCTATTATTTTAAATGTTTATACAATACACGTATAGTTTCTCTTTACGCTTACAAATTTCTCCTTATGTTTATAAATCCTAGACAATTTAACGTAAAATCTGTATATAAATAAATAAATATCAAAACCGAGCAAAGCTCGGTCCCCCGATATTGTTATGTTATCCCCAAGATATATATTGCTATTAATAACCGGAAGAGTGATGGTTATATCTTGTCTTCCTGTATTATTTACCTCCTCATTTGTCATGTGAAATTGTGCATTATCTTTCTCAGTTTTGTTAAGTTGTTTCAGAAGTTAATATGTTACTTCTTGTCTTCCATGAACGTCTGCTTCTATGTTAGATGTCAGTACATCCCCGGAGTCTTGGTGTGTTTTCCTAATTACTAAAAAGTGGTCAGAACCTGTCACTACCTCTGAAAAGTCTAACGTCTTGTACGTGTATGTTCAGTTTCTTATTGACCCTAATATAATCTATTATTCATCTTTGCCCTCTCGCACACCACGAATACTTATGCATGTCCTTTTTTCTAAAAAGCTGTTTGTTATTTTTAATTCATTCTAGGAATCAAAAGCACCTCGGCTCATGTCCATTAGAGTTTAATGTCTGCTCTCCAAACTTGCCTACAACTCCTTGAATTGAATTGGCGAATCTCCTATTCTGGGGTTTAAATCTCCATTTATTACCAAGTAATTGTTGGGATTGACTTTATTAATTTTCTTCTGCAATTCCTCATAAAATATTGCCGTATTTTAGTACATTCTTTTCTTCCTTCTTCTTGTGTATATACACCTACCAAAACAAGATACCTTCTGTCTATCTTAAATCTCACTATTATTATTCTACAATTGAAATAAATATAGTTTTGTATTTTATTTCTCCATCTCTTATCAGTCGTATCTGCTACTCCACTCTGAGCTCTTGTTGCTGAGTCTATGGCGCTGTGCAACATAAAACAATCTTTTGTACTTTAAAGTTTCTTCTTTGTTTCTGTTATTACAACAATTTTTATTACAGCTGAAATTTCTATTGTATTTTTTACCCATTATATTGTTAAAGAAAAATTAAGAGACATTTCATAAAGAATATCTCATTTTATAGTTTAATATTAATGGTTCCTGCAAACAGAATTTGAATAGAACCGAAGAAAATAATGGTTACTTCATTCAAGTGGAAAAAGTATGGTAGAGTAAAATGTTAATTTAAAACGATCACTGTCCCTTTCATTACAGTAACTAATATAACAAAACGGTTGATTCCCCATTGTGTGATATTTTCTCTTTTCCTGTCAAAGCTGAAATTCGGATCTTTTTACAGAAACTTTCAACTTAAGAGGGTCTTTAATAAAAAGAAAAAAGCTGATTAGATTATTGACAAAAAGCTAGGTGGTGGTTTATCCTATTTGTGAGTTAAACAAAATTTTGCATACGATTGATCAGATTAGAAATCATGTACCTAAATTTTGTGGAAACACAATATATTCTCACCAATCTAATCTTTAGCCAATCCTTGTTTATCACATTTCAGTTGATTCAATAAGCTTATCAGTTTCTATCACAAGTTAAACCCTGTGAATAAAATAAAACGCTTCAATTTAGTTACTAAACTTTGGTTTCCCTATTTTTTCTGAGCTTGTTTTGAACAGACTCTGTGTGTTATATAGTCTATTTTGCATGATTGAATGATAAAGTAATATAAATTTTACGCGGGAACATATGGGACAAAGAGAACCACTGATAACAAAAGTCACACTATCCTGGAATCAAATCCAATAGCCAATAAGCCTACATCAAGGAAAAAGTTAACACTAAACTGGAAAAAGGAAAGAGTTAAGGAAAATGTTAACTCACAGACTTTGGTGCACTGTACAGGTTTTTATTACAAGAATCTATAAGGATGCATTAAAAATAACAATTACCTATTTTTTTAAATATAGGAGTCTTTTGCACTTTTTAGATATTATTATTGAATTTGGAACACTTGTAATCACAATTCCAATTAAATTTATATAAACATGATAAAAAAATAAAAATACATTTTGAAACATAAAAAAATGTATTCTAACAAAAATAAATTATTATTATTTTAACAAATAACAGTACTTAAATTAAGCATAGCAATAATTCTAAAATGAAATCTCACAAAAAAGAGAAAACTCCATTACTAATTAGAAAGTAAATTTTATTATCAATAATACAAAAAGTAACTTCTTGTCTTTTAAAACATTAAAAATTAATAAAAAATGGAATGAATAATAGATTACAAGGAAAATTAATTTCAAAAACATGAGAAAACAAAAAATTATTTAAAGTTACTTCACGTAAAACACAAATTGAGATAATTAGCTGCACTGTCATTTTTTAAGTGTGGTTCTAGACAAAGTTTAGAAGAAAAAATTTGTTTTTCTTACAATAAAGTACAATAATAATAAAAATAATATAAAATTACGTCCAAGTAAAAAAGTTTGCACTAAATATAAATCACAGACTTTGGCACACTGTACAGATTCTTGTTACAAGAATCTACAAGGATTTATTAAAAATAACAATTACCTATTTTTTAAATACAGGAGTCTGAACTTTTTAGATATTATTACTGAATTTTAAACACTTGTAATCCTCATTTCAATTAAGGTTATATTAACACGATAAAAAATGAAATACATTTTTAGACATGGAAAATTGTATTCTAACAAAAAAAATTATAATTATTATTTTAACAAATAACAGTAAGTAAATTAAGCATCTCAATAACTGTAAAAAGAAATGTCACAAAAAGAGGAAACTAATTAGACTAACGACTAATTAGAAAGTAAATAATTACAAACATTATTAACAATAATACAAAAAATTAAATTCTTGTCTTTTAAGACATTAAAATACTAATAAAAAATATAATAAGTAGTAGATTACACACAACATTAATTTAAAAAACACAATTTTTTCCAGAAACAATTAATTAAAGTTACTTCAAGTAAAACACATAAATTGAGACAATTAGCTGACAATTAGTAATATTTTATATGCTGATTACTTCTGTGGTTTTTAAAAAAACTTTGTAGCAAATCGTACAATTAACGGATCAGTTTGAGCAATGAAACTAAATTTATCTTTCAACATTGTTGGAAATATGACTTTTTTCAGTGACTCAGAAACTTCAGGAACATCTGGGATTAACATTAATGAACACGTTTTTGTAACTCTGTTTCTTCTTTTGCAGTTATTATCATCAAATCCTTTATTATTGCATGCCTGTAGTGTAGATACATATTTTCTTTTTCGAAAAGTCCAAGACATTTTGTGAAAACAACGTGAGTCAATGAATTAACTGTGTATTTTAAATTAGCTGGTCTCTTCATTGGTATGAGCTTTTCAGTTTCCCTTGTTGGTTACCTTCAAGTTATAATCATAGTTACCTTTCTTTCTCAGTTTGTCAGTAATAGCCATTCTTTTCCTTTTTATTCCTTTAAATTTTCATCTAAATTCAGAGTATATTTTTTACTTTTTCTTCAAATGGATGATGTTTTACAATGTTTCTAGCAAAATTTGTCACTAAAATGTGACAAAACGGCCAACAGTTTTTTCTATCCCATTTTCTTTTTTTCTTATTATCATTAATAGTTTCTTTTCTACAATCAGCATTTTCTTGGTCAATAATAATTGATTTTTTTTACGGATATCTGCCAATATCAAACACCCTGCACAGTTTGGTTTCTCTACAATACGAGTACAATAATCACTTCCAAAATTTAGAATATTGAATGCATCACTTTCTACAACTTCAACATCGTTATGTTCATCTACACCTTCAGCATTGATATGTTCATCTACAACTTCCACTGCCACTTCTGCTTTATATTCCTGAAACAGACACAAAAACGGTAGTTACATTTAATCATTTAATAACAATACAATATAATCGGTAGAACAATGAAAAATAAAATCCCCCTCCCCACCCTAAATCAGGTTACCCTTAAATTAACACTGGTGCTGAACCGCTAAGACAAACAATATTTTCAAATAATGGACTGAAAAGTATTTAAATTTATAAAAAACCTAATTTAAATTCATGAAACGTAATGGTATTATATGAATGCATATACATATATTACGTTATATATATTGTAATAAAATAAATATTAGTGTAAGTGTGTTGATGATATACTTATTATGGAGTATGAGACTCCGATGCAATCAAGCCGCACTGTTTGGGCTAGCCAATTTGTAATAATATAAATAAGATTGATGTGTGAATCTGTAAGTTGTAAGGTGTTTAATTGGTGTGGCTCTCGACGTCTTACTGGCCTGAAACACTTCCTTAAGTTTCCCAGCTGGTCGAGTCCCAATGGTAGCAAGACCGGTCGAGTAGCGTAAAGTTGATGAAGAAATATATATGCTCAGCTTCACCGAAAGTTTCAAAACAAAAATTATTGTTTTGAAGAAAATTTAAAAAAAAATTATGTTTATAAAAAAAAATAATAAAAAAAAATTTTAATTTTATTAATTAATTAATTAGGATCAATTAATTAATATAGGGCTGTGAAGTTTTAAACAGTGTAATGCTCTTCTGAAAATTTTTATTAAAGTTTTAGTATAATTTAAATAATCTATCACCACTCATAAGACTGTCTGTAAACCAATCGATATTTGTTTACCTTTCTATTTTTTAGGTTATCTTCACTTACGGGTGGTAAAGTCCTTGTAGATTATCAATTAGAATTATATTATTGGTAATTAGTATTATTGAAGAAATAAAGAACTATTAAGTATTGAAAAGTATTAATGTTTTATTAAGTAACAGCAATATTGACTCTTATCGATTAGTATCGATTCTCAGGATATCGAAAAAAGTTACAAGTATATGATATAAAAATTATATAGGGTTCTTTAAACAGCCAGTTATTACCAAAGTCAGAGAAATCGGGCTAATATTTAAAAAGTATAACGTTACAATCAAATTAATAGTTATTAATAAACACAGACATTGAATAATAATTTGTAAATATAATAATTGTTTTCACCAAACAGCTGTGATGAACCAAGAAGAGGCACTGAAATCGTCAAAGCAAATGGCCGCCGTGAAGTTAGTGAGATGTCATTCGTATATTGGGCGTTCCAAATAAAAGATTTTCCTGTAGTATTCCTGTTCTGATGTCTGCGAATCTCTTGTAAAATGTTGTGTAGTGTCTAGTGTACTGTTTCTGAGTTGTATTTAGTGTATTCGTATAATTATTAGTTCAAACACTTTCCCCGATTCCATCACTAATTTGGGTTAATGTATTACACAGTTTTCTAGTGTTTTGTGGTGTTTTTCAGAGTAAATTTATATTGTTCTGTGTTATGGAGTGTTACTTGATTGTTTCTGTTATAATATGATAGTTTTAGAAGTATTTTACAAGTCACTCGCGATTTCACAATAACGTACTATACACTCGCTTTGTATGTCTATTATAGGTTAGGTTATACACGTTACCGAACGTATGTCATGTAAACCGTTCAAAAACCAATAATTAACTAACTGTTTCCTTCAGTTTCAATTAAACTCTTAGCCCATATAATATTATCCTTAACATTGTTCAAATATTTTTCACATCCTGTATGCACTTTTACATTTTCACTATATGAATGCCTATACTTTGGTTATTTGTCAATTTTATTCACTAGATTTGATTTAAATTAATCTTTCAGTTCATTCTGGTTATTTTCAGATTAAATAATGCCATTTTATAGTGTTTTCTGTCCAAAAAAAATAGTAATTTCACTTTCAGTTTGGTATACTGTGAAGAGTCAAAACATCAAAATTTACTTCCTGTCATTATATAAATTCAGCCATTTTATCAGTTATATTTAATATTAATAATCCTATATTGTATTAAAAGGTTCCTATTCCCTTATTTTCTGGTAATTAATTGAATTAGTTGTATTCTGAAATATATGACTCCCATGTCTAAATTTCTGAGTTTAGTCATTTTCACATTTATTCATAATTCTGAATATAATTTATTAAAATCTCTCTAAATGGTATGTGCAATTATATGGCATGATCTCAAGTTTATTTTGTCTAAACCCCTTTTGTTTATTTGCATTTAATTGAGCAATTTCTCTGTTTTGATGAAGTTTGGTTTCCATTCTTTTGGCCTATGATTTTTTAACAATTTTTCTTACAAAATAATTTACAAACAATATATGATGTGTGATACCCTCTCTGACTTTTACAAATAGTATTATAAATTAAACATGCTTTCAAATTACACAAAAACAATTAGTATTGGTTACAATACAAACAATAGTTAAAACAAAATAAAGAATTTTTTTTTACATAAATGGTTGTCTTCAAATCAGACATTTTGCAACAAAATTCCCATTTCCAACATGGAAATATGGTTTACAACAAAGGTTTTGTACTACCTAACATCTTAATTACTCTCTACTATTTACAAGTGGTAATTATTTTTATAGTTCTGATGTTAGTTGTTTCAGACCCAAACAAATGGCCTTATATCTAAAACATTTTTAAACATTCTTGTACTATATACATTAAAACCTTATATTTATATTCTTATTTCTAACTATTATTATAAGTAGGATTCTACAGTTTTTATACAGTCTTTTATACCTTGTCTTTGGGGAATTGTACACTGTCATTAACAAATAAATAGTATGAACCGTTCACAAAGCACTATGAAATCTGTTTTTCTTTTTTCATGTAAAACAAAAATGTTATTTTAAACAGATTCATGTCTTATGAACAACATATTGTCACCGTACATATTTTAAGTCATTGAAAAATGCATATTTCATTGCATCCAATGTTTGTGATTGCCAAGAATGAAACACAAGGTTCATTTTTTATAATACCCACAACTATCACTGGTTCACTTTCACTTATATATTATGTTAATGCTAAATGGTCGTATAGTCTTATTAACATAATAAATTGGTTAGCGTTTTTTCAATGGAGATTTGTTCCATGGGTACTATATTATTGTTTCATCTTAGTTCACAGGAAACTTTTACTTTATACACTCCTCTCTCTTAAATTTGTATACATGTGGTTTTTATTTCGTTATACTTTTATTTTTAGATATTTATTTTGGGGATATAGGGATTTGGGTGTCTTTTATAAGAGCATGACATCTTCTTCAGGATGCTGCCCTCTTCTTCTTTCTTCAGTCTTCTTTTCTCCTGCCTTCTCCATCTTCTTCTTGTTGCCATCAGGTTTCTTGGGATCTTCTCCATCTTCTTCTTTATTACAGAAATACACAACCTGTATTGGTTGATCTTGGCTTATTTTAGGGTTTCTCTTCTATTTATTCTTCCTCGTTGTGGGTTTGGTCATATTGTGTACTGCTTTGTTATTTACTATTTTACCTTCCTGGGTTATACCTTGAAAACCTTTGGTTATGAGACTGGTCTTGGATGATTCATCACTAGTAACTCCTTTTATTTGTACTTGTATTTTCTTTATAATAATGATTTCTTTCCACAGTTGCTATGAATTAATCTATTTATATTAAACTTAATGCTTTCTTCCAAATTTAAATATTATAACTTCATTATTCTAATGATCAATTGCCATTCAATATTATGCATATATCTGTCACGCTACAGATTGCTCCCCTCCAGAAGTAATTATTTCAGACATGTTTATGGATGAAATAATTTCTTATGATAATTTCATCATTTCTTATAATTCATTTTCTTCTCCATTTTTATATCGACTTTTTTATAATTAGAGTTTAATTAATTTTATATATATAATTATTTGTTTTACTACTGATCCTTTTCGGATAGTTAGTGTCTTCTGAGATATATTATTATTGTAATACATTTTCTTTCTATATCAACTTCGTGTTGTATCCTTGGGATATTAATTCCCTAACATTCCCTATCACGTGGGCTGGGGCAGATCAGAGGGGCACTGTACGCTACTTCTCTGCTGGCCATACACCACTTCTATAAATTGAGTACAGGGGCATATCCATCCCTGCTCAAAAAACATAATGCTGCTGGAATTATCTTCAGTCAGTCATCGAATAAATAAATAAAAAGTAGTCTCATTTTCGACTAATAAAAATATCTTTGGATTCTCCACTTCGTAGTCTCTCAGATTATCTCACATTTTCTATCTTAATAAATCTTCATAATCATTATTATACTCATTACATATATATTTTTTCAAAACTCTTAACTTGTCTGCTATATTTATTTTAATTATGGTTGAAAACCTTTCTTTTAATAATTCTGGCTACTGTTTACAGTGTAACTCTCTTTCTTCTCCATCTGAATTCTCTTTATACTTTCTTCTGGTTACTCATAGTATTAGCATGGTCTTTATATATAGTCTTTCTTATTCATTATTTGAATGGTCTTAATATATTATATTTAATTTTTTAACATTGTACCTTTACATTAGATATACAGGTTGTTATATTGATCATTTTATTTGAACATTTTGGTTGTTTCCTTTCTCTTAGAAAGTTATTAATCCACCTTCGCATCCACCTTCGCATTCATTAACATTAATTCATTTATATCATATTTCATGTGGTATTTCTTCTCTTTGCATTCATATAGGGCTTATTATTACCATTGGTTCAAAATCATCTTCTCCATCTGTTTGGTATGAGTTGTTCTTCTTTGCTCTTAATTAACTGTTTTCATTATCGTTTCATAGGTAATTAGTCTCTTTGCTTCCAAATTTTTTCTCTCTGGCATATTACACTCTTTTTTGTTAGTCTTCTCTACTCCTTCAAATGCTATTGTGAATGTCTAGCATTTATTCTGGATTAACGTTAATTCTCTTTTCTGAATTAACCACTTTATTTTCTTCTCAATTCAATCATAATTGACACATAATTATTTTTTGGAACTTGGTAGTTTTAATGTAAAATTCAAACTATTCTTTTTATTTATTGAAAAATATTTCTTATAAATCCTTGTAATATGTTGATCTTATCTTGTTTCAAAGTACTGACGTTCTATCAACATACAAATTCTGTTTAATTCATTTATTCCCAGAATTGTTTCATTCAGACTTGTTTATAGTAATGTGATCTTACTATTATTTCTGAATATTTTGGTATTTTCCAAATTCAAATTCTTCTTAATTATTTACCATAAAGTTTCCTCATAATTCAGTGGTAGTAAGCTGTGCTTGCTTAATTTTAAATTTTTTAAATTAAGTTCAAAATTCTCTCTCTTTCTCTTTCTTCCATAAAGTTTTGTTCTAAATTATCAGGTTGTAGTAAGAAGTACTTACTCAATTTTAAATTTTATAATTATATTTCAATTCAAAAGTCTTTCTTTTTCTTTCTTCCATAAAGTTTGTTCCAAAATTATTAGGTTGTAGGTTGTTCTTACTTATTTTTGAATTTTTTCAAATTATTAAATTAAAATTTCTTCTTCTTTTAATTCTCCAGAATGTTCATCTCAAAATATTAGGTTGTAAGATGTACTTACATTATTTTAAAATTTTTATAATAAATTAAAAAATCTTCTTTTAATTCTCCAGAATGTTCTCAAAATATTAGGTTGTAAGATGTACTTACATTATTTTCGAATTTTTATAATATTAAATTGAAAAAATTCTTCTTCTTCTAATTCTCCAAATGTTCTTCTCAAAATATTAGGTTGTAAGATGTACTTACATTATTTCTGAATTTTTAAAATAAAAATTCTAATTCCTTCTTCTTATAATTCTCCAAAATGTTCTTCTCAAAATATTAGGTTGTAAGATGTACTTACATTATTTTTGAATTTCTAAAATTAAAAATTCTAAATTCCTTCTTCTTATAATTCTCCAAAATGTTCATCTCAAAATATTAGGTTGTAAGATGTACTTACATTATTTTCGGATTTTAAAAATTCAAAATTCTAAAACTCACAACTCATTCTTCATAATATTTCTTCATAGAAGCTTGATTGTACACTCCTTTGATTTTTCCTGAAACGATTTCCCTCAACTCATATGTATTGTTATGCTTATCATTTACCACAACATATGGGGTTATATTGTACTATACACTGGCCCATATTATTTATACTTTTGTAAGTTGATCTCCACTTTTTCTTTTCTCATAAATTTTCTTTTATATACCCAGGAAGATGTACGATTTTCTTTATGTCGTTCCATTGCTCATATTTTTATTTGTCATGTTCATTTTCTTACATAGTCTTCACTCATAAAACCCAGTTTTGTTTCTATGTTTATTCTTCGTATCATTTCCTTTCAATGATATTTATTCCGTCTCCTTCACCGTTGTTTTTCGCCATAGTCGGTTATCATGATCCGTCCCTTTTCTTGATGTCGTGTGGTATTTGTGTCAACCAGGGTCCATCATCTCAGTTGCTCTTATAAAATTTACCTTAGGGCGCGACACTCGGTTATTATTACTGTTATTATTGTTATTACTAAATTTATCATTATAGTAATTTCGGTTAGGTTGGTAAGGTCTGTTATCATTATTGTTGGGATATGAATTTCTCTGACTGTATGGGACATTATTATGTTGGTATAAATTGTTTCTATTGTATGGATAGGGGTTGTTATTCCTAACGCCGTTAAAATTACCGATAAACTGGTTATTATGCGGCGGGTTGTTAGGGCCATCGTAATTGTTGGGCTGGTTCCCTCTATCATCATAGTGTATACACCAATACTCTTCTGGTCCATGTTTTGTGTTACTTGACAAATATCTGTGAGGATCTTCATCTGGGTTATCACTTATTATTTGTTTATCTGAAACACCATAAGCTGGTTTACCATCACATATCCACTCTGAAGGAATATATTTTAGTCTAACCGTACCCTGGAACTGTCCTAGATGGCACGCTAATGGAATACATTCTGGTGATTCACCTGTGCCGTCATTACAGTCTGGTACGATATCACATTTCCATCTTTCTGACATCCACTGTCCAGTTCTGCGCTGATATTGATCTTGTCCACATGTCGTATTCTGTTTACCTCTGGTCCTTTCCCAGTGGTAAACTACTGTCTTGTGGTAAATTATTTCTGAAATTACTTCGATTCTCCTTCTATAATTCATAAAATTCATGATGTCTTTGTCATAGGTAATTGGGATATTATTGCCATCAATTAACCCATGTTTCATCATCTCCAACTCTTCCTTAGTTTTTATCAAATTTCTTGGATACATTTTCCTTTTCCTTGGTTTAATATCTTCCTGGTTTCGGTTAGTTTCAATTTCAGGTACTACCATTACTAGTTCCTGCGTTTTGTCATTTATTACTTCTTCTGGTTCTGGTTGACTATCTTCCTGCGTTTTATCATTTATTACTTCTTCTGGTTCTGGTTGGCTATCATTTTTTATTTCTTCGGTCTTCTCCTTTCTTAATTCTTCCTTTTTTAATCTGTCCTCTCTTCTTTCTTTAATCCATTTTTGATGCTCCTCTCCCCTTTTTAATCTGTTCTCTCTTATCTCCTGATTTACCTCCCTTAACTCTTCTCTTAGAATTTGATTGTCTTCTCTCAATTCCTCCAATTTCTCCCCCATCTTCTCTTCCAATTTCCTGTTATCTTCTTTCAATTCTTCCTTCAATTGTCGGTTGTTCTTCTCTATCTTCTTCCTGGTTTCATCGATTTTCTGATTGGTGTTCTCAATTTTATTAATCAATTCTTCTTTGGTCGACTTGAATTCTTCCTTGAACAATTGGTTGTCTTCCTTCAATTCTTCTAACTTCTTCCCCATCTCTTCTTCCATCTTCTTGCTGTTTTCTTCCATCTTCTTGCTATTTTCTTCCATCTTCTCTTCCAGCTTCTTATTTGTTGTTTCGATCTTATTTCCTAAATCTTCTTTCAAGGACTGGTTATCTCCCTTCAAATCTTCCATCTTTTGTAGAAGTCTTTCCATGAATCTGTCCATTTTATCCTCTTCCGTTACTTTGGATTTTTCTACATGTCTTTCCTGGACATTTACTTCCTCTGTCTGTGTAGGCATCTCAGGTTGTTCCCCTGGTTGTTCATGTTGTTTGGACAACACTGGTGGCAACAAACTTTCCGCGTCTATTGGTGTTGCTTCCTTGTTGTCCATGTCAACTTCTATTTCTTTCTCGGCCTCCGCCGCCCGTTTCTTAGATGTTGCACGTCGTTGCATTTTCCCTTGAAATTCTCTGGCTTTGTAGCTGTTGCCTAGCTCCAACTAGTGATTGGGCAGAATGTATTGGCCTTCCAATCGCTAATTAAAGCCCCTAAAGTTGTGCGCCAATTTGTAATAAAATAAATATTAGTGTAAGTGTGTTGATGATATACTTATTATGGAGTATGAGACTCCGATGCAATCAAGCCGCACTGTTTGGGCTAGCCAATTTGTAATAATATAAATAAGATTGATGTGTGAATCTGTAAGTTGTAAGGTGTTTAATTGGTGTGGCTCTCGACGTCTTACTGGCCTGAAACACTTCCTTAAGTTTCCCAGCTGGTCGAGTCCCAATGGTAGCAAGACCGGTCGAGTAGCGTAAAGTTGATGAAGAAATATATATGCTCAGCTTCACCGAAAGTTTCAAAACAAAAATTATTGTTTTGAAGAAAATTTAAAAAAAAATTATGTTTATAAAAAAAAATAATAAAAAAATTTTTTAATTTAATTAATTAATTAATTAGGATCAATTAATTAATATAGGGCTGTGAAGTTTTAAACAGTGTAATGCTCTTCTGAAAATTTTTATTAAAGTTTTAGTATAATTTAAATAATCTATCACCACTCATAAGACTGTCTGTAAACCAATCGATATTTGTTTACCTTTCTATTTTTTAGGTTATCTTCACTTACGGGTGGTAAAGTCCTTGTAGATTATCAATTAGAATTATATTATTGGTAATTAGTATTATTGAAGAAATAAAGAACTATTAAGTATTGAAAAGTATTAATGTTTTATTAAGTAACAGCAATATTGACTCTTATCGATTAGTATCGATTCTCAGGATATCGAAAAAAGTTACAAGTATATGATATAAAAATTATATAGGGTTCTTTAAACAGCCAGTTATTACCAAAGTCAGAGAAATCGGGCTAATATTTAAAAAGTATAACGTTACAATCAAATTAATAGTTATTAATAAACACAGACATTGAATAATAATTTGTAAATATAATAATTGTTTTCACCAAACAGCTGTGATGAACCAAGAAGAGGCACTGAAATCGTCAAAGCAAATGGCCGCCGTGAAGTTAGTGAGATGTCATTCGTATATTGGGCGTTCCAAATAAAAGATTTTCCTGTAGTATTCCTGTTCTGATGTCTGCGAATCTCTTGTAAAATGTTGTGTAGTGTCTAGTGTACTGTTTCTGAGTTGTATTTAGTGTATTCGTATAATTATTAGTTCAAACACTTTCCCCGATTCCATCACTAATTTGGGTTAATGTATTACACAGTTTTCTAGTGTTTTGTGGTGTTTTTCAGAGTAAATTTATATTGTTCTGTGTTATGGAGTGTTACTTGATTGTTTCTGTTATAATATGATAGTTTTAGAAGTATTTTACAAGTCACTCGCGATTTCACAATAACGTACTATACACTCGCTTTGTATGTCTATTATAGGTTAGGTTATACACGTTACCGAACGTATGTCATGTAAACCGTTCAAAAACCAATAATTAACTAACTGTTTCCTTCAGTTTCAATTAAACTCTTAGCCCATATAATATTATCCTTAACATTGTTCAAATATTTTTCACATCCTGTATGCACTTTTACATTTTCACTATATGAATGCCTATACTTTGGTTATTTGTCAATTTTATTCACTAGATTTGATTTAAATTAATCTTTCAGTTCATTCTGGTTATTTTCAGATTAAATAATGCCATTTTATAGTGTTTTCTGTCCAAAAAAAATAGTAATTTCACTTTCAGTTTGGTATACTGTGAAGAGTCAAAACATCAAAATTTACTTCCTGTCATTATATAAATTCAGCCATTTTATCAGTTATATTTAATATTAATAATCCTATATTGTATTAAAAGGTTCCTATTCCCTTATTTTCTGGTAATTAATTGAATTAGTTGTATTCTGAAATATATGACTCCCATGTCTAAATTTCTGAGTTTAGTCATTTTCACATTTATTCATAATTCTGAATATAATTTATTAAAATCTCTCTAAATGGTATGTGCAATTATATGGCATGATCTCAAGTTTATTTTGTCTAAACCCCTTTTGTTTATTTGCATTTAATTGAGCAATTTCTCTGTTTTGATGAAGTTTGGTTTCCATTCTTTTGGCCTATGATTTTTTAACAATTTTTCTTACAAAATAATTTACAAACAATATATGATGTGTGATACCCTCTCTGACTTTTACAAATAGTATTATAAATTAAACATGCTTTCAAATTACACAAAAACAATTAGTATTGGTTACAATACAAACAATAGTTAAAACAAAATAAAGAATTTTTTTTTACATAAATGGTTGTCTTCAAATCAGACATTTTGCAACAAAATTCCCATTTCCAACATGGAAATATGGTTTACAACAAAGGTTTTGTACTACCTAACATCTTAATTACTCTCTACTATTTACAAGTGGTAATTATTTTTATAGTTCTGATGTTAGTTGTTTCAGACCCAAACAAATGGCCTTATATCTAAAACATTTTTAAACATTCTTGTACTATATACATTAAAACCTTATATTTATATTCTTATTTCTAACTATTATTATAAGTAGGATTCTACAGTTTTTATACAGTCTTTTATACCTTGTCTTTGGGGAATTGTACACTGTCATTAACAAATAAATAGTATGAACCGTTCACAAAGCACTATGAAATCTGTTTTTCTTTTTTCATGTAAAACAAAAATGTTATTTTAAACAGATTCATGTCTTATGAACAACATATTGTCACCGTACATATTTTAAGTCATTGAAAAATGCATATTTCATTGCATCCAATGTTTGTGATTGCCAAGAATGAAACACAAGGTTCATTTTTTATAATACCCACAACTATCACTGGTTCACTTTCACTTATATATTATGTTAATGCTAAATGGTCGTATAGTCTTATTAACATAATAAATTGGTTAGCGTTTTTTCAATGGAGATTTGTTCCATGGGTACTATATTATTGTTTCATCTTAGTTCACAGGAAACTTTTACTTTATACACTCCTCTCTCTTAAATTTGTATACATGTGGTTTTTATTTCGTTATACTTTTATTTTTAGATATTTATTTTGGGGATATAGGGATTTGGGTGTCTTTTATAAGAGCATGACATCTTCTTCAGGATGCTGCCCTCTTCTTCTTTCTTCAGTCTTCTTTTCTCCTGCCTTCTCCATCTTCTTCTTGTTGCCATCAGGTTTCTTGGGATCTTCTCCATCTTCTTCTTTATTACAGAAATACACAACCTGTATTGGTTGATCTTGGCTTATTTTAGGGTTTCTCTTCTATTTATTCTTCCTCGTTGTGGGTTTGGTCATATTGTGTACTGCTTTGTTATTTACTATTTTACCTTCCTGGGTTATACCTTGAAAACCTTTGGTTATGAGACTGGTCTTGGATGATTCATCACTAGTAACTCCTTTTATTTGTACTTGTATTTTCTTTATAATAATGATTTCTTTCCACAGTTGCTATGAATTAATCTATTTATATTAAACTTAATGCTTTCTTCCAAATTTAAATATTATAACTTCATTATTCTAATGATCAATTGCCATTCAATATTATGCATATATCTGTCACGCTACAGATTGCTCCCCTCCAGAAGTAATTATTTCAGACATGTTTATGGATGAAATAATTTCTTATGATAATTTCATCATTTCTTATAATTCATTTTCTTCTCCATTTTTATATCGACTTTTTTATAATTAGAGTTTAATTAATTTTATATATATAATTATTTGTTTTACTACTGATCCTTTTCGGATAGTTAGTGTCTTCTGAGATATATTATTATTGTAATACATTTTCTTTCTATATCAACTTCGTGTTGTATCCTTGGGATATTAATTCCCTAACATTCCCTATCACGTGGGCTGGGGCAGATCAGAGGGGCACTGTACGCTACTTCTCTGCTGGCCATACACCACTTCTATAAATTGAGTACAGGGGCATATCCATCCCTGCTCAAAAAACATAATGCTGCTGGAATTATCTTCAGTCAGTCATCGAATAAATAAATAAAAAGTAGTCTCATTTTCGACTAATAAAAATATCTTTGGATTCTCCACTTCGTAGTCTCTCAGATTATCTCACATTTTCTATCTTAATAAATCTTCATAATCATTATTATACTCATTACATATATATTTTTTCAAAACTCTTAACTTGTCTGCTATATTTATTTTAATTATGGTTGAAAACCTTTCTTTTAATAATTCTGGCTACTGTTTACAGTGTAACTCTCTTTCTTCTCCATCTGAATTCTCTTTATACTTTCTTCTGGTTACTCATAGTATTAGCATGGTCTTTATATATAGTCTTTCTTATTCATTATTTGAATGGTCTTAATATATTATATTTAATTTTTTAACATTGTACCTTTACATTAGATATACAGGTTGTTATATTGATCATTTTATTTGAACATTTTGGTTGTTTCCTTTCTCTTAGAAAGTTATTAATCCACCTTCGCATTCATTAACATTAATTCATTTATATCATATTTCATGTGGTATTTCTTCTCTTTGCATTTCATATAGGGCTTATTATTACCATTGGTTCAAAATCATCTTCTCCATCTGTTTGGTATGAGTTGTTCTTCTTTGCTCTTAATTAACTGTTTTCATTATCGTTTCATAGGTAATTAGTCTCTTTGCTTCCAAATTTTTTCCTTCTCTGGCATATTACACTCTTTTTTGTTAGTCTTCTCTACTCCTTCAAATGCTATTGTGAATGTCTAGCATTTATTCTGGATTAACGTTAATTCTCTTTTCTGAATTAACCACTTTATTTTCTTCTCAATTCAATCATAATTGACACATAATTATTTTTTGGAACTTGGTTAGTTTTAATGTAAAATTCAAACTATTCTTTTTATTTAATTGAAAAATATTTCTTATAAATCCTTGTAATATGTTGATCTTATCTTGTTTCAAAGTACTGACGTTCTATCAACATACAAATTCTGTTTAATTCATTTATTCCCAGAATTGTTTCATTCAGACTTGTTTATAGTAATGTGATCTTACTATTATTTCTGAATATTTTGGTATTTTTCCAAATTCAAATTCTTCTTAATTATTTACCATAAAGTTTCCTCATAATTCAGTGGTAGTAAGCTGTGCTTGCTTAATTTTAAATTTTTTAAATTAAGTTCAAAATTCTCTCTCTTTCTCTTTCTTCCATAAAGTTTTGTTCTAAATTATCAGGTTGTAGTAAGAAGTACTTACTCAATTTTAAATTTTTATAATTATATTTCAATTCAAAAGTCTTTCTTTTTCTTTCTTCCATAAAGTTTGTTCCAAAATTATTAGGTTGTAGGTTGTTCTTACTTATTTTTGAATTTTTTCAAATTATTAAATTAAAATTTCTTCTTCTTTTAATTCTCCAGAATGTTCATCTCAAAATATTAGGTTGTAAGATGTACTTACATTATTTTAAAATTTTTATAATAAAATTAAAAAATTCTTCTTTTAATTCTCCAGAATGTTCTCAAAATATTAGGTTGTAAGATGTACTTACATTATTTTCGAATTTTTATAATATTAAATTGAAAAAATTCTTCTTCTTCTAATTCTCCAAAATGTTCTTCTCAAAATATTAGGTTGTAAGATGTACTTACATTATTTCTGAATTTTTAAAATAAAAATTCTAAATTCCTTCTTCTTATAATTCTCCAAAATGTTCTTCTCAAAATATTAGGTTGTAAGATGTACTTACATTATTTTTGAATTTCTAAAATTAAAAATTCTAAATTCCTTCTTCTTATAATTCTCCAAAATGTTCATCTCAAAATATTAGGTTGTAAGATGTACTTACATTATTTTCGGATTTTTAAAAATTCAAAATTCTAAAACTCACAACTCATTCTTCATAATATTTCTTCATAGAAGCTTGATTGTACACTCCTTTGATTTTTCCTGAAACGATTTCCCTCAACTCATATGTATTGTTATGCTTATCATTTACCACAACATATGGGGTTATATTGTACTATACACTGGCCCATATTATTTATACTTTTGTAAGTTGATCTCCACTTTTTCTTTTCTCATAAATTTTCTTTTATATACCCAGGAAGATGTACGATTTTCTTTATGTCGTTCCATTGCTCATATTTTTATTTGTCATGTTCATTTTCTTACATAGTCTTCACTCATAAAACCCAGTTTTGTTTCTATGTTTATTCTTCGTATCATTTCCTTTCAATGATATTTATTCCGTCTCCTTCACCGTTGTTTTTCGCCATAGTCGGTTATCATGATCCGTCCCTTTTCTTGATGTCGTGTGGTATTTGTGTCAACCAGGGTCCATCATCTCAGTTGCTCTTATAAAATTTACCTTAGGGCGCGACACTCGGTTATTATTACTGTTATTATTGTTATTACTAAATTTATCATTATAGTAATTTCGGTTAGGTTGGTAAGGTCTGTTATCATTATTGTTGGGATATGAATTTCTCTGACTGTATGGGACATTATTATGTTGGTATAAATTGTTTCTATTGTATGGATAGGGGTTGTTATTCCTAACGCCGTTAAAATTACCGATAAACTGGTTATTATGCGGCGGGTTGTTAGGGCCATCGTAATTGTTGGGCTGGTTCCCTCTATCATCATAGTGTATACACCAATACTCTTCTGGTCCATGTTTTGTGTTACTTGACAAATATCTGTGAGGATCTTCATCTGGGTTATCACTTATTATTTGTTTATCTGAAACACCATAAGCTGGTTTACCATCACATATCCACTCTGAAGGAATATATTTTAGTCTAACCGTACCCTGGAACTGTCCTAGATGGCACGCTAATGGAATACATTCTGGTGATTCACCTGTGCCGTCATTACAGTCTGGTACGATATCACATTTCCATCTTTCTGACATCCACTGTCCAGTTCTGCGCTGATATTGATCTTGTCCACATGTCGTATTCTGTTTACCTCTGGTCCTTTCCCAGTGGTAAACTACTGTCTTGTGGTAAATTATTTCTGAAATTACTTCGATTCTCCTTCTATAATTCATAAAATTCATGATGTCTTTGTCATAGGTAATTGGGATATTATTGCCATCAATTAACCCATGTTTCATCATCTCCAACTCTTCCTTAGTTTTTATCAAATTTCTTGGATACATTTTCCTTTTCCTTGGTTTAATATCTTCCTGGTTTCGGTTAGTTTCAATTTCAGGTACTACCATTACTAGTTCCTGCGTTTTGTCATTTATTACTTCTTCTGGTTCTGGTTGACTATCTTCCTGCGTTTTATCATTTATTACTTCTTCTGGTTCTGGTTGGCTATCATTTTTTATTTCTTCGGTCTTCTCCTTTCTTAATTCTTCCTTTTTTAATCTGTCCTCTCTTCTTTCTTTAATCCATTTTTGATGCTCCTCTCCCCTTTTTAATCTGTTCTCTCTTATCTCCTGATTTACCTCCCTTAACTCTTCTCTTAGAATTTGATTGTCTTCTCTCAATTCCTCCAATTTCTCCCCCATCTTCTCTTCCAATTTCCTGTTATCTTCTTTCAATTCTTCCTTCAATTGTCGGTTGTTCTTCTCTATCTTCTTCCTGGTTTCATCGATTTTCTGATTGGTGTTCTCAATTTTATTAATCAATTCTTCTTTGGTCGACTTGAATTCTTCCTTGAACAATTGGTTGTCTTCCTTCAATTCTTCTAACTTCTTCCCCATCTCTTCTTCCATCTTCTTGCTGTTTTCTTCCATCTTCTTGCTATTTTCTTCCATCTTCTCTTCCAGCTTCTTATTTGTTGTTTCGATCTTATTTCCTAAATCTTCTTTCAAGGACTGGTTATCTCCCTTCAAATCTTCCATCTTTTGTAGAAGTCTTTCCATGAATCTGTCCATTTTATCCTCTTCCGTTACTTTGGATTTTTCTACATGTCTTTCCTGGACATTTACTTCCTCTGTCTGTGTAGGCATCTCAGGTTGTTCCCCTGGTTGTTCATGTTGTTTGGACAACACTGGTGGCAACAAACTTTCCGCGTCTATTGGTGTTGCTTCCTTGTTGTCCATGTCAACTTCTATTTCTTTCTCGGCCTCCGCCGCCCGTTTCTTAGATGTTGCACGTCGTTGCATTTTCCCTTGAAATTCTCTGGCTTTGTAGCTGTTGCCTAGCTCCAACTAGTGATTGGGCAGAATGTATTGGCCTTCCAATCGCTAATTAAAGCCCCTAAAGTTGTGCGCCAATTTGTAATAAAATAAATATTAGTGTAAGTGTGTTGATGATATACTTATTATGGAGTATGAGACTCCGATGCAATCAAGCCGCACTGTTTGGGCTAGCCAATTTGTAATAATATAAATAAGATTGATGTGTGAATCTGTAAGTTGTAAGGTGTTTAATTGGTGTGGCTCTCGACGTCTTACTGGCCTGAAACACTTCCTTAAGTTTCCCAGCTGGTCGAGTCCCAATGGTAGCAAGACCGGTCGAGTAGCGTAAAGTTGATGAAGAAATATATATGCTCAGCTTCACCGAAAGTTTCAAAACAAAAATTATTGTTTTGAAGAAAATTTAAAAAAAAATTATGTTTATAAAAAAAAATAATAAAAAAATTTTTTAATTTAATTAATTAATTAATTAGGATCAATTAATTAATATAGGGCTGTGAAGTTTTAAACAGTGTAATGCTCTTCTGAAAATTTTTATTAAAGTTTTAGTATAATTTAAATAATCTATCACCACTCATAAGACTGTCTGTAAACCAATCGATATTTGTTTACCTTTCTATTTTTTAGGTTATCTTCACTTACGGGTGGTAAAGTCCTTGTAGATTATCAATTAGAATTATATTATTGGTAATTAGTATTATTGAAGAAATAAAGAACTATTAAGTATTGAAAAGTATTAATGTTTTATTAAGTAACAGCAATATTGACTCTTATCGATTAGTATCGATTCTCAGGATATCGAAAAAAGTTACAAGTATATGATATAAAAATTATATAGGGTTCTTTAAACAGCCAGTTATTACCAAAGTCAGAGAAATCGGGCTAATATTTAAAAAGTATAACGTTACAATCAAATTAATAGTTATTAATAAACACAGACATTGAATAATAATTTGTAAATATAATAATTGTTTTCACCAAACAGCTGTGATGAACCAAGAAGAGGCACTGAAATCGTCAAAGCAAATGGCCGCCGTGAAGTTAGTGAGATGTCATTCGTATATTGGGCGTTCCAAATAAAAGATTTTCCTGTAGTATTCCTGTTCTGATGTCTGCGAATCTCTTGTAAAATGTTGTGTAGTGTCTAGTGTACTGTTTCTGAGTTGTATTTAGTGTATTCGTATAATTATTAGTTCAAACACTTTCCCCGATTCCATCACTAATTTGGGTTAATGTATTACACAGTTTTCTAGTGTTTTGTGGTGTTTTTCAGAGTAAATTTATATTGTTCTGTGTTATGGAGTGTTACTTGATTGTTTCTGTTATAATATGATAGTTTTAGAAGTATTTTACAAGTCACTCGCGATTTCACAATAACGTACTATACACTCGCTTTGTATGTCTATTATAGGTTAGGTTATACACGTTACCGAACGTATGTCATGTAAACCGTTCAAAAACCAATAATTAACTAACTGTTTCCTTCAGTTTCAATTAAACTCTTAGCCCATATAATATTATCCTTAACATTGTTCAAATATTTTTCACATCCTGTATGCACTTTTACATTTTCACTATATGAATGCCTATACTTTGGTTATTTGTCAATTTTATTCACTAGATTTGATTTAAATTAATCTTTCAGTTCATTCTGGTTATTTTCAGATTAAATAATGCCATTTTATAGTGTTTTCTGTCCAAAAAAAATAGTAATTTCACTTTCAGTTTGGTATACTGTGAAGAGTCAAAACATCAAAATTTACTTCCTGTCATTATATAAATTCAGCCATTTTATCAGTTATATTTAATATTAATAATCCTATATTGTATTAAAAGGTTCCTATTCCCTTATTTTCTGGTAATTAATTGAATTAGTTGTATTCTGAAATATATGACTCCCATGTCTAAATTTCTGAGTTTAGTCATTTTCACATTTATTCATAATTCTGAATATAATTTATTAAAATCTCTCTAAATGGTATGTGCAATTATATGGCATGATCTCAAGTTTATTTTGTCTAAACCCCTTTTGTTTATTTGCATTTAATTGAGCAATTTCTCTGTTTTGATGAAGTTTGGTTTCCATTCTTTTGGCCTATGATTTTTTAACAATTTTTCTTACAAAATAATTTACAAACAATATATGATGTGTGATACCCTCTCTGACTTTTACAAATAGTATTATAAATTAAACATGCTTTCAAATTACACAAAAACAATTAGTATTGGTTACAATACAAACAATAGTTAAAACAAAATAAAGAATTTTTTTTTACATAAATGGTTGTCTTCAAATCAGACATTTTGCAACAAAATTCCCATTTCCAACATGGAAATATGGTTTACAACAAAGGTTTTGTACTACCTAACATCTTAATTACTCTCTACTATTTACAAGTGGTAATTATTTTTATAGTTCTGATGTTAGTTGTTTCAGACCCAAACAAATGGCCTTATATCTAAAACATTTTTAAACATTCTTGTACTATATACATTAAAACCTTATATTTATATTCTTATTTCTAACTATTATTATAAGTAGGATTCTACAGTTTTTATACAGTCTTTTATACCTTGTCTTTGGGGAATTGTACACTGTCATTAACAAATAAATAGTATGAACCGTTCACAAAGCACTATGAAATCTGTTTTTCTTTTTTCATGTAAAACAAAAATGTTATTTTAAACAGATTCATGTCTTATGAACAACATATTGTCACCGTACATATTTTAAGTCATTGAAAAATGCATATTTCATTGCATCCAATGTTTGTGATTGCCAAGAATGAAACACAAGGTTCATTTTTTATAATACCCACAACTATCACTGGTTCACTTTCACTTATATATTATGTTAATGCTAAATGGTCGTATAGTCTTATTAACATAATAAATTGGTTAGCGTTTTTTCAATGGAGATTTGTTCCATGGGTACTATATTATTGTTTCATCTTAGTTCACAGGAAACTTTTACTTTATACACTCCTCTCTCTTAAATTTGTATACATGTGGTTTTTATTTCGTTATACTTTTATTTTTAGATATTTATTTTGGGGATATAGGGATTTGGGTGTCTTTTATAAGAGCATGACATCTTCTTCAGGATGCTGCCCTCTTCTTCTTTCTTCAGTCTTCTTTTCTCCTGCCTTCTCCATCTTCTTCTTGTTGCCATCAGGTTTCTTGGGATCTTCTCCATCTTCTTCTTTATTACAGAAATACACAACCTGTATTGGTTGATCTTGGCTTATTTTAGGGTTTCTCTTCTATTTATTCTTCCTCGTTGTGGGTTTGGTCATATTGTGTACTGCTTTGTTATTTACTATTTTACCTTCCTGGGTTATACCTTGAAAACCTTTGGTTATGAGACTGGTCTTGGATGATTCATCACTAGTAACTCCTTTTATTTGTACTTGTATTTTCTTTATAATAATGATTTCTTTCCACAGTTGCTATGAATTAATCTATTTATATTAAACTTAATGCTTTCTTCCAAATTTAAATATTATAACTTCATTATTCTAATGATCAATTGCCATTCAATATTATGCATATATCTGTCACGCTACAATATATATTATGGAATATATTACATATACATTTCGTTTTAATTCAAACAAAAAACAAGGAAATATCATCATCCACTTTAGTATTTCTGACTATGACCGGCCTGTAAGACAAGATAATTCAATCTAGAAATGTATATTTTCTGTTAAATTTGTACAGTACTGTTAGTTTTATAAAGTCACACTGTTCCATCTTTCCAGATGATGTAAATTGGGGTTGAAGAAACCTTTAAGTCAAGACATAAAAATGATAGCCCTTATACAATTCATGTTAAGGGTGCAGTTCACGTTGGTAGATAAAAACCATTTCAAAATATGCTGTTTCAAATTTATGTAGGGATAGGTAGGGTAATTGTAAACGCTAGAAAAATTTTAGTTTACAGACAATCACTATTGGCTACAATGTCATTGAATCATCTGTTGAAGTTCTCTCCAAAACTGCAGAGAAGTTTTAACAACTGCAGAGTCCTGACAAAAGTTAAAGAAGCTGAAGACAGCATCAAGAAAGAAAGCTAGAACAAATCAAGAAGAAATGTCTAGGAACATAAAAGAAACAAATCTAAGAAGGGACTTAAAAATAAAAGTTAATAAAAAACTTAAAACATGAAAAACAAAACGAAGATTCATTTGCAATAATTTTTTGAAATACAATACCACAGAAGTAACATATGAAATATTAAAGTGGCAAAAAATTCAACTAGGAAAATTTATCTTGTTGATTTTATTGGGGGACCAAGAAATAAAACTAACTACAAGTGTGTTTGGTTATATACAAAAAGAAAATGATGACGATAGATGATGAATGTAGATTTATGTCACAGGATGTCAACGCAAAGATTAAACATTAACACCAACGTTGTCACCACTTATTCCAAAACTGCTATTCGCTTTGCTCTCGACGAGGCCTTTCGGTGTTTGCACGATCTTTGGGTCTTAGGTCGTTTAAGAGGCCTTTCAGTGTTTCCCACCATCTTTGGTCATTTAAGACCCGAAGATGGTAAAAACACCGAAAGGCCTCGTCGAGAGCGAAGCAACTATCACTTTTGCAATAAGTGGTGACAAAGTTGGTGTTAAGATGCCTGCTAATAAAACTAACTTGACTGAAAAATTAAATTTTTACAAAGTTATATTAAAAGAAAATGATGAAAGTAGTATTAGATCTGAACAAATATTGACAGTTTTACCCAATTCATAAATGAAGGAAATTAATAGACACATTTTCTACGAGTACCCTGGATGTGTTCCTGTTTTTGAAAATGATACATTTTTATTTATTATTTACTAGTGTCATTTCTTTATAATGTTTTTGTGTTTTAAAAATGATAAACTTTTATGCTGTTACTTGCATGTTGTATTATGTAACAATAACAACATTTCTTTATGATTTTTAATAACCATAATGTCTGAAGTATCTTGTTTCCATTAACTTTTCATACAAGCGAAGATTGGATAATTGTAAACATGCAGTTGGGATTAAAAACGCAACACAAAATAGTACAGTGTCAATTAGTTTACAGTTGTTCCAATTTTTGTTTTTTAATTACCCCTAAGATGTTGGGGTACTTGTAAATTGAATTTTAGAGGGTTTCATTTAAACAATTTTTTGTATGCAACATAACAAGAAAAGACTGAAACAACTATTATTTAGAGTTAATTTAATTTTGGAGACATATACATGATTTTTAATATATAAAAATTTGTTAATCCTTCATATTTCGTTTACAATTACCCACCTAATCTTAACGGAATGATACAGTATTTTCATAGCAATATTAACATAACTTAAAACTACAGCTAAGAGCAAGTTGTGCCAATGCTTTACATGTTATTTTTCTGTTTATTTATTTAATAGGAACATGTAAAAACAATGTTATGCCATTCTAGTAAATCAGTAAAATAATAAATACAGGTATTCTATGTTTTGAATTGGTTAAGTTATATTACTGAATATTTTTAACTTGTTCTGTCTATTTTCATATAACTCTTGGCTGTAATACTTTGTTTCACAAGAGTTGATAGTCCCTGTCACAAAACAACCTCCTTTTGCCATGATAATGAGCTTTCATTTAGCACAATCTACTCGAGAAACAAATCTACATTTTTATCCAAACAGTTGGTTCAAAATTTCAGAAATGAAATTTACCACAGAATCTATTAATTTTACCCGGAACTGAATATTTACATTAGCTAAACTACACAACACCTAGAAACTTAACGAGAACAAAATTAACTCCGTAGAAAATAATTTAAATGACTCGTTCTGCCTGACTTGAATAATGCAACTGACTACTTTGCGAATTCTTAGAGCATTTTGGAACTACTGTGTTAAATGTAGGAAACATTCATAAAATATTATGCTCTTAGATTTCAGCACCAGTGTATCGACAGACTTAATAACATCAAGTTGATTTCACTTCATGCAGTAAACATAAATGATAAATACACAGACGTTAATCATAACTTCTATTAGAACAATAACAACTAAAATGAAACAATATAACTATATATGATACTACCTCACTTTATGGAACTCTAATTAACATATTTAAAACTGATACATTTTTATAAGTTTAATATACAACTGTTTTTATTGAAATTTTGTAATGTACTGCTTTAACATATTAGTTCTGTTCAGTAATGGGTATCAAAGAAGTTGTGGGAAACAACTAATTGTAAAACGTTTTACAAATATAAAATATGAACTTTACAGTATGATTATAAAATCTACGATCTCCAGGTATGGGTATGAGATAAGGAAGGAATAAACATGCCAACCTTACAGTGCCAGTTTTTGTTATTCTCCACTATGAACTCTTGAAAGAGAATTTACTTATAACTGATAACTAGCAAAATTGATGTATTGTTAACATATGATCACTAAAATAAATATATCTGTAAATATAATAATAATAAAATTTATAATTATTTAAAATCAATTCACTGTAGCACAATGCTAAACCCAGGAACCCAGTGGTCCTGGGTTCGCATCCTGGTCAAGACATGGCACCTTTCCGTAGACTGTTAAAATTCCATCTATCATTTTTATTAAAAAAACATCAGTTCAAGAACTCAATGCACTAAATCTAATGTCGCTGCTAATGACCTATTAGTTGATGCGATGTAAAATAAAGTAAATTAAAAAAAATCAAAACAATACACAATTCTTACTTACGAAAAATAGTTATTTAAAGCCTATAAAAAATTTTTCAGTGACATATTGTTTGTCACAATTTACAAAAGGGCTTCCAGTTTCATCGGCTGATGATTAGGTAGTTTCATTTGCTGATGTTTGAAACAACTTTATAGGCAAGAATCTGAAAAAACATCAATCTATTTACAAACTTAAAATATCGGTATGGAGAACCATACATGACTTCCATATTCTAAGATTTATATTTAAAATCATTTTCGAAATGAAATATTACCATAGAAACTCCTTCTTTCTACTTACTGCTTCAGCCTTAACCACAGTACTGTGGTCACTAACGTATACCACCTCACGTTATCGCACTCGATTTTAACTGATGATGGAAGTCAATGGCATTGCCGAAACGTCTGGTTTTGTAGAAAACATTGTACTACGGCCAAATATCCTGGGAAGGATGTTTAACAAAAACTACTTCTTTGTTGCCGATAAAGTTGTACACATATATATAAAAAATATGCATAAAATTAATGGCTTGTATAAGTTAATGATTGATCTCCATTAAGTAGTGCTCAAGTTTCCAAAGTTTTAATATTATGATGTCAGTAATTAAAACATCAGAGCAGGTTTAGTGTGTATGAGGGTTCACCGTGGACAAAAATTTTCAACATTTCCTATTGAGCGTTGCTTAGAATAAATCTGCGAATCTACAGTGTATGTTTCACAGAACAAACACGCGGAAAAGAAGGAGCGCTCCGAAGTCACTCATGGACCCTCAGCATCTTGCAGAGGGTTCATTCCCTAAAGACGAAAAGTCTGTCTATGAATCGTTCCTCTGTAAACACGTGCAGTTACACTGCCCAGCGATCCACAGGAAGCAAATCGCTATCCACGCTGAACACTTTTTCGGCTTGCATGCGTTATGTTGGTATGGGTTCGGCACTTTCCATTTAAAAACCGTGCAAATGTAAGAAAATAAACATGAATGAGGCCAGAAATAACGCGAATTGTCTGTGTGTGTGTGTGTGTGTGTGTGTGTGTCTTCCCTGCCTTTTTATTGCGGTAGTGATAATAATAAAATGGAAACGTAAACCGTACATAACTGAGATATGCTTGCCTGCCACGCACGATATATTTTCTCTTATACATGACTAGCAGAATACCCGTGCTTCGCTACGGAGTTTCACGTTGTACGTAATGAAAATGTTAGTTTCATTAATAAAGTTTAATTAAAGTAGGCTTCTTAAAAATAAATAGCTGTTGCCCACAACTTCGTTCGCGTGGTCTTCAATTTAATGCGATAATATATTTAGAACAGAATCTATTCTATTGGGTTGCCATAGTAACCAGATCTAATAGTTCTTTAAGACCGCAAAGGACCCCCCCAGAGGATCGTATCGAAAAAAACACCTGTCCTATGTTGGTTCTCCCGTTGCGTAAAATATTTGTGCCAAGTTTGGTTGAAACCGGTCCAATGGTTTAGGTGGAGGCGTGGAAGACCCCAAAGGATCGTATCGAAGAAAACACTTGTCCCATGTTGGTTCTCCCTTTGCGTAAAATATTTATGCCAAGTTTGGTTGAAATCGGTCTAGTGGTTTAGGAGGCGATGTTGAAGACCCCAAAGAACCCCCAAAAGGACCCCATCGAAAAAACACCTATCCTATGTTGGTTCTCCCGTTGCGTAAAATATTTGTGCCAAGTTTGGTTGAAATCGGTACAGTGGTTTAGGAGGAGATGTGGAAGAAACCTTCGCGGACGTGTGCACAACAACTCACCGAAGTTTCATCGCAATCGGATGAATGGTATAGGAACGCATACGGGACAAACAAAGAAATATTCATTTTTATATATAAGATGTAAACTATACCACTTACTTGACATAAACCGTGATAGCTAAGCTAATGTACAACATATATGTAATAATTATACACATAAATGTTCCTCGATAGACACTCTATCTATTGGCGAAAACTTGAATAAAATCCGTTCAGTACTTCCTGAGATTAGCGATTTCAAACACAGAGAGAAAACGCACTGACTTTACTTTATACTATGTACAGATTTACATTAAAATGAAAAAATTATAATTTTATTGCCTGGCAACAAAATTATTTTATTTTAACAATTACCATTGTTTGAAAAAGTTTAAATGAATTTTCATGTACTTTACTCTTGTTAAAACGTAAAAGGCTGCTGGTAAACTACCCCTTCCCCTTAACCGATCTTCACCAAAATCAAAAGGCCTTGAGTCCTCTACAATTCAGTGATGTATGCAAAACATTATTTGATTCTGTTTGAATATGCGGCAGTTACCGTTCGTCATAGAAAATACGCTTGATAGAAAAATGTTGCTGGTAAACTACCCCTTCCCCTTAACCGATCTTCACCAAAAACAACAGGTCTTGAGTACTCTACAAATCACGGCTGTATACAAAAAATTATTTGATTCTGTTTGAATTTGCGGTTGTTATCGTTTGCCATAGAAAATACCCTTGATAAAAAAACGCTGCTGGTAAACTACCCCTCTCCCTTAACCGATCTTCACCAAAAACAATAGGTCTTGAGAAATCTGCAATCTAGGGATGTATACAAATAATCTTTTGATTCTGTTTGAATTTGCGTCTGTTATCGTTTGCCATAGGAAATACCCTTGTTAAAATATAAAACGTTGCAGGTAAACTACCCCTTTCCCTTAACCGATCTTCACCAAAACACAGGTCTTGAGAACTCTACAACTCAGGGCTGTATACGAAACATTATTTAATTTTGTTTGAATTTGCGGCTGTTATCGTTTGCCAAAAAAAAAATTTCCTTGATAAAAAAAACCGTTGCAGGTAAACTATCCCTTTCCCTCAACCGATCTCCACCAAAAACAATAGATCGTGAGTACTCTACAAATCAGGGCTGTATGCAAAAAATTATTTGATTCCGTTTGAATTTGCGGCAGTTATCGTTTGCCATAGAAAAAAATCTTCAGACACACAGACACACACACAGACACTTTTCGGAAAACGACTTTTTTTCATGTTTTGAGTGTAGTAGAATCAGAATCTGCAATAATCTCGAACACGATTTTTTTTGCCATCACCATACTTCCATTCCTTAAGGAATATGGAAGTAAAAAGTTAATTTAATAAAGAAAAAGGTGTATAGTAAAAGCTCCTTTATTACAGCACAAGCTAAAAGTGCTAAAACTTCACTCTTAACTTAATTTAATTCACAACTTATCATTTTAATTATTTATAATATTAAGAATTAACATGAACTGGGAAGAGTTTATGGGTCTAATTATTATGTTTCAAATTTAACCATCTGTAATAATATTTTAATAAAATTATTATTGGTGTTTGTAGACCTTCTCTATGACCATTAATAAGTGAAATCTCTTTAATAACACTGGCAACTGGTAATATGTTTACAATGAACATATTAGGAGAAACGAAAATTAATTACAAAATTTCATTATTTTCTGTTTTATTATAAAATTATATTTAGAAAATTGAGTGGATATTTGGTTGGTCCTTGAACTGAGCCCATACAGTAGCCAATCTATATCTAAAGGGTTTTACTGTAGTGTTTAATAATTTACCCCACTGGAAGTAATGAAATGTCTTAGTTGGAGTAAAGAATTTTCACTTACAAAGAAGTAATAAATACCTAATATCAAAATTTAATAATGCTTCTTTTTACAATTTTAGTGATTATAAAAATGTAAACATTCTGCTTATCTACTATGTATCAAGACTTCAAGACTGAAAATATAAATTCATGAGATTCCTACAATATAATTTTGATGTGCATTATACAATTATACGTTTTTCAAAAACACATTTTATGATAATGTACAGAAAAAAATTATATGGAGGTATCTTTACAAAACTTTTAGTTCTGTTGTTATTATTTCTTTACCAATTAAAACGTGGGTTTAAATCCATTATAAGCCCTGCACCTTGGAAAAGCATTATTATGTACTATGACACGAAAAACAGTGATCTATACATACAATGAGATATGTTTTAATTAAGCTGGTTATGACAAGAGGGATTCATTAGTTTATTTTGCCGAATAGAGTGATGGGCCTATTGACCCGATAATCTGCGTAGAACGAAGAAACAAATTAAAGAGGACCTTATTCGTTGATTAGGTTTTAGTGATTCTACTGTTTATCTGGATCAATTACCACATAGTCTCTTGCTCGTTCCAGCAATAATAAACTAAAGAAACACTCTTGACATGGCCAACTAAAGTAAAGCATAACTCATGTCGTTACATGCGTAGATCACAGGTATGCATTTCATTCCTTGCCAGATTTACTAACAGATTTTAACCAAAGTGTAAAGTCATTCCTTTCCATATAAAACCATAAAAATGACAGTTAAAATCAGAAAAATAACTGTCATTTGTTATAAAATCAAGTAAAGGAAAACTCTAAAAACAATGTGCGAAATCAGTTTTTCATTATAAAAATAATTATTCTAAATTGGAAAAGTTTAAATTAAACCAATCAGTAAGCTTATTTAGGTCTGTAAACATATTATCCTAACAATATAATGAAATAGGTTATAGTATATAAAATACAATTATTTTGTCAAAAAATTAAAATTTTAATTGATTCTATTATTCATTTAACACTAAAAGATGAACAGTGTACCAATCGTAATTCACACAGATATTTAAACTTCAGTGAATTTTAATTCATCAGAAATTGATGGAAATGAAGGAATTGTTTGTTCATAGAACACTAGGTTAAATTACCGTAAATAAAATTCAAAAATAAACTTGAATTAAGTTACCAAGACAAATGCTTAATTAAACAGTTAGAAAATTCATTACTTTACCATTAAGCCTAAATGTGAAATATTAGGTTATGTAATCAAGGCAAAAGTGAATTGACAGTATTAACAGTGACCGTAAAAAACCTAAAACGTTTTAACCTAACAAAGTCCAAGAGATATTCATTACGATTGTAACAAAACTAAATAAGCATTTCAATTTACAAAATTTAAAAATTTCCAACACTGTTATTCATAAAAGCTATATAGACATTTGACAGTTCTGAAACCTTTCATTCATTTTTACATAATTATAGCACTCTTAATATTATAGATTCCATAGGATTAAGGTATAAATATGTTACAAAAGGTGTTTTACTTACCAGATAATGTAAAATTTGAAGAACACCACTCCAAACAAAGCGTGCAGTACATCGTAATAAGAGGTAGCCAAGCAAGCTTAGTAGACAGATTTCCCGATTCACATAACACGCCTAACCTCAAATTATAAGAGATTTATTCAGTAATAATAATTTTTGTGCATTCCACGACGAAAAAACCAAAAGCAAAATAATTTTCAGAAAAAAAAAACAAAAACTTTATTAAAGACGTTTTAATTTTGTATTAAAATAAGGTTTGTATAAAATGTGATCAACGTTAATTGCTTTCAGATGAATATTTTATATATCGATTTACAATCGATTTACTGAGATACAGCCACTGAAATGTATATATAAGAATTTATCCATCCTTCGTTGATCTCACCCCCAACAGACCCACAACAGAAGTGGCTCTTTTTGTGCCACATTGTAAGGTAGAAAATAACGTCAAAATCAACAAATGATTGAGGGAGAAAATTATATATATATTACATTTAATATTTATAATGAATTTACCTCAAGATATTTCTTTTTCCTTATTAGGAACATGTTTCGGTTACCATCTTGTACTCAGCCTTCCGATTTTTGTGTCTGGTCTATATATTCTATATATATACACTTAGCGCCGCATAATTTCTTCAACACACCCCAATTTTTACCCAGGGTATCTACAACAAATTTGATGAACTTATATATGTACATATTTAGGTTTTGAAGTTACCTTGACCAAGTTATGGGGTATCAGCGTACGAAAAACGTATACAAAACTTTATACATCGTATTTTTGCTGTACGCTGAAGCACAGAACTAGATCGAAATATACAAATGTATATAATGAAATATGGGTAGTTAGTCGGCCGTATTGGCATTCGTAATAATTATTCTATAAAATTTTTAACATGTGTACAAAAGACAGACACTACAGAGGGAAGTGTGTTTTTATTCTGTTTAGTTGGTATAACGAAATATTGCGACCGGCCATTAGTTTAGTTGGCGCTGTGCGGTAATTTGTTTTCGTTTGTTAAGGTGTGTGGGACAGAATTTTGTTGTTCGTATTGAAGTGTTTGCGATTGCAAGTCGAAGTAAAAAGATGTTGGAGGCGCTAGGAATAATAAGGAAAGGTAAGATGATCATTTATTTAGTGTATGTTGTCCGTTGTTTGTAGCAAATTAGCTGTGTTAGTTTATATATGAATGTCTAGATTACTTTGGATCTGTAACACTACCTGTTATAGACCCAACTATACATAATATCACTGTGTTCTGTCCAAAATTTAATAATGGAGCAAATTAGCATTCTAATTCAATTAATACCTAGGCTAACACCATGCGTTCTTATGGGAGTAAAAATTTAATTTTTTGTCTCCGTAAATAGTTTCGACCGCCGTTCAAAATTATTTTTCTCGTGTTTATATAACATAGAAGAATAAAATAAAAATATGTCAGCGCAATATCAGCATTGATGAGATTTTTCATAATTACATAATTTTCACAATTTAATTAAATAATTTTTGTCTGACAATTACTACTCTAACCTACCTATATTTGTGTAATGTATCCAATTTGTAAGTCATTTTATTCGTAAAATGTCGTCCTACCTAACACAAGATGATAGGCCTTACCATAATATATTTAATTTGAACTCTGCTCGTATTTAACTAGTTACATATTTTATTTAATTCTTCAGTCCAGCTATATTACTCTAAATATACTTTCAAATTCTGCATTTTTCAGAGAAACGTAATTTCTTGATAAGATATGACTTACGGTAGAAAGTTAAGGTTAATTTTAAGACCTAATATAACAAAATTTATAATATAGGCCTATGGGTACTATATCCTCACTGAAGCAAACTGTTGTAATTGTTTGTACACATAGTTACTTTCATACCATTGAGTCCATTAAATTGTAATATATTTGTCATAAAAATTTTGTTTTAACACAGCTCTGCTTTAAAAATTAAGGGCTAACATTTGTCAGGTAAAAAAAAAGTGAAAAGAGAATTTGACCTGTGACTTCTTTAATATTTGACTTAAACATGCATTTTAATCTCGATTAAATTTTTTAATAAAATTGTGCTGTTTTTAAGTTTTATAATATTAACTTGCAGACAGAAAAGGTTTTGCTGGTGACTAAAGAAAGCATCGTTCTTTTATGTTATGTAAAATTTATTATTGCATGCAAGTCTGATTAAAGCTCACTAAACTAAAATTATCACTGCCTACAGCAGCAGGTTCTTAAACCCGATAATTGATGTAGGCCTATAGTGTTATTTTTATTTAGTTTCTTATTATCTGTATTTATAATCTGTAACTTAATGTGTAGAATTGTATATATATTGTTTAACCTCCTAAATGATACTCAACTAATATCACATGAAATTTAAAAAAATTAATATCTTAATATTCTAAAATCATATCAATCATATAAAATATTTTATGGGGTGTGTTATACTTAATAGTAGATTTAAATGATACAGAGTATGGATGAATTATCCGTAATGTATTTGCTAGTTATAATACCGTTATAATCAGGATTATATTTTTCAATGTTAATCATTTGAACAGTTTTTGTTTTTCGAGTTTGTATGATTATATTAGAAAACTTTTTCAGGAATCTTCAGTGCAGGGATGTAACCAAGCAATAGTGACTTGAGTTCATTTAAATTAAAATAGATTACTACAAAATAACTACTAGATTATGCTGTAAATTTAATTTTTTTATAAATTTATACAAAATCCATTAACTTTTTGTAAATTCATAGTGCTGACCTACGAATATTGTGCTAGGTTAAGGAAATAAATTATTCTCTTAATTATTAGCTTAATATTCCTAATTATTAAGTTAGTGAAATATTATGTGTGGGTTTTGTAATGATCTTTCAGGTTTCTCCTGAACTTTCCAGAATTGACTGGGAAAAAATGACTATTATTGCACCATCAGTAGTATCGACATGAGATGATATTGATGTGGAAAACATATGAAGTGGAGTAGGTAATATAATCAAAGCAATTTAGCCTATAGATAATTTAAAATTTTTTTTTCTGTTTGTGAATTTTGTAACATTAGCCTATTTGATTTAATGTTTGTTTCATAAGTAGTGTTAGGTTTACCTAAATAATCTTTACTTGACAAACTAGACTTGTATAGGTACTTTAAATCAATTAAGAAAATCAGCTTTGAATGTAGCACATTCATACCATATTTCATTAATGTTTTGTTTTCAAAGCATTTTGTTGTTTGGGCGTTAGCGTATTTAATTTGTGTTATTGCAAAGTTAATTTTCTGCATCAGGAATGTCCTATTTCATTGAGCAAGCTTTATAGGAGATTTTGAAGTTTGTGATAAAATAGCCATTAATAATTGTTTTGTCTTGTTAATGACAACAATATAAAGTTATTAACAGTCCCATTTACATTTTAAATGAGAAAATTTAGTAACATAGTAGTTGGAATCATTTTTAATTAGTAGTATTATAGGGTGTCAATGCTTTCAAATCAGGGGCTTTCTTTGGAAAGTATAATCATATGATAATTTTAAGATAAGTATTGTTAGAAGCTCTAAATAAGTTTGTTTATATTATTTTTTATATAAAGAGTTTTGGAAGCTGCTGGAAAAACAAAAGTTCTTAGTAAAGTACATAATTAGTTTAATAACGTTATTTCCCATAAAATTGCAATTATTTCATTTAGTAATTTGCACTTTTGTTGATACTGGCAATGATAATTATTTTTCTCTGTTAGCTAAAATTCTTTCTTTGTTACAGAGTCCATTGTTGTAGAAGCTCTTATATCGCCAGATGGTTGTGCAAAATTTATAAGTTTGGAGGTAAATTTCTCCTTATAGAACTGCTGTATTCTTATATAGTTAACTCCCTCTGACCTCTATTTTGCACTATGGGGTGTACACTTATTTCCATTCTTATTTGGTATTCTTTTATCTCTTTCTACTATTATTTAGTTACAATAGTTTAATCATAGTAGTCTCTTTATAATTGGTTTAGTGTTTATTGTACACTGGTCTGTCCCTTAGTGTATATCATTGACTAACATTACTTACACCTGATGTCACATGACAGGTGTTCTTAATTACGATTATAATACATTATGTCCTTTCTTATAATATTCTTATACTATTACAATAGTGGCATTACACCTTACTTGTGGTATAGACATTAACCTTTTACTTCTATTTGGTATTATAAAGTGGTTATGTTCAAGTTTTAAAAAGTGAATCCCCTTTTGGTCGGTTTTGGTTCACTTTATTTACTTAAATTCTTATTTAAAATCCATTTTGGGTATCTTATATTGGTACCTGTAGGAAGCTTATCATTTCTTCTTGGTTTAAGGTACAAAACATTTTGGTTTAGGTAGGCTTTTCCTACTGATAGATGTGAATTTAGGTGAAATTTATACCAACAATGTGTATGTTAGGTTGATACAAATTTACATTCTTTTAACCTTATTTTCTCAAGTTTGGTTTTATTAATGATAACTAATAACTATTTAGTTATTGCCTTTTCTTATCTTACATGATTGTCTGGCTATTTGACTAATATTTGTTATTATTATGAGACAATTTTAATAATTCTTTATGTTACATGGGTGCTATGCATAACATGTTACTATGCTTTTATTCACAGCTTCTATTCAGTTAACAGTATAGTTACTTTCATTCTTTTATAACATATCTTGCCCTATACATTTGTAATATTATCTGTTGTATATTGGTCATCTCAGTTAGTCAGTTCTTGTCCATCTCTTCAATCTGTAAGTTGTTAAGTCATTGCATATACGGGTAAGATGTTCTATAGTTGACTGGCTCTTGGAATCTATATTTTATGCCATGGTTGTTAGGTATCTTTCTCGTAGTATGTTTCTTCCTTCTCTTCATTGGTTCCTTACTGACCGAAAACTATTGGGTTGTTGGTTCCTGTGGTACAATCATTGTTTGGTGCATCTTCTTTTTCTTATAATGTTATTTCACTTGTTAGTTACCATTAGTTTTATTAACTCTTATTGTTGTGAGTTTATCCTTGGTGATGAGTAGCTCATGTAGTTTCATGCTTGGCCTTTTAGAAGAAACACTTGGTTTGTCTCTTTCACTCAATTATTGACATGTGTTAATATTTTGGGTTACTGAAATATTTGGGCTCATATGTCTTGTTACAATATTAACTGCTTGTAGGCATATAAACTTATACACTGTTGTGAGAATTGTACATAAGTACCTTTAAGCTAATTTCAAAACACAACATTTCAGAATTACTCACATTTTTTTCACTTTATAGGCTATGTCACACCAAAAGAAAATTTACAGGTCACTTTCAAAAGCAGTTGACAACAGCTGACTGAATATTATCCGATGACAAAGTACTAAACAGATGGGAGATAGTCACACTAACCAACCATTTTGTATATAGTCTTTAAAATGAGATTTTTTTGCTTGTACACGGAAAACCTGGATCACTGTATTAAGATATATATATATTTTAGATATGTAGGTTAATTTATTAATTTTGAAGTATTAATTTAGCTAGTGCTAAGCTTTACAACACAGTTATTTGTATGAAAAGTACAATTTTGTAGGCCAAGTAATAAATCCAACTATGATTCTGTAAAATTGTCACGGGTAGCAAAATAAAAATAATAATAATTCACCGATCTGAATGACGTTTTACAGAATCGTGATAAACATAAAATTACATTTGATAGTGATCCCATGCTCATCCCAAGTTGAAACTTTCAGAATATGTAGAGGAAAACAGTATCTTTCACATATATATTTTTGAGGATTTTAAAAATACAGTTTTTAAAAATTCAGTGAATTCAATATTGATGTGTTTATAAAAAAATATATATATTTTCAACTAATTATGTTTTATATCATATGAAAGCTCTTTAAAAGATATTTCAAATGAACTCGATGTCATTGTTCTAGCTTAATTAGAACACAAGTTGTGAACAAATCAATATTGTTGCGCGAGTCAAAATTTTTATTTTTTTTCATTTTTGAGCACCCATTACTCAGTAACCTTTCGTCAGAAAAATGTGAAAAAATTGATTTGTGTTACTATTTATGAATACTACATGCATACTTAATTTCAAATAAATCTAAGAGGTTCAGGTTGTAGCATTTGTTGATTTGACACGGAATATCTCTTAAATGTAACTTGAAGTTTTCATTTTGTTGTAAACATACCAGTCTAGTTTTTCTATTTATAGTTTATGCTATTTTTTTTTTAATAATCTGAACTAATTGAGCCCCTAATCAATCCTACACTCCCTCGCAGAAAAACCTATATTTAGTTCATTTATATTGTCATCTGAATTTAGTTATGTTTGATGTAATAAATAAAATGTTTATTTCATCAAAGATGTTTTTACATTTGTAATTATGTTCTTGTAAATAAATATTCTATGTACTTTATTAATGTAATCTTATAGTTACTGATAAAGTAACAAAGCCCAAATGTCTGTGTGGTATTTTTGTTGTAATAATATTTGTCTGATATGTATTATTTTTGCAGTGTTTGTATGTATCTTCTCTGAAGAAATAATTTGTTCATTATCCTTAATATTTATGGATAATATTAATATTTTATGGACCAATTTTGGGATTAATAGACATTAAGTTTGGAAAAAATTAACACGATTTTGTTTTTTCCTTGCCATAATTAAATACATTCATTTTGTTTAGTATGAAAGTCTGTTAGCAAGTAAACTAATACAAACCACACCTCCCCAGACAGTTGGTCCTAATTACTGACGATAAAAATATAGATGGGAAAATTATTGCGTACAGTAATTGCGTAGCGTAAGCGGGTATTTACACAGTCCACATTGCGATAAGAGCTGGCAGCGCAAAGGTTCAAGTTTTGACGCCCCAATAGTAGAGGAAAGCAACAGGAAAATACCGAGAGACTCGAGTGCGCACTCATGTAATGCGGACATGTGTAGGACTGTTTTAATATTTGCAATTTTGATGTTTAACGACCTCACTTTGAGTGATTTTTTTATTCTGAAGACAAAACATGTTTCGAAACGCGTAAAGATATTCCAATCGAACGCAACACGAAGTCACACGACGGAAGAAATAAGGTAAATATTATACAGAATTTTTATAATATTAATACAGAAATACTATATATATATATATATTAATTGTAAATAATGCAAATGTTAGTGTTTAACACATTATTCAGGTTTGTAAGGTGCTAGGACGGGTTAATGTCGTGTAATTCCCGTTTCAGAGGCAGTACTGTGCACAACCAGAAACCAGAAACGGTGCGGCATCCTCTTCGCTCGCAACGTGTGTAACTCTGTCCTCTTCTTCGGCACGCCCGCGAGCGTATATAAGAAAAAGAGCACAGTAATAAACCAAAATTGAATAGCCTTTGTTACGACGATGCACATTTACGATTGATTTGTGGATCGTTGGGCTGAAAATAATAACTGCGAACTTCACAAAACCCATAAACATTGCAGATGCAGACCAAGCGTAGGCACATACTACGTCCTGCTCGACGAATGGTTGACCATAAATAAACAAAGCATTTTGTACATCTTGTCAGTAAATATAATAATTTACTGTAAATCTGAAAAATGTAGCTTACTGGGAAACTCTAATAACAAAACTTTAATGAAGTTAGAATGTAAACAATGTCATCTCGTGGTCAGAGGCGTATTTACGGGAGGGATGAACTAGACCGGACCCCCCAGAGGGTTGAAAAAATTGAAGAATGGTGTTAATATCTTAATGTTTAGGTTCTTCTATTATTTTTTCAGCTAGCAACTTTTTTACTTCCATGTTTCGTAAGGAATAGAAGTATGGTTATCGCGAAAAACATCGTGTTCGAGATAAGGGCAGATTCTGATTCTACTACCCTCAAAACATGAAGAAAAATCATTCTCTTTGTTCAAATTCCTTACCACGGCTATTGTTCTCACATTGGGTGCAAGGTATAATTACTTTCTGTCTGTAGAACATCTATTCAGTCTTGTTTGTGATTCTCTTTAGCAAACAGTAGGTGTGAATATTGTGTTTACAATGGAACAGAATCCGAGAAGGAAGTTATGGAATTATTGATGAAGAGTAGTGACGAGGAAGACAACATTTTCTCGGACAAAGATATGGATGCTCCCGGGCCTTCTCATAATCGTTCAACACCACGTGCAGCTTCATCAGGAAATGAAACATCAGCAGGAGAAGATGATGATGAAGAAGAAGAAGAAGAGTTAAGAAATCTTCAGAAGCGAAAAAGAATTTACGATTGGTCGGCCAACAGTCCTGCGACAAAACGTCACTCTTTCGATAAAGCAGTTAGCGGATTACGAATTAGTTTCGAAGACACGGCAACTCACTTAGATTTAAAAAAATATTTTTCCCCTTAGAATTTATTTCTGTCATTTGCACAAAATTAAATAATTATTACAAACTTGTTACCGCAAAATTTACATTAATATCCCGATTGTCCCGATGGAAAGATATAGAGCCTGCAGAATTTAATTTCTTCTTGGCGTGTTCACTGCTGATGCCAAGAGTAAACAAATTAGAAATAGACGAATATTGGGCAAAGGATTTGCTATTACTGACGCCGATATTTCCCCAAATTATGTCTAGGGACCGATTCAAACTAATTCTGCGACTTTTACATTTTTGTGACAATTCGACCCCTACTCAAGACAGCCTTGTAAAAATACGGCTTATTGTCGAACACACAAGAAAAAAATTTAGAGAGGCCTTAAATCCATTTGAAAATTTAGTAATTGATGAAAGTTTGTTGCTATTCAAGCGGGCGCACCTCAGATACGGCCTGTCCGCAAACCTCCGGTATAGAAATACTTTTGGAATTTTGTCATCCCTCTCTCAGGTAGCAAAAGGCCTAGTGTCCGCAAATCTCCGGAAATAGCTTGTGTTCGCAAATCTCCGTGTCCGCATCTCCCCGGTATTCGTTTAGAAAACCTCGGTATGATACTGTCGGTTCGTTCGCCTCACTGCAGCTACATACACTTCTTCGTCTATATATTCTTAAACTGTAGGGTATTGTGCGTCCTGTTAAAATAGAAACAGTGCTCCGTTTGAAAGGACAGGCAAGAAGATCAAATTCTTTGGAAGCATTTTTGGTCGTTAGAAATCTAATACCAAAGATTGTTTGTCGTAGACTAACAAAAATAGAGTGGGCATAAAGTGAATGGAAGAAGCAAAACGGTACAGAAGAGATACAGCGATACTCTCTAGAGTGTCTTTCCAGAACTCGTGTCACCCCGGTCTATAGTAATCACTGACTGTTCGAGACGGATCAGGTAGTTTATAAATGGAAACTTCAGCCACTTTCTTGCACATAAAAATGTATAATAATAGTAGGCCAGAAAATCATAGGAGTCCAAACACAAAACTTTGAATGCCTGGAATCATAGTCAAAGAGAGACATCCGGAAAAGAATACCGTACATATAAAGATCGGAGAATACTTCAAAGGATCGGTGTCACAACATTCAAGACCTACGTAAATAAGGATGAATTGTAAATATTTCACGAATCCAGCAAGGAATTACTTTTTGATATAATGAAGCCAATTGAAAAGAGTTATTTCTCCTATTTATCCTTAAAGATTACATAATAATTAAACATATAAAAGTATTAAAAAGTTAAAATAAAAATTAAATAAGAAACGTGAGATGACAGTCATATGTACATGTGCCTGTCCAAGGTAGTGTGGTGTGCGTGTTTGTTTAATCATTCCTTGTGTTCGTATAGACTACACATTCATACTTGAGTAATCTGTTTGTAGCAATGTAACAGTTCAACAAACACTTAAAGAGGCGCGCTTTGGGTGCAGTCGCAGAAGGACCTGCCGTGCTAACTTAATGAAAATAAAAGGAAATTAATAGTGAGGTAGTCATGTTTAATTAAAGGTAGTAGTGAGGTTTGTCCCTATTAGTGAGGTAGATGGGGGAAATTGACAGAGAAAGAGTGAGTGAAAGAAAAGGAGAAAGAGTGAGGGGGGAGAAGAGACAGGGGGAGAGAGAATTACGAATTTTTAATTATTCTAATTCATACCGAATATCATTTGTAAGAATATAGTTATTCAGTTATTGGTATACAGTAGTACCGAAGCAACATGTTTCAAGTTGACTCCCATCCGTTGGAAATTTATGCACCATTCTGATTAAAATCATAAAAATTTCTACAAGTACCAATAATATAAATAACAACCTGCAGAAGCAGAAGAGTTTATATCTACGGAAAAAGTGAGTTTGGAATAGATGAATACATAATATAACAAATAAAAAAGAATAACATATTGAAAACCTAGTCGACGAAAAATTACTTACCAGATTCTAGATGAAAACAACAATGAAGATGAGATCAAACAACTGTTGAAGAGAAGTGAGCTAATTTTGTATCAATAAATTCCGTTCAACAGTACTTAAACAAAACATTATGGGCAAATATTTAATTAAGTTATAAATAATTTACAAAGGAAATATCATGTAGGCGGCATATATATTTACGTCTTGTTGAAATGTGACGGCTCTTGCAAAGTACCAAAAGGTATTTTAAGCCACAGAACAATAAACGAATAAACTTAAGGTTACACGATATATTCCATATTGCTAGGTTAACATGCAAACTGAAAATACACATGGGAATCAACATGACCTTAAAACAATACTCGCTTTTTATGAAAACCACGTAAGAAAGCCAACTAGAAGTAACGCGGGCTGCTATACATATATCCCTTTTTTACGTTTTCCGTCCAGTGAAGTTTTTGAGATTTTACTGTGTAATAAAAACTAATATTGGCTGCCTAACGAATAACAAATCTTGTTTTCATTTCTTAACACTTTTTTCATTTGTTTAATTTAGCATTCAGAAATAACCGTATTTTACACTTTACATTGTCTGTTGCTGTTTTGTTAATAAACGTTTACAGTCTTTATATTAAATGTTATTTTGTTACAGACTACGCATTGTATAGACTATAGGCCTACACATGAAACGCTATATATTTCCTAACTATGGCTTTTATTTCTTTAAATGGTAAAAGAAAAACGAATTAATATTATTATCTAACTTATGAATGAAAATTGATATAATTGCACTGTAAATTAAGAAATATAATAATTTGAAGTTAGTGCATTTCTTCTTTACGTCGTGGTATATAGATACTATCCCATACTCAAAACAGCGAAAATGAAGTGTTGGTACGAATATTGGGAAAGTACCCAAAATGTATACAACATTGTTGTATGTGTTATATTCCAAGCTGTTCGGCCGTGGTCGATTGCTTAAATTCTCGTGTCTAAACGTTTAGGCGCAAGAACATAAACAATCAACCACGGCCTAGCATCCCAGAATACAATAGTTTTAACAATGTCGATCCCTGACGTAACAGCCTTTGTAACAAATTTAAGTAACAGCTGCAGTGTGTTGTAATGTTACATTAATTATATTTTTGCTTTTCGTATATCACAGTGAGCAGTAATCTAATTTTTTTTGAAATAATACGTGAAGACTTACATATTGAGAATTAATTTTTTTTTATAGTTTCCGTAACTTGCTTGTAAAATAATTAGGTATCCAAAAGGTAAGATACATATTTTAATAGCTACTTATAAGTTCCTCATCCTCGGTTTTTTCCTATCTTCAAAATGTACCACTTCTTAATTGCGGATAAATTATTTAACGTAATAATCGTTTCACCAAAGACTGTTTGGATCCTGTTAATAAAACTCTTGAGTCTGCTGCACATAATCCTCGCTTTTGGTTCATGTTTCGTTAACTTTCTACATTACGATAAGTTTAATTATTTTCAAGTTCCTTGTAAGTAGCCAACTGTGGTAAACATCATGTACTTTGACCTATCTCACTCACTCTCTCTCTCTCTCTCTCTCTCTCTCTCTCTCTCTCTCTCTCTCTCTCTTTCTGTTACTCTTGTTCTTCTCAATAACTGTATCTCAGGAAGTCTGAACGTAACAGGTTCTTAAGTAAACTTCATATGACAACGTGCAAAATCTTAAACATCATTTGGGCTTCAGTTATGTTATAATTTTGTAAGAAAGCTTTACAAAATACTTGTTACACTGCTTCTGTATACGAAACTAGGTGCAGGTATGTAATCAAATTTTTAAGTAGGCCTATTTATTCTAACACTGTTACAGTTTCTTGAAAACGCCTTATGTAAACAAACGTTAAAACTTAGTAATAAGGTTTATGAAACTACTATTTTTCTTGGATGCATTAACGCAAATCAGTAATCTAGAGACCAATTTTATATTGAAAAATCGATGTCTAATAAACGGAATTTGATATGCAAAAATCCATCGGTTAAGAAAATAAAGTAAACTTGGTTAGTAACAAATAATTTTGGCAAAAATTTTTAATTTGATATAGGCTACAATTGATTCAAATTTTATTACAATATGAGAAATGAAGCCAAATAGATTTTCATAAACGTTGGTCTAGTAACAAACAAAGTTTCATTCTTAAGGGCACAATATTATAATTTCCCTTTCATCCCGGAAAAAAGACTGTATTAAGCTACTATCATACTTGTCTAGTCTACACTATTTAATGGGTATATTATATGTTTCACAAAAATTGATTATCTTACACATGGTTTTAATATATCACTAAACTTTGTGAAAATCTGAGTGAAAAGAATTATATACACAACGGTTGATGTTAATGTAGGTCTTAATTCGTTTCAAAATTTATAGATAAATAAAAAATTAAAATTATCACATATATTGTGTGGTGTATAAAATAGATTGAAATAATCCTTTCTAATATGATTACTTAAGCCATAATATCCGAAGTTGGACCGTTCCTTTATTCTTCTGTAGCCTCCTACATTCTTGCATATCTGCTGTCATATTCGCGTCTCACAGTCATAGTAGAGAGTAGGCTATAATATTATACCTTTTTTTGCGTTGTCTGAGACTTGTCTCAGAGGATAAGACTCAGGCTGATCTGGGGCAAGCACCCTTCCGCCGATTGGAGATTTAGAGGAGTCGCACGCCAGCGCATAATAAAAATATAAGTCAAACGACAGCCAAGACGAGGTCGAGTAACGCAGGACACCAAAGCTGGAGGGAGGTGCCAGAGAGGCGGGGAGGCACAAAGGAGAGAGATAAAGACCGGATAGGTAGATAGGAAAATTTAAGATGTTAAGTGATCAAGAAGGAACCAAGGTGTAGTAAGTATGACGAAGAGACTTAATTATTTCTATTTCTCCGTTGGCGGGGGTTTCTGGGAGGAGGTCCATCGGGAATGGTGAGGAGACGGTTTATTACAAAGGAAGGTCTGCGGGAGTTACAGGTAGTATTAATATTATACAATACCTCCTTCACATTTAAGTTGAGGAATTCCAATCAGCCTTCCGTTGCGTTACTTCTCTCTTGAGCCCTTGATATAATTCGTTGCCTGCTCTTTATTGAAGCTGTAATATCTCCTTCGATTTATAATTCGTAACGTTAAATATTCTTTCTCACCCTGGAATTTTCCATTTTCTTTTACTAATTTCTTTTCACTTTATAAGACTTTTCTATACAAAAGCAAGTACATAAAAAAGTTATAAGGTCGGGGATTAGCAACCAAACGGCATTGTTTAAAAACATTAATCTACAAGTTTCTTTTCTATAGTTCATCGTACACACCCTTGCGAGATAAAAATAACTACACGGTAGTTTTTTCGCAATTTTTCGCATTATTTTGAGACAATCGACTGGTGATTTAGAGATAAATACTTAATATTAATGGGGTCTCATACATTTTATATTATATCTGTTTTCTATCCTACTGATAGAATTAGAAAAACGGTAGCTATCTCTCTTTTCCTTTTAAAAGCACAATACATATTAATTTACCAAGTAGCAGTTTCCTTCTTCATTTAAAATTTCTATCAAATCTACTGTATATTGGACAAAACAGAAGGGGAAACATACGTGCTTACAAGGTAGTGTAAGCATTCTGTAATGCTGTCAAATCAAAATACAAAGGAAGGGGAAGTGAATACTGTAATGAGTAGCCCCTACATTCATAATTATGCAGGTGTAGGTGATGATAAAGAAACACCTAAAAAAAATATATATATATATATATATATGATTAGAAGTACGTACAAGAAGGAGTACTATCACGTTTACAACACATAGATTCGAAATATGAATTTGGCTTGTTCGCACCTCTAGCTGTTGCCTGTAAAGAGCATAATCCCTAAACACAAGTTTTTGTTTTATTTAGGAGAAAGAAACTCTTTTACACTAAAAACATTAAAATTCTTCATTGTCTCTAAAATTGCACATAATACACCTAATTCGAGGTATAGCTTAGGAGCTAATTAGTAGATAGCAAGAGAGGGTAACGAAAAGAAAGTGTCAGGGGAGGTTGAAATGAGATTGACAGGCTGACATGCAGACAAAGGGAGACAGTGAGTATCTGTATGTGTGTGTGTGTGTGTGCGAGTGTTTAGGCTATATAGTTTTACAAACACTGCATATGTTTATGATACGAATTGCTGTTTTAATTCAAATGCGTCAGATATTAGGCAACATTTATTTACGCTACGTAGCGTGCCCGAGTTTACGTTTTTGCGTATAAGAGTAAACTATTTGTAGAATTTGATCAATGAGACAGATTTCTTTATCTCTGCCCTTGTTTCTCTATGTCAGTCTCTCTCACTCTCTCTCTCTCTCTCTCTCGCGCACACACACACACGCGCGCGCGCGCATGCACGCGATCGCCACTCATACAGTTTCTTCTTTTTCTTGTCACAATTTCAGTGTTACACACAATCCCTCACTGTCCTTTTCCTGCCACCCTCGCACTTTGTTTACTTCTCCATCAAATCCTAACCTATACGTCAAATTAGATCGAAACTAGACACATTTTGTAATAGTTTAATCGATGTGCCTAAACGAGAAAAATTATTGGGTCACTTGTGTGAAAGAAGAAACTTTAATTTATTTACCTTATAACAATTCCCCCTAAATAAAAGGGAAATCCCCAAATTCATATTTCGAAGCCACCTGTTGTAGATAAAACGGTATTTATCTTGGATACATACGTTTAATCTCATACAAACCTTTTTATGTGTGTTCCCATCAGCACCGACACACCTGTACAGGCTTCTCCATATTTTTCTACACCTGTCCAAATATGACTATACTGATTACAATAATAATTTCTTCTGCGGTTTGCTTATGACCATAAGATATGTCTTTATAGTTCCTTTTAAATACCATTATTTTCTGCTCATTCGTACAAAACTTTTAATTGTTGAATGTGCCAATTCTGATAATCTTTGCCAAACCCAAATATTAATGTTATACGGCGTCACCTTATTATGTAGCAAACAAAATTAGAACAAATCACTGTTATTTTAGCAATAGCTTTTTTAAGGAGCCCAGAGTAGGCCTACTAGTAGGCCTATACCTACCCGACACACACACATTTGAAGGATCAGTATTTTGTCTTGGAGTTCACTCTCCCAGCTAAGATACCCATGTTTTTAGGGACCAGGAACTCGCATTTGAACTTCTATCATCAGCTACGTAATGTAAATCCACTTACGTGTAAATCCTAGATAAATGTACAAGCCTATGCTCTAAAAGCCTAAGCTATGGTACCCACAATCATCTACGTTTTACTAAAATAATGGTTGCAAGTTAAAGTTTTTGATTCATGTTGATGCTTTTGTCTCGAAGAAACCAGGTAAATTAATCTGCTTTTCGTATCCGGCCGATAATGGTGTGCTCCCACTTTCGAACACTTACGAACAGTGGCACTTGCAACTCGTTTCACTTGCGAACACTCAAGTAGATAAGAAACGTAATTAATTTTTGATATGTGAGAGTACGTCCCACTTGCGAACACACAAAAAACGATGTATGTACATCCACCCTGTATTGTGTTTATGTTTTTATAGTTCGTTAAATGCATTTTTTGTTGCCAACTACGTTTACCAAGTTACAATTTTTATAAAACGCGCGCGCGCACACACACACTTGCATAGCCGCCCCCTCACTCTCTCTCTCTCTCTAAATTAAAAAGGAAGGTTATTTTTTATTTATTTTTATTAGTCGACTTGTAGAACGAACGACGTGATCTTGAGAAATATCCCAACAGCAGAATCTTTTTCACATCTATTAGTTTATCCAATTCAGTATACTTTTTCGTCCTTTCAATAGCTTAAAAATTTCACTCCATCGTTACATCGTGTTCTGAATAGATTTCTCTGCCTCAGATTATAAACATTTGATAATGTTTTTTGTTCTTGGATGTGGTCTTCCAACGTGGCTGTTTAGTTTCTGATGCGTGCTTGTACGGTATTATTCATTGTATGACGTCGGAAGTAGCAGTTCCGTAACTCCTGTGGCACTAATCATTGTCTAGCTATTGTTCTACGAAATAATTAAAGAATTAATCGAGTTTCTCTTCCTCTGGAACTTGACCACGGATGTACTGCCAGCCACATTCTACATCTTTTCGAAGGAAAGCAAGTATAGCACACATTAGGATTTCTGTGCTCCCTAAGTCATTTGAATGTGTATACTCGTGCAAAGTGACTACTGCAGCTTTTGAATTTTCCATTCATGAAAAATTACTTTTAATCTTTCAAACTCTCTTTTCTATTGATTTAACCAAAAATCGGGAGCTTAGCTTGCACAACGTCTTCGCCCGGACGGAAACTACTCTCGTCAATTTTCAAACCGGGACAATTGACAAACTGGCCGGGACCCCGGGATCAGGTCGTCAAACCGGGACAATCCCGGTCAAACCGGGACGTATGGTAAGCCTATTTATACATGTATTTATCGGTTTTCAATATTGATGTGAGCATTGTACTGTAGAATTAGGAAGCGATTGTAGAGAACGAATCACGATTATCAAATGATATACGATATTCCTTTTAGTTCAACAATTCCGTCATCTCGTCTCCGGTACTTTGGAAAACCATTGTTATTTTCAATAGTTTAACGTAAAATGTTGCTCGGTTATTATGTGTACATATTCCATCAATCATGCAAGGAACATTAAGATTACGAGCTCTACAAGATCCGTGTATCATTCGAGATAACAATTTTATGAATCCTTGGAAAACTGACTGGGTCAGGTATTTCTCCGCACAAAACTTAAGATAAGCTTGAGGTAGTGTATTAACTTTTTAAATTGTATATTATTATTATTTTTATTATGTCTTTACTATGAAATATTCATATTATTTTAATACGATTTTCTGGAAAACGTTTGGTGGAAACCTAAAACCGGCCAGCTGATAAATAAGAGGTTGCGAGTTCAGACGTAGATGTGTATATATGTGTCAGCCAAAACAGTATGTTTTGTAAACGTGCACGTCTGTGTCATTAAAACATTAAGAATGTTATTTGACCTTGAGTAGGTACTCGTGTTGACGGGAATGAGAAATCTTGTCTCTGTGGTGGAGACCTGTGGTGTTAACGCTGAATAGGCACAACACATATCACTGTACATAGCAGTGGCTGACGTATATTAACCTTTTCTGAGTTCGCGATACCACAACTCAGATTAAACTGTGCACAATGTTTGTAGAAAAGACGGACGTGTGTGACGTAGACGCCAGTTTGCAAAATGCATCATCGTTCTCGCCAGAAACGTAATCACGTTTATCGTTTATCTTGTCTCAGCAAAATAAACATTACTATGCGTTTACCATGTTCCAGTGTCCTTCTTATTTCATAAACACTTGAGAAATTTTATTGTTTCTTACAGAGGCAACCTTAGAAGTGTCTATGTACAGGTATAAATGTACATAAACTCCTTGGCTCATTCTTTAATAAAAATAAGGGAAAGAAATAGAACGAATAAGGAGCGAGAGAGAGAGAGAGGGAGTTAGTGAGAAGGGGGTGTGAGAGAGAGAGAGAGAGCAAGAAAGTGAGACAGAGGTACACAGACAGAGAGGAGCTGTTTCGTTAATCAGGGTAAAATTATATGCAAATTTTGAGAAGGACCGGTGTCCTAGGCCAATGAAAACTTAGCTAAAAACATTAAAAATACGAAATATATACAGTGTACACAAAATCTGAGGTGTACAAAACATATAAAAGACATGTCATAAGATTTATTTAACAAAAGAAATAATCGGAGTGGGCGAATGGTAGGAATAAATATGTAATTTAAACAATCCCTTTTAATAATAAATGGTTTTATAATAATTATGTTCAATACATATAGGCCTAAGTGTGTAAAACGAATTCCCTACAAGAGTTTTAAAGATTAATGAAGATTTAATTAATTCCCTAGAAGAGTTAATGAAGATTTGTCTAAAATTTTTTCAGAGTTACATAATTACGATTTGTTAAAATATACATATATTTTATTCAGAAAATATTAGATATTTGTATTTAATATTTTATTTTATTTTATTTTTATTTTACCAAGAATAGTTACTATTTATAGAAAACCGTAGCAAAAAATATTTGTAATAAAAGTCTATCTGTATTCGTACTTTTACCAGTACAGGTACAACCTGTCATATCCGGACTAATATGGCGACCGGCCGATCCGGATAGGTAAAAATCCGGATATCACAAGGTCATTTATAAATACCGTATTTTCTCGCATTATAAACGCACTTTTTTGACGAAAAATACCGCCGAAAATTTCGGGTGCGTAAATTATTTGGATTTCAGATATACCCAAATTTCATTTGAAATTTATTGACATTTAAAAGATACATTAAATATACTGTATTATACACAAAACCAGTTCAACTCATTGAAGTTATCGTCATTTCGCGTAAAATTACGGTTGAGTTTTCTTCTGAACAATCAAATAGAGTACATTAGGCAAGTTGGAGTTAATGATGTTAATAATAAGATAAAGCAAACTAATAAATATTCAATTTTTTTTATACCGAGGAGGGGTATATATAACGATTCATAATATGTCGTCATATCTGAGCGTTATATGAAAGGGACAGACTGTGCGCCGTACGCTAGACAGAGAGGGTATAATAAGCAACTATCTCACTCTAACTTCGTCACCAGTGAAGCTCGCGGTCGGATCAGACATGATTTTTATTCAATTCATTTTTGCAGTTCAACCTGCCATAACTTAAAAACCAATAAGTATACAGCAATTCTAAAAACTGCATTGTGTTCAGTAATTAAAGCTCTATAAGTAGCCAAAATCTCAATTAATATAATTAACAATTACAGAAGATACACAGAAGAAGAACGTGTTTTTTTAGACGTTTCTATTGGTTTAGCATTTGTGTTTGTACACTGTACTCTTTAAAATACAAAAAGTAAAATTGGTTAAAAAGTTTTACTTACAGTACGCCTACATCAGTTTTTGAAAACGTTTGTGATTCGGCTGCTTCACACAATGCACACGTTTTTTGGAAGCCATGAAGCCAAAGTGAGTCGACCTAACGCCGCTGCCCCAGACCCAGTTGCCCCAAATAAAGTGTTTCAATTGTAAAAACTTAAATATTCAAAAATAGTGAACCATATCGCAGAATGACGTAAGTGTAGTGAAGAAAAAGTGGTGAACAGCCAAACATCAAGAGTAGTATCTTTACATACCTAACCGTTTCGCTAACCAAAATTGCAAAAATTAGTTTGGAGATACGTCCGGATATGGGAGGTTCCGGATATCACAGGTCCGGATGTGACAGGTTGTACTGTACTTTTTAACTACATATTATACTAATGTACAATGAAGATATACTTATTATATCTTTATTTAGTATATAGTTATTTACGCGTCAAGAAAAGAACGTGTGAATAAAGTGATCACAACATTTTATACCTTATATGTATTCTGTCATTGAATGATTAACCCACTTTTTAATAACAGCGTTGAAAAATTGTTGATTACGTCTTTCAAAGATTATTTTTACTACGGTACTGAAATTAAAAATAGCTAAGATCGTATACAGGAATTAAACGTAGGCGACTGGAAGCAGTAATTGTATAAACAGCCGAGACACACCACCTGCTAATATTGCAGCAATTGCTTACGTTCAGTAGACTTGGCAACGTTGTGACCTTCGTGACTTTATATACATTTTGTGGCAACACTGTGCATATTTTTTATCACTAAAAGCTAAACCGATTTCCGTGATAAAATCGTAATGCATATTTTTAAACGTGTGAGTCGTTTGTAACGACTAAGTTAACAGGGTAATTATTATTCAATATTTGTTAACAAACTATCTTGAAACGGATATATATTTTTACAGTTTTTATGCTGATTACGAATATGTAAGTATAAAATGTCTAAGCTTACTCATAACTTTTATATATGGGGTCACAAAAAGATAAACTTCTCTGGTCAAAACTTGCGTGTTTAGGTAGTGATGGATAAACGTGATTTTATATATATATCTATATATATAATCACTTTCTGCTAGAGTCTGTTTCTTGATGTATATAATACATTTAATATTTATAACTAAATTTACCTCAAGATTTTATTTTTCCTTATTTGGAACATGTTTCGAGAGCTCCCGTGCTCTCATCTTCAGCCTTTGTGATCTTGTGTCTGGTGAAGTATTTATGTGTTGGCTCCTGGATGCTATTAAGGTTGTTTGTTGGTCTTTGGTATTTTAAAGTTGTATTATTGTGTGTGTGTTGTGTTAGTGGTATATGTATTTGTATTTTGTGTATTTTCGATGTTAAGCGCTTTGGATATTGATTGTGTCATGTTTTGTATTTGTTCTGGTATTAGTTTGTTTTGTGTTTTATGTTTGTATATTTGTAAATTTTCCCAAATGTTCATAATGGTGCCTTTGTGTGGTATATGTTTTATTAGTGACACATTGGTTATCTCTGGGAATTCATGTCCTGTGTTTATTGCATGTGTGGCTAAATTGGATTTATATATTTCTGGTTCTGGATTTATATTTATAAATCCAATTTATAAATACCTCCCGTGAAAGCCCCAAGTTACGGTGCCAATTTATAACGTTGGAACGTGTTTCCTCCGTCTATTTTAGTTATATTTTATAATTATTAAAAGTAGATGTCATTCTGTCAGAACAGTCCTCTGATCTGATGTTAGTTAATTTTATTTTAGGTTTTAGGCGCCAAATTGTTTTATTTTAAAAACAATTAAAACTATTCCTTTTCTTTTTTCTTTTTGTGTTAGTTGTCCAACTTACCTTCGTTTATAATTTGAATTCGAATTTCGTTCCTAGAAATAGGGGTTACCAACTTCTATTTTCTGATAAAAAATTTTCACCTTGGCTATATAAAAAAAATGGCATTTACATGAATTAAAACAAAGATATAATTGTGAATATTCAATATTGGTTTATTACTTTAGTGCTTCTGATTTTTTCTCTTTTAATACAAATAAAATAGTTTATAATATAAGTTTTGCTCCAGCTCTTGTTTTTTACTTGCTCAGCGGTTGGCAACAGTGACTAGGGCCTTGGAGAGCTAAAATGCTATACTCCTATCTTTATGTTTAAATTTTGTCAGGTTCTTGTGATTATGGAAAAATTAACAAAAATATCTTTTAGGATGTACAAAGCTTTACATAAATTATAATAAAATAATATACAGCTTCTTAATAAACAAACTCTTATGTTATGAAGTATTTGTTCAACCACTTTTAGGTAATGTAGGGTATCTACTCGTTTTAAAATAATATTACAACGTCCAAAATTTAATCACCGTAAATTAATAAGTGATACATGATACAAAATGATAGTTATTATCTTATTCATTTGTTGAGTGTTCCAATAAAGTTAATTAGTGAGTGAAAAAGTGTCAAAGTGTAGACTAGTCTTTTCTTATTTAGTTTATAATTCAATTTATGCTTATCACATTCCTTTACTTCTGATGTTTTTCTCAAAGTTCATTTTTCTTTTACAATTTATCAAGTATATCTATTCTTTTAATTTCAAATAATTAATGTTTTAAAATTTCTTCTTGTCATACTATTATTATCCATAATATTATTTCAGTTAATTACAACTTAATTTCTAATTGATTTTTTCTTTTTTATATAATTATATGGAGCTACATGTATTGTTTCGTCTTTTCTTCTCTGAATCCAAACTAACGAATTGTTCTGTAAATGTTTGGTTGTCAAGGTACTAAGCCTATCCTTCCCATTGGTTGACAAAATTGTTTACATTGTTATACATAGTTACTGATTTTGTTACAATATTAACAAGTATTTTAAAATTAGTATAATCTTCTTATATTACTCTCAATCCTTAAGATAATAACACTATTGTATTGCTATTCTTTCATAAATTATTTTGAAACCAAACATGAATAATTTCTGTTCAGTATTTACCAAGTTACTATTTTAACAATTTTGTTTTTATCATTAATTAATTTATAACTAATTCCTTTAGTATACATTACGCGTCTCTAACGTTATATAATTAAACCTATTAGTATTACCTACATTTTGCCCTTAATTGCTACTGTTATAGTATCCAATTTTACAAATTTCTGATTTTTACCATAGGCTTCTTATGCCTAGTCCATCTGATGTTTTTTAGACATTTATTATAAGAGATTCCTTTGGTTTTATGAAATTGAACATTTTTAAACACAAATACAATGAACTAATGCACAATATTTTATTATTACTAATCATTTTAAAACATAATACAATTCTTTTTGACATGCTATGCAAATGCCAGTCTTCAATACATGACATACATTCATTAATTATCAATACTCGCATTAATTATTATTCATTAAGTCTTCTGCTTTACCCCTATATATATTTTTTAACACAAACAAATAATTATAACTATCCCTTAACTATTATTTCTTATTCTAAAACATAAACATTAATTATACCTATCTCATAGGCCTAATAGGTTTTAATTTTCTACCCTATACCTTATTATTGTTTTCTTCTCATTAAGTATTATTTTTAATTCACTTCACACTTTGTTTCTACTACTGATTTTCAGTTAGTATCACTTCCTTTGTTTTTTATTCACTGGGGACTATTCACTCAACTCACCTTACCAATACAATTGCATGTTTATTATATAATGGTTTTATTCACTTTATATTCTAATAACAATATTCCTTATCATTACACAAATTACTTTTATCTACTTATAGTTGTACATGGCAATACTTATATTTATATCTACAGTTCTGTACTTCCATTATAATATTTATTATTTTGTTATTATTGGGAAAGGGGTTGTGTTAATGTCATAATGTTATTCATATTTATCTTTCACATTGCCAATCAATTGGGTTTTGCCATCGTCTTAGTCTTTGTCTAGATTCTATCATGTCAGTATTGTGCTAAATTCTAATACTCCTATGCATTAATTCTTTGATACTTTGATTTTTCTTAATTCCTTCAATGCACTAACTCATCTCTATGTTAAATGGTATGCGCTTCTTTATGACGAGTATATGGGCTATTTTATGTAATGTTATAATATATATTGCAACGATACTCTTAACAACTCACTTTTGCACATATGCTATTTCTCATATGTGTGCACTTACCCACGTCTCGAAGGTATACTCTTCTTCTGTAGTATTTACCTTGATGTTTCCCAGCTAGGTCGCAAGCTTTGGTAGTTAATTGAGGGTGGATAGGCACGTGAATATCGTTACAAGTAAAGAGTACAGAGGATTTAGTACTGGTTGTGAAATTAGTACGACTTTGTTAATAAAATTGTACTCATTTTGTTTATTAATTAGAAACTGCAAATTGTCATGTTATTAATTAGTGTGTGGGTTAACTAATATTGAAACCCTTATATTCACTTATACGAATATCGTATAATTATAACGTGGCAAAATCTTAGCTCTTACAGTCTAAGACAAATTATACACAAAAATAAGACATATATGAACTTGAATATTTACACAGACATATAATACATAACACACATATTATTACAATGCGTGATTAACACCTACGAAATTGAATATTAATATTGACTTAGCAAGTGTGGATTTTCTTATTATGTACAACTTAATTAAACAAATAAATAATTAAACATTTATAAAAATACTAATAGGGACCATTATATTACTTTATTTAATTATACTCCTAATGTCTCAATTAATTAAAATCTACAATTGAAGTAAACTTTCGTAGTTGATTTTACGTTACAGTTACTTGATTTTAATTATTTAATTATAATATAAATATATAATAAAATATGGTTTCTCTAAATACCATTTATTTATGAGAATCAAAAGTTTAATGTTCTTTGTTAGAAATTATTTTTCTCTGAACTTTTATTAATTATCCATTATGCAAATAAAAATAATAAAATTTATGTAAACTTGGATATGGAATCTAGAGCCTTCTTTTGATAGAACTCACGGTCATTTATATGATTGAATAAATTTATGACTTCACCTGCATATTTCTGCAAACATTTAACTGTGTTGTTACCGTCACCTGGACCCTCGAGTTTTGGGATCCCCTTCCAGTATCATCTTCTCTGTCTCTGCGTCGTTTGGAATTACTTTCTCCGTCTAATGGATGCTGAGTTCTGACATGGACCTCTGGTCGTGATGATGTACGGCTGGCTGTAGCTGCGTGTGGCTGTCCCTGCGTCCTCTATTATATTGCTCTGGTTCCTCTCCTCTCCTTGTCTTTTCCCTCGTGGATGTCTCGAAGTTCTACGTGGACTTCTTGAAGTTCATCGACGACGTTTCGACTCCCCGTAGTTTACGGTATTATTGTCTTTTAAATAACTCGTGTACATCACTAATTACTTTAACCGTCGTACTGCCGGTTCCATCGCACTTTAGTTTACGTAATACGATTTAAAACATTACTTAAACTTTGTAAAATTTGCGGTGGCGAGATGCGTGGTCTTCACGTGCTGTCTGTTGATCTGAGTAAGAGTGTATCGCTCGCTGGGGTTTTATACTCCTGCCGGCGTTCACCTCCTGTTGAAAAGTGTTCGGAGAGATTTGAACAAGTCAGCGCGTCGGTTTATTAACTAATTACAAACTACGCGTCTTTCTATGAAGAACACACTTTTTTTTAAATATTATTTGACAAATCGTTAGGTACACTAATAAACTTAACCTATGCAAATTATGAACTTTAAGGCGTGTACAATATGGAAGTTATGGCAAAATTTCACACGGTAGCTGAACGGTTCCCACGATCATAGACCTCTTAGTATCGAATTGTAGCGCCGGGCGCCAGCTGACACCAGAGACATATGTCTCTGATTCGTGTGACTTCTGGTTTTCGTTCAGCACTAAAAAAACTTTGTAAAATTTTCCACAATCGTATAGATAATTCAACTTGTTCTTCATTTAGACACTAACACTAACACACACACACACACAAACTGATACCAAATTTTTGCCTGCAGCAATGACGTCATAGCTGCCGTTCGAGGCGTGTTTCGTCTTCCTTCGCTGCGTTTAAAACCAACAAGGCTTGGCAATTCCATATGCATGTTCACTTACAATTATTTCCTTATTTAAAATTAATTAATACGTTTGTTTCTTTTATTACGTCTCATACCTAACGCTTAATTATTACATTATTTTCATTAACTATTACTTCTTTCACACGACTCATAGGTGCGTTCCTATGTTCTCGTACCGCAGTCAGGGGATGATACGGAGACTTATGCTAAACGTATCGTTGCTATATATATATATATATATATATATATATATATATATATATTGCGACGATACAAATCAACACTTTTGCATAGGATAACTGTGTGTGTAGAAATTATAAACATGCCTATATTGGAGGGTAGAAAAATTATTTATTTGTCACACAAGTAAATGATGGTTTATATGATTTATTTAAAATTACACAAATGTTATGAATAGTATTTTGTGATTTACAAAATAGTCTATATAGTTCAATTTGATGTTTTTTACTTGATATGTAAAATTCCATATACTAGGCGTGACGTCAATCGCTCCGCTGCTGCTGTTAATCTCTGCGCAATGACCGCCACTCTCTGCTCTCTCTCTCTCTCTCTCTCTCTCTCTCTCTCTCTCTCTCTCTCTCTCTCTCTCTCTCTCTCTCTCTCTCTCTCTCTCTCTCTCTCTCTCTCTCTCTCTCTCTCTCTCTCTCTCTCTCTGTGCTGGGTTCGTCGGACAACTGATACACTAATTGCATATGTCACACATAAACTGTCACTTTCTGATTTGTTAGTTTGAATCGATCGGAGTTTGTTATTATTAGTACTAAATCGTTATGAATTTGATTCTCAGGGTTGCAATGAGTTGTAATTATAAAAGCGGTGTATTAGGCTTACACCTTCCGGCTACTCTTGAAGTGTTCCGCGTTAATAAGATTTACCCCGGTAGATAAATCTTCCTAAGCGGAAATCTTCTACTAACGCGGAATAGCACTGAATACAATATTGTTGGTTGTTAACTCGCTTGGTTCTAATCGAATAACTCGAAAAGGTTTCCAAGCCTTAGGTAACTCAACAGTGAAAAACAAGTGAACAATGAACATTTATTTTTAATATCAGAGACTGTAAACTAGTATAATTACGGTATAAAGCAAAGAAGAAATAAATAATTTTACATATTGTAATTACAAAATTTTAAATAATTAATGGAATTTACGTACCGTATGTAATTTCAAACTTCTGCTTTCAAGTAATGTTTCTAGTTAGTTAAAATACGTGCATAATCATTGATATTTTTTAAAATAATGTAAATATAAGGTTTGATTTAAATACTACAAATAAACTTTTGATTTTTATAAAAATATTTAATTGATTCAAATTTGGAACACTGAAAATAATTTACTTGAATTTTATATTATAATGTCATCCAAGTATTTATAACAATTTTACACACATTTTTTTACAATTTTTCATTTTTATAATTGTTTTACATATGTTTTTTATGTTTGTAATTTATATGTTCATACCTGCGTACATTTTATTTGTTTGCATAATATTTGGTCGTAATTTATGATGTGTATTCTTCAATTAATACGTGTAAAACAGCTTCTCGTAAAAGGTAATTTGATCACAAATATCATTTAAATTTTTTTTTAAATTTGTAGTGTTTATTAATCAATGATTTATTCAAATTTTATTCCACGCCACCAAACATTATTCCTTTCTTCTCACATCAAATTCATTGTGGACCACAGGGACTTGACGTAACGAGAACAGAAATCCCACGACCTTGGTGGTAAGTTAATTTATAGTTACGTTGAGTACTTTAGATACAAAAAATATATATAAATTTTAATGTTGCATAATAAAATTGGAGCGGCCGACGTGTGACTTGATATTCAATGTGCCAAAATTAAAATGGCGTACCCATAGTAGGGCAAGATAATAATAATTTTTTATCATTCGTATACTAAATTTGCTATTCTTATTATAAATATTATATTGTTGCAAATTTAACAACTGACACTTGACAAACAAAGAGGAGAGAAATTTGTGCTGTAAAATAAGGAATAATACCATACCAAATTAAATTAATAATTTTAAATAAGGAACAGTAGAGTCACGGTTCACCAAAAATCAGTGTACATAAAATTCAAATGTAACGTTCTATTAATTTATACATTTAAATTTAGAATTTTTAAATTAAAAAAAAACTTTATAAATTTTTTCAAATTTTTCACACAATTTTTTTGTATATACTGTATGTGTTTTATGTTTGTAATTTACATGTTCATATCTCTGTATATTTTACATTGGTTCATATATAGTAACCTTTCATTAGAGTTCTACTTAAGATAGATGAGAAAGAAGCTTTAAATCGACATAAATTCTGACAATTCAATATAACAATAAACCGTAAAACCTATGTGAATATAAACATATTACAGTTTACTAGAATTCTCAGATCACTGTATGTAAAAGTAAAGCGTATAATCGAATATGGAGGTAATATTGATAGAAACAGGAAATCAAAGTTAGCAGTCAGGGACTGATACGAAAAACAAATAAAGAAAGCTCCTAATGTCGGTTTCAGAATTAATGTAGAAGAATGTAGAAGTATGGTGATCGGCATTCGATTTGGGGGGGGGGAGGCGTGATAATAACTGGATTATTACAGATGACGACATAGGGGTTATACCAGATTTCAAATACGTCGGCAGTAACGGAAATTATAACAAACATATATCCTAAAACAACAGAAATAAAATTCTTCATTCCAGCATTGAAATTTAATTGCTCAGATCAAATATAATTTTCAAGCTTGGGTAATTGTCTAAACTTATCATATACATGGCAATAATACCTCCAGTTGTCACATATCGGCGTTAAGCTTGGAGTGTGTGTAAGTAACTGAGCAGATACTGTACATATATTGAACACCGGCACGGCGCATTGAAGAAACTTTCTAATCCAGTTAGTTGTAATGATGGGTAACGCAATAATTGTATCAATACAATCAATTGTATTAAAGTTTCAACTTTAAAATACAATAAAAAAACACAAATCTACTATTGTGGATACGACTCCTGGGGTAAAGAGTAAATTTACAGCTTATGAGTGTACCCAGGGTATCCAGGAATATAATGAAGTAGGGAATTCTATGCAGTAGATGTTACGAAGGGCAAAGAATACACCAGCAGAACAATGTTCAGCGATACGGGGGACTTTTACGGTAAGGAATTTAGTGGCCCTTGTGGGAGCTCAAGACTTCCACAGATTTATGTATTGTGTACGTTTGCAAAACTTTACAAAGTTTTTTTAAGTTAGGTTAGGTTAGATGCTAGTAATTAGTCGCTTTGCCTCTTCAGGGTTCAAATCCGTCTAACCTGTTCCTAGCTCCTAACATTCCTTTAACGACATACACCTATATTCTCACTCTGCGTTTTGTGATAGTCACACAGACATTTTTCCACCACGTTGTCTCCAAAAAGTGGATATTGACTCCGTGTTCTCGTATAACAGCATATTTTAATCTATTCAATAGACAGTATCCTTTAACACCCCGCCCCCAAAATGAGATGTCTGATACCTTAAATTGACTTTTATATCTTCCTGCAAATGTGGACTTTTACATTCATACAGAAGACTCGTTTGGCCAGGTTTTTCCTAGTCTTCTGGTTTCTACAAGTTGTGTAGATAGTTCGCATATACTTCTAAATTCCTGATCTTCCCACTTGTACTTTTATCGTAATCACAACTTATATCTTACTAAGGATAATTATTAGTTGTTCACATCTTTAACAAATATGCTGGTGTGCAATTACTTTACACCAAAATTATAGTCCGGTTATAGTGACAGTTGTATACTTGGTAAAATTTATGGCCCATTAGGGAAGGCGGAGAGTAGAGAATAAGTTAAAACAGAGAGCTCTAAGATTTAAGTAGACTGCCTGATATTGTGACATCAATTAGGATAGCTAAGCTGAGATGCGCAGGACATGGACAGAGACTGAATGAGGAGGATGTTCTTAAGAGTATAATGAAATATACAATAGAACAAAAGAGAGAACGTGGAAGACCGAGACTACGATGGATTAATGGAATCATAGAGGATCTGAAAGTGCTTGGAGTAAACATTTTGTAGACACTGGCTAAGGGTAGGGAAGTCTGGAGGAAAATCCTGAATGAAGCGGAGGCGTACGATGGGCTGTGCATCTACTGGTTATGATGACCTTGAGGGTTATATACCCAACCGTATAGGAGCTGCAAATAGTGTATATGATAACGACTTGTTAACAGTAACCGTTTGAGCAATACTTTACGTCCCTGAAAGATAATTATTTGTAAATTATATATAGATTTGACATAATCATCTGTGTATACGGGAAAGTTTTACAAGAGCGGAAGCTTTGCAAGACAGTATATTACGCAGTAAATAGAAGGCGTAGCAGACAGTATTTTGTGATGTACAGACACACGTTAGTCAACTAACAACGGTTAATTAGTTTTACCAACAGGTTTTGCTGTAGCAGTAATTAAACTTTGTCAGCTGTCTGGGGTGTGTAACCACCAGATGTTGATTGACTTTACTAATAAAGTGTGTTGTCTGTGTGACGCACAACGCCTGACAGGCACCCTCACTGCGACTTACAACGGTTATTGTTGCGTTTCATACTGAAATGTTTAGACAACTAAAAGTAAATGAATAGAGTGAAGTAATTTTACTTCCATGTTCCATAAAGAAATGGAAGTACGGTGATGCCGGAAAAAATTGTGTTCGAGATAAGGGCTGATTCTGATTGTACTACCCTCAAAACATGAAGAAAAAATCATTTTCCGAAAAGTGTGTGTGTGTGTGTGTGTGTGTGTGTGTGTGTGTGTGTGTGTGTGTGTGTTTGTGTGTCTTTGTGTCTGGCTGTGTGGATGTGTGTAGAATTTTTTTTATTGCGAACGATAACTGCCTGAAATTCAAATAGAATCAAATAATGTTTTGCATACATTCCTGAATTGTAGAGGTCTATCGATTTGGTGAAAATCAGTTGTGGGGAAGGAGTATTTTACCAGGAATATGTTATGTTTTAACAAGAGTAATTTTTTTATGATGAACGGTAACTGTCGTAAATTCAAACAGAATAAAATAATTGTTGCATACTTCCCTGAATTGTAGAGGACGCAAAGCCTATTGATTCTGGTGAAGATCGGTTAATGGGAAGGGGTAGTTTACCTGCAACTTTTATGTTTTATCAAGAGTAAAGTACTTAATTTTGATAAGTAAAGTATCTTGAAAAGAAGGTCATAATAATACACTATAGAAACGTAGATGAAATATCTTTAAATAAAAATTGTATTTGAAGTGGTTGGGGGTAATTTTCTATAAACGAAAATGATAGTTTGCATGGGGAGGGGATAATATTTTCTATGTGTACTACTTTATCGGCAACAAAGAAGTAGGGTATTGTTAAAATTCCTTCCCGGGCTGTTTAGGCGTGGTCCAATGTTTTCTTCAAAAGCAGACGTTCCGGTAGTGCTTTCGACTGCCATCGTCAGAGAAAATCGAGTGCGCTAACGTGAGGTGATATACGTTAGTGACCCCAGTACTGTGTTTAAGGCTGAAGCAAGAAGTAGTTTCTGTGGAAATATTTCATTTCGAAAATGATTTTAAATATAAATCTTAGAATATGGAAGTCATGTATGGTTCTCCATACTGATATTTTACATTGAGGGCGGCCTTTATAAATAAAAAGTCATTCAAAATTTTTGTACACAATGCTGTTTACCTATGTACAAGTAACTCTGGAAACCACGCAATGTGAATTGCAAACGGCAGTGTATTTCTGTACCACTAAAATTTGGTTACAGGTTTGTAAAAAATACTTATAAATATGTTAACAAGATGGTACCATAAAATTCCAAGGTTAGCCCTGTAATCATGAAAGCGTTTAATTAATTTAACGTTTGGCTCAATCGCCTTAAACATAATCCACTGTTCAATGATACTCCACCGCCAGCTCACTTTCCAATTCTGAAATGGTTCCTGCATTTCCTCTACTTAAATCCTGTGAAACACCAGTCTGCAAATACTATTTGATTCGGTAACGGTATCAAAACTGCAATCTTCAAAATGGAGCGTAAACGTCGGAAAGAAATAAGTTGCACGACGCTAAACCTTCAATAGGACAGGTAAGGAATAATGATCATACTGTTTGGACTTAAATTTTTCCAAAATTCTAGAGTAGAGTTCCGGTCTTTCCGAATTCCCTTGATCAGCGCAATGGCAAGGAACATCCAGTTCCCTTCGCGCCACAGCTCAGGAATTTTTTCCCAATATCTTACCGCAGATTCCTACGAGAATTGGAACAAACTGGGCGTTAAGAGTTTGGTCCCCGGAGACTGACTCATGGTGAACATGTCGAATTGCAAGGAAAGGGATAAGCATTTTTTCGTCGCACTATTGACTTTCTCGCCTTTTTAGCCCTTGGAAGCTCTTCCACTGTAAATACTGGTCTTTCCATAGTATGGAAAATTTATTCTATAACATTGAAAGAATTTTTTGTATTTTTAATGTTGGTATATTAGCCTGTGTTAATAATCAGCGTTTAGGGTGTTTTGGTGTAATGAGCGATTTTTTATGCACTACAAAATTGCAAAATTGAAGAGATTGCATTAAGTTTTATGTAAATAATAAGATAAGCTGCTGAGATATAAGAACAATTTTGCAAGTGACATGAAGTAATTCTAGTAGCATGATTGCCCAGTTTACAGATAGCATAAAATCTTGAAAGACCGATGTAAATATGTGAAAGATCGATGAAAGTTATCGTATTGTATTCCAAGAATGTTTACCATTAGTTGCTACAGTCAGTATGCAGTACTTTTGAAACTTTCAGTGTCTCTTCCGTGAAAGTATTCTTAAAAGACGGCCAGGTTTAGAAGTAGGACAATTTATGCAACTTGTACCACACACGTGACTTGCTTGTGAATTTTATGGAAACGTAATATCATAGTTATGCCCTTCCCCCCGCAGTCACAACATGTCTCTCAATTTGATCTTTATTTCTTTCAAAAATATTTAAAACAAACTTGGGGCTTTAAAGTTTTGCGACTTTTAAAAATAATAACCTAAGGTTTCTGAGCCACCTAAAATTTTGCTAAACATAGTTCTGCAAAAAAATGCTTTTTAAAAACTGATTTTTACATAAATTTTAGTTCTGATTTTAAAATTACATCCATTTTGTAAATTATACGTAAGGTTATTTTGCAAAAAGTTTATTGGCTTTGAAAAAATTAACAGAAAATCCAATATTATCATATTTGTGTTTTCATTTTACCACCAAAAAGTGCAAAAATCATATTAATGTCATACTTCAAATTAAGAAAAAAGTGGCCAATATGTGTGTTGAGAATTACAAGTCCCTATAAAAAGTTTTCTTTTTTCTTGTAAACTTCATTTCTCTACATTTTTCTCTTATGAACCTACTGAGGATCATCCCTTTTCAGCATCCATCAAGAGTCCGATATCAAGTTGACGCCATCGCCATTTCCCTTGATATCGTCATTGCATTTCCATTCTACCTTGCTGAAATTTTTCACCTTGTCCCTCGCTATCTGAAACAGTATTTCTAGGAACACTTGAATCTTGAACGTTTTTAACACATCTTCTATAATGTGTGCAGTCTGGGACCTTTTTGTACCCTAGAATGCCAGTTATTTCAAATTTGGAATCTTTCCAGGCTTGTTTATTTTAATTCCCTTTACTTTCGTTTCATAAGGTTGTTATTGTGACATCGGGTTTAAAAAATATACTCTGCTTTAACTTTACCAAGGAACTGGTTGAAAAGATGTTTTAAACATTCCCCTTCTTCCAAAAGCCGTTCTTTAAAATGACCTTTCCTGCTCTGTGTTTCCATTTCCTTATCCCAGTCCCCATACAATTTGGTTAACAAACTAATCTTACTAATCAGTAGATGGTGGTCAGTATTGACGTTACTTTCTTTAAAGACTCTTATATCCAGAACTAGATTTTCCATTTTTGATTTAAAATAATTTACCCTATTTTAGAACAGGGAGCTAAAATACTGCCTGTTAAAATACTGCAGCTAAAATATTAATTAAGGTAATAAATTACTTAACTTAAAATACAATTACTTTTTATAATGTATTTGATAACAACAAAAATTTTTAAAAGAATATAATATAAATAAATATATTATTATCAATATGAATAAATAAAGAATTTATTTGTAAAATGTTTAAATTCATTTTTTATATAGCTGATAATGATATGTAAATACTATTAAAACATTGTAATTCACAGAATTAAAAAATATTTTTTTGTGCAAAAAAGATTTATCATTACTAGTAATAATATAAAAATTTATTTATAAGAAACACTAAGCGAATGTGAATGTAATAACATAATCCTACATTTGAAGTTGATTGTGGACCCCAAGAGTGATGGTCGAAAAACAATTTTCTTTAAGTTACGAACACCTGAAAATAAGTAATTTTTTATATATTTATGCTTTCTACCAATTTAAACCAATAACTTATAAATGTGTAAAATTTTAACTGTTTCTAATGAGAGTAATTAGAAAAGGAAGGAAGCAATGGGCAAAATTTACGTTTACAAGTGTCAGTATAAAATATAGATTTAAATATTGAAAATTTTATTTTATAATTCTTTTACGCAGATATTTTAGATAATTTTATACTGTACGTCCAACGTATAATGAATATGCGATATCTTCTATTTTTTTCAACTAAGCCTTTTTGACGCCTTTTATCGTTGACGGACAAACACACATTTTTGATCTAAGAATGTTTTGATTTTATGATTGACCTATCTAATCGTCTTCAACACCAGTAAAAAATTTACTGACTTTGCATTAGCATGTCACTGATTCTTACAATTTTTTGTTTATTGTTCCGAGTGGCTCCTTTCAGTAAATATTAGTTGATATTGTACAGTGTTCATTATGATGCAACCTGCAGAATACAAAATTCTCTATTATTTCTGTCTCACTTTGTTACTTAACTAGAAAACGTCGTCTAGTAGGACTCGTAAATTATTATCAACACACACATATTAACAAATTCAGTGGTGTAGAATTTAAGTGATTTTTACCGTTATTATTTGAAGTGATTTAACTGCGTTAAGTTGGTTTCACTATGTTCATTTTTGAAATATTCTATTTCACATATAAATATGGGTATGGAGAACCATACATGACTTCCGTGTTCTAAAATATAAATTTAAAATCATTTTCGAAATAAAATATTTCCATAGAAAATACATATTTTTAATTCTTGCTTCAGCCGTATACCACCTAACGTTAGCGCACTCGATTTTCACTGATGATGACAGTCGATAGCACTGCGGAACGTCTTGTTTTATAGAAAACATTGGAAAACGGGCAAACAGCCCGGGAAGGAATTTTAACAACAAACTACTTCTTTGTTGCCGAAAACGGCACATAACATATAAATAAAAATTATCCCCTCTCCTTTCAACTATCATTTTCACTTATAGAAAATTACCCCCCACCCCCTTCAATTAGCCTTTATATTTATAGATATTTCATCTACGTTTCTGCAGTGGATTATTAGGACGTTGTTTTCAGGGTACTTTATTTATCAAAATTAAGTACTTTACTATTGTTAAAACATAAAACCCTGGTGGTAAACTACCCTTTTCCCTTAATTGATCTTCACAAAAATCAACAGGTCTTGAGTCCTCTACAACTCGGTGACATATGTAAAAAATATTTAATACTCTTTGAATTTAAATTTACAGCAGTTATTGTTCGTCATTAAAAAATGAGTTTTGTTAAAACATAAAATGTTGCTGGTAAACTACCTCTTCCCCTAACAGATCATTACTAAGATCAATAAGCCTTGAGTCCTCTACAACTCAGGTACATGTGCAAAAATTATTTGATTCTGTTTTAATTTACGGCAGTTATCGTTCGTCATAGAAAAAATTACTATTGTCTCTATATATATAATCACGTTTATCCATCATTAGCTAAACATGCAAGTTCTGACCAGAGAAGTTGATCTTTTTGAGACCCTATATATAAAAGTTACGAGTAAGCATAGACATTTTATTCTTACATATTCGCAATCAGCATAAAAAACCGTAAAAATATATATCCGTTTCAAGATAGTTTGTTGAAAAAAGTTGAATAATAATTATCCTGTTAACTTAATCGTTACAAACGACTCACACGTTTAAAAAAATGCATTACTATTTTATCACTGATATCGGTTTAGCTTTTAGTGATGAAAAATATGCACAGTGTTGCCACAAAATGTATATAAAGTCACGAAGGTCACAACGTTGCCAAGTCTACTGAACGTAAGCAATTCCTGCAATATTAGCAGGTGGTGTGTCTCGGCTGTTTATACAATTACTGCTTCCAGTCGCCTACGTTTAATTCCTGTATACGATCTTAGTTATTTTTAATTTCAGTACCGTAGTAAAAATAATCTTTGAAAGACGTAATCAACTATTTTTCAACGCTGTTATTAAAAAGTGGGTTAATCATTCAATGACAGAAAACATATAAGGTATAAAATGTTGTGATCACTATATGCACACGTTCTTTTCTTGACACGTAAATAACTATATACTAAATAAAGATATAATAAGTATATCTTCATTGTACATTAGTATAATATGTAGTTAAAAAGTACAGTACAACCTGTCACATCCGGACCTGTGATATCCGGAACCTCCCATATCCGGACGTATCTCCAAACTAATTTTTGCAATTTTGGTTAGCGAAACGGTTAGGTATGTAAAGATACTACTCTTGATGTTTGGCTGTTCACCACTTTTTCTTCACTACACTTACGTCATTCTGCGATATGGTTCACTATTTTTGAATATTTAAGTTTTTACAATTGAAATACTTTATTTGGGGCAACTGAGTCTGGGGCAGCGGCGTCAGGTCGACTCACTTTGGCTTCATGGCTTCCAAAAAACGTATGCTTTGTATGAAGCAGCCGAATCACAAACTTTTTCAAAAACTGATGTAGGCGTACTTAAGTAAAAGTTTTTAACCAATTTTACTTTTTGTATTTTAAAGAGTACAGTGTACAAATGGAAATGCTAAACCAATAGAAACGTCTAAAAAAACACGTTCTTCTTCTGTGTATCTTCTGTAATTGTTAATTATATTAATTGAGATTTTGGCTACTTATAGAGATTTAATTACTGAACACAATGCAGTTTTCAGAATTGCTGTATATTTATTGGTTTTGAAGTTATCGCAGGTTGAACTGCAAAAATGAATTGAACAAAAATTTACTCATCCGTCCGCGAGTTTGACTGACGAAATTAGATTGAGATAGTTGCTTATTATACCCTTTCTGTCTAGCGTACGGCGCAGCGCACAGTCTCCCTTTATGTACATAAATATGTAGGAAAAATAAGGAAAATATGTAGCTAAATATGTAATATTTAAGGAATATGTAGTATTAAAATACTTTCACATCAACAATATAATTTACATTTTACGAGAACATAACAGTGCCCTCTTTGAAAGGTTTTGAAAATAATAGGTGCTTCATTTTAAACTTTTTAAAATCACTTTCAAAACATGCAAATATATTTTGAGCAAAGTCAATGTAATCCATAAAATATTAATCAAGTTCGGGGCAGATAGACTTTTATTACAAATATTTTTTGTTACGGTTTTCTACAAATAGTAACTATTCTCGTTAAAATAAAAATAAAATAAAAGATTAAATACAAATATCTAATATTTTCAGAATAAAATATATGTATATTTTAACAAATAATAATTATGTAACTCTGAAAAAATTTAAGACAAATCTTCATTAACTCTTCTAGGGAATTAATTAAATCTTCATTAATCTTTAAAACTCTTGTAGGGAATTCGTTTTACACACTTAGGCCTATATGTATTGAACATAATTATTATAAAACCATTTATTATTAAAAGGGATTGTTTAAATTACATATTTATTCCTACCATTCGCCCACTCCGATTATTTCTTTTGTTAAATAAATCTTATGACATGTCTTTTATATGTTTTGTACACCTCAGATTTTGTGTACACTGTATATATTTCGTATTTTTAATGTTTTTAGCTAAGTTTTCATTGGCCTAGGACACCGGTCCTTTTCAAAATATGCATATAATTTTACCCTGATTAACGAAACAGCTCCTCTCTGTCACGCATAGTAATGTTTATTTGGCTGAGACAAGATAAACGAGAAACGTGACACATTTCTGGCGGGAACGATTATGCATTTTGCAAACTGGCGTCTACGTCACACACGTCCGTATTTTCTACAAACATTGTGCACAGTTTAATCTGAGTTGTGGTATCTCCAACTCAGAAATGGTTAATATACGTCAGCCACTGGTATGTACAGTGATATGTGTTGTGTCTATTCAGCGCTAACACCACAAGATTTCTCATTCCCGTCAACATGAGTACCTACTCAAGGTCAAATAACATTCTTAATGTTGTAATGACAGACGTGTCGTTTACAAAACACTGTTTTGGCTGACACATATATACACATCTACGTCTGAACTCGCAACCTCTTATTTATCAGCTGGCCGGTTTTACGTTTCCACCAAACGTGTTCCAGAAAATCATATTACAATAATATGAATATTTTATAGTAAAAACATAATAAAAATAATTATAATATACAATTTAAAAAGTTAATACACTATCTCTTGCTTATCCTAAGTTTTGTGCGGAGAAATACCTGACCCAGTCAGTTTTCCAAGGATTCATAAAATTGTTATCTCGAATGATACATGGATCTTGTAGAGCTCGTAATCCTAATGTTCCTTGCATGATTGATGGAATATGTACACATAATAACCGAGCAACATTTTACGTTAAACTATTGAAAATAACAATGGTTTTCCAAAGTACCGGAGACGAGATGACGGAATTGTTGAACTAAAAGGAATACCGTATACCATTTGATAATCGTGATTCGTTCAATACAATCGCTTCCTAATTCTACAGTACAATGCTCACATCAATATTGAAAACCGATAAATACATGTATAAATAGGCTTACCATACGTCCCGGTTTGACCGGGATTGTCCCGGTTTGACGACCTGATCCCGGGGTCCCGGCCAGTTTGTCAATTGTCCCGGTTTGAAAATTGACGAGAGTAGTTTCCGTCCGGGCGAAGACGTTGTGCAAGCTAAGCTCCCGATTTTTGGTTAAATCAATAGAAAAGAGAGTTTGAAAGATTAAAAGTAATTTTTCATGAATGGAAAATTCAAAAGCTGCAGTAGTCACTTTGCACGAGTATACACATTCAAATGACTTAGGGAGCACAAAAATCCTAATGTGTGCTATACTTGCTTTCCTTCGAAAAGATGTAGAATGTGGCTGGCAGTATATCCATGGTCAAGTTCCAGAGGAAGAGAAACTCGATTAATTCTTTAATTGTTTCGTAGAACAATAGCTAGACAATGATTAGTGCCACAGGAGTTACGGAACTCCTACTTCCGACGTCATACAATGAATAATACCGTACACGCACGCATCAGAAACTAAACAGCCACGTTGGAAGACCACATCCAAGAATAAAAACATTATCAAATGTTTATAATCTGAGGCAGAGAAATGTATTCAGAACACGATGTAACTATGGAGTGAAATTTTTAAGCTATGAAAAGGACGAAAAAGTATACTGAATTGGATAAACTAAAAGATATGAAAAAGATTCTGAAGTTGGGATGTTTCTCAAGATCACGTCTTCCGTTCTACAAGTTGACTAATAAAAATAAATAAAAAATAACTTTCCTTTTTAATTTAGAGAGAGAGAGAGAGAGAGAGAGAGAGAGAGAGAGAGTGAGAGAGTGAGGGGAGTGTGTGTGTGTGCGTTTTATAAAAATTGTAACTTGGTAAACGTAGTTGGTAACAAAAAATACATTTAACGAATTATAAAAACATAAACACAATACAGGGTGGAAGTACATACATCGTTGTTTGTGTGTTCGCAAGTGGGAGGTACTCTCACGTATCAAAAATTAATTACGTGTCTTATCTTCTTGAGTGTTCGCAAGTGAAACGAGTTGCAAGTGCCACTGTTCGTAAGTGGGAGCACACCATCGTCGGCCGGATACGAAAAGCAGATTAATTTACCTGGTTTCTTCGAGACAAAAGCATCAGCATGAATCAAAAAATTTAACTTGCAACCATTATTTTAGTAAAACGTAGATGATTGTGGGTATCATAGCTTAGGCTTTTAGAGCATAGGCTTGTACATTTATCTAGGATTTACATTATGTAGTTGATGATAGAAGTTCAAATGCGAGTTCCTGGTCCCTAAAAACATGGGTATCTCAGCTGGGAGAGTGAACTCCAAGACAAAATACTGATCCTTCAAATGTGTGCGTGTCGGGTAGGTATAGGCCTACTCTGGGCTCCTTAAAAAAGCTACTGCTAAAATAACAGTGATTTGTTCTAATTTTGTTTGCTACATAATAAGGTGACGCCGTATAACATTAAAATTTGGGTTTGGCAAAGATTATCAGAATTGGCACATTCAACAATTAAAAGTTTTGTACGAATGAGCAGAAAATAATGGTATTTAAAAGGAACTATAAAGACATATCTTATGGTCATAAACAAACCGTAGAAGAAATTACTATTGTAATCAATATAGTCATATTTGGACAGGTATAGAAAAATATGGAGAAGCCTGTACAGGTCTGTCGGTGCTGATGGGAACACACATAAAAAGGTTTGTATGAGATTAAACGTATGTATCCAAGATAAATACCGTTTTATCTACAACAGGTGGCTTCGAAATATGAATTTGGGGATTTCCCTTTTATTTAGGGGGAATTGTTATAAGGTAAATACAGTACAACCTGTCACATCCGGACCTGTGATATCCGGAACCTCCCATATCCGTACGTATCTCCAAACTAATTTTTGCAATTTTGGTTAGCGAATGGTTAGGGATGTAAAGATACTACTCTTGATGTTTTGGCTGATCACGACTTCTTCTTCACTACACTTACGTCATTCTGCGATATGGTTCACTATTTTTGAATATTTAAGTTTTTACAATTGAAATACTTTATTTGGGGCAACTGAGTCTGGGGCAGCGGCGTTAGGTCGACTCACTTTGGCTTCATGGCTTCCAAAAAACGTGTGCTTTGTATGAAGCAGCCGAATCACAAACTTTTTCAAAAACTGATGTAGGCGTACTGTAAGTAAAAGTTTTTAACCAATTTTACTTTTTGTATTTTAAAGAGTACAGTGTACAAATGGAAATGCTAAACCAATAGAAACGTCTAAAAAAACACGTTCTTCTTCTGTGTATCTTCTGTAATTGTTAATTATATTAATTGAGATTTTGGCTACTTATAGAGATTTAATTACTGAACACAATGCAGTTTTCAGAATTGCTGTATATTTATTGGTTTTGAAGTTATCGCAGGTTGAACTGCAAAAATGAATTGAACAAAAATTTACTCATCCGTCCGCGAGTTTGACTGACGAAATTAGAGTGAGATAGTTGCTTATTATACCCTTTCTGTCTAGCGTACGGCGCAGCGCACAGTCTCCCTTTATGTACATAAATATGTAGGAAAAATAAGGAAAATATGTAGCTAAATATGTAATATTTAAGAAATATGTAGTATTAAAATACTTTCACATCAACAATATAATTTACATTTTACGAGAACATAACAGTGCCCTCTTTAAAAGGTTTTGAAAATAATAGGTGCTTCATTTTAAACTTTTTAAAATCACTTTCAAAACATGCAAATATATTTTGAGCAAAGTCAATGTAATCCATAAAATACTAATCAAGTTCGGGCCTGACACTAATCACCAGTTAGATTACCACTTCTGTTACAGAAAATAAGTTAACCCTCAGAATACACAGTATCTGAAAGTTCAACTCTTTATTGAAAAGTTTACAATAAGACAGCATGCATAAGAAATGAATTACTTTTCAATTGTTTATTGTACTTTAGAAAATTTATGAAAACATATTTTAGAAAACAGTATTAAAAATAAACCTTGTTATTATAAAGTTAACAACAACAAAGTATTTTACCTATGGATTTCTGTAGTATAGGACATGAGTATAAAGTAAAAAATTGAGAATTATTAACTATTTAACAAAGTATTTTACTAGGAGAGTTGAAATTACTATAAAATTAAAGGTAGATTTTTGACTTGAAAATCTATATTGTATATATATATATATATATAACTCTACTATAACTCTGCATAAGAATAAAGTGTCCATGTAAGTTTTTTTTTTCCACTGTTTAGTTGCACAATTAATTATTAAATTCTTTTCTATATTGTCCGTTGACATGGACTGTCTTCGGTCTGAGAGTATGTTTTTATATATAGAAAAGGATCTCTCGACATCACATGTCGTCACCGGCGCATGTTTATATAGAGGAATCGTACTTGGAAGAATATTCTCAATCGATTCTACACTTTCGCCGTTACATATGCCATAAATGGTATGTAAAGTTGAGTAACCAGGGTTTCTATTCAGCACAGCATTTAATTTAGTAGAAACTTTGTCACCGACTTCACCCTGCACAGCATTTAACTTGTTAACTGCTTCTTCAACTATTCCTATGGCCTCTTGGAGAGTCAGACCTGCAGTCTCCAGTTTCTTGATACAACTGAAATGCGTTTTGATGTACGAAACTGAACATATCACCTTAGAGTTGTTGAATGCAGACAAGGATTCACTCGCTGACACTGCAGAATCGGGAGATAATGTTTTCCACCACATACTTCACAGCTTCAAAGTTGTCACTGTACAAATTTACGGCTTCGATTCAGGTTCCCCATCTTGTAATTACGGGTTCTGGAGGCAGAGGTGTGTCAGGTAGCCTTTGTTTGTAGCACTGGATACGGTAAGGAGCTTTCAAGAACACCTTTTTTGTTGCTGATATTAATGTATTTACTTCGGGGAAAAGGTCTCTGACAGTTTCAGCTACTCGATGCAATCCATGAGCCAGGCATGTAACATGTAGTAGGTTGGGGTAAAACACATTTAGAGAATTACCTGCTTTTAACATGTATGCTGCTGCATCTTTATACAACAGCAGTACCTTCTCTTCTTTAACACCATTTGGCCATAACAAACTTGGCAAAATACAGCTTTATCGTCAGTTGTAAAAGCACTGTCAATCTGTACCCATGATTTTAACTTAGATGACAAAGATGATGCGGTCGGTGCCATGATAAAACAAGGATATTTGTATTTAAAACTCTTAAGAACTTGCGTTGAACAATACCGCACAATATATTATTTAAGACGTCTTTTGTCCAACAACGAGAATCCGCCAAGGCAAGAAACAAGCAAGCGCAGAAGTGTAGGCGAAAGACAAAACACTGACTTGACAATTACTTCAACACACCACACTGCACACCAGATTGTTATTTACGTGTAGGCTTACACTCCGAGAGCGTCGATAATACTGGCGTCAAAAACACATTGTGCCCTACAATAGCATAGAGTTATATAGATATTTGTTTGTTTAGGTAGATGGAATCCGTTGCGAGAATTGCAAGATCTGCGAAGAGTATTTATTTACCGCGGACAGCACGTTCTTTCCCCATCGAGCCTGCTGAACGTGCGAACGAAACGTAAATAAGGAGTGCGGCCGCGCATACCATTCTCATCTAACATCCCGTGCAAAATGCCTTATTTGTCGCTTGAGCTCGTAAAAAATTTTACTTCTTGAAAGTAGAATCTATGTGTGCAATTGCAACAGATGCAATATTTTGCCTTTTCTTGTAATAAATTTAATTGGACCTGATTCTGATTAATTGCACATTTGCGCATCTGAGTAATGTTGTTATAGGCCTAACTATTTTTTGCCATTTCAATTTTCAAATTGAAGTAAAGTATAGTAAAATATGTGGAAATATGTAAGATGGAGTGAAATATGTAATATGAACAAAATATGTAAAAATATGTAAAATTAAACTCGCGGATAAGACACCTATTGGTATGATTCGCCGATATCTGGCTTTTCCGTGTAAATGTGCACTCAGCATTCAAATATGTAATTACATAAAAATCCGGGCCTTAATCATCAATTACACCTGCATAAATATGAATGTAGGGGCTACTCATTACAGTATTCACTTTCCCTTCCTTTTTATTTTGATTTGACAGCATTACAGGATGTTTACACTACCTTGTAAGCACGTATGTTTCCCCTTCTGTTTTGTCCAATATACAGTAGATTTGATAGAAATTTTAAATGAAGAAGGAAACTGCTACTTGGTAAATTAATATGTATTGTGCTTTTAAAAGGAAAAGAGAGATAGCTACCGTTTTTCTAATTCTATCAGTAGGATAGAAAACAGATATAATATAAAATGTATGAGACCCCATTAATATTAAGTATTTATCTCTAAATCACCAGTCAATTGTCTCAAAATAATGCGAAAAATTGCGAAAGAAACTACCGTGTAGTTATTTTTATCTCGCAAGGGTGTGTACGATGAACTATAGAAAAGAAACTTGTAGATAAATGTTTTTAAACAATGCCGTTTGGTTGCTAATCCCCGACCTTATAACTTTTTTATATACTTGCTTTTGTATAGAAAAGTCTTATGAAGTGAAAAGAAATTAGTAAAAGAGAATGGAAAATTCCAGGGTGAGGAAGAATATTTAACGTTACGAATTATAAAACGAAGGAGATATTACAGCTGCAATAAAGAGCAGGCAACGAATTATATCAAGGGCTCAAGAGAGAAGTAACGCAACGGAAGGTTGATTGGAATTCCTCAACTTAAATGTGAAGGAGGTATTGTATAATATTAATACTACCTGTAACTACCGCAGACCTTCCTTTGTCATAAACCGTCTCCTCACCATTCCCGATGGACCTCCTCCCAGAAACCCCCGTCAACGGAGAAATAGAAATAATTAAGTCTCTTCGTCATACTTACTACACCTGGCTTCCTTCTTGATAACTTAACATCTTAAATTTTCCTATCTACCTATCCGGTCTTTATCCCTCTCCTTTGTGCCTCCCCGCCTTACCTTGACGCCTCTCTGACACCTCCCTCCAGCTTTGACGTCCTGCGTTACTCGACCTCGTCTTGGCTGTCGTTTGACTTATACTTTTATTATGGCTCTACCATCACCCATTTGGCTCTGCACACTACGTAAACACACAAATACACATCCATACACTACACTCTATCCTGAATGCCTCCACCTACTTCGCCACCGGTCCGCGCTGCGCTGGCGTGCGACTCCTCTAAATCTCCAATCGGCGGAAAGGTGCTTGCCCCAGATCAGCCTGAGTCTTATCCTCTGAGACAAGTCTCAGACAACGCAAAAAAAGGTATAATATTATAGCCTACTGTCCACTATGACTGTGAGACGCGAATATGACAGCAGATATGCAAGAATGTAGGAGGCTACAGAAGAATAAAGGAACGGTCCAACTTCGGATATTATGGCTTAAGTAATATTAGAAAGGATTATTACAATTTATTTTATACACCACACAATATATGTGATAATTTTAATTTTTTATTTATCTATAAATTTTGAAACGAATTAAGACCTGTATTAACATCAACCGTTGTGTATATAATTCTTTTCACTCAGACTTTTCACAAAGTTTAGTGATATATTAAAACCATGTGTAAGATAATCAATTTTTGTGAAACCTATAATATACCCACTAAATAGTGTAGACTAGACAAGTATGATAGTAGCTTAATACAGTCTTTTTTCCGGGATGAAAGGGAAATTATAATATTGTGCGCTTAAGAATGAAACTTTTTTTGTTACTAGACCAACGTTTATGAAAATCTATTTGTCTTCATTTCTCAGATTGTAATAAAATTGGAATCAATTATAGCCTATATCAAATTAAAAATTTTTGCCAAAATTATTTGTTACTAACCAAGTTTACTTTATTTTCTTAACCGATGGATTTTTGCATATCAAATTCCGTTTATTAGACATCGATTTTTCAATATAAAATTGGTCTCTAGATTACTGATTTGCGTTAATGCGTCCATGAAAAATAGTAGTTTGATAAACCTTATTACTAAGTTTTAATGTTTGTTTACATACGGCGTTTTCAAGAAACTGTAACAGTGTTAGAATAAATAGGCCTACTTAAAAATTTGATTACATACCTGCACCTAGTTTCGTATACAGAAGCAGTGTGAAAAGTATTTTGTAAAGCTTTCTTACAAAATTATAACATAACTGAAGCCCAAATGATGTTTAAGATTTTGCACGTTAAGTCATATGAAGTTTACTTAAGAACCTGTTACGTTCAGACTTCCTGAGATACAGTTATTGAGAAGAACAAGAGTAACAGAAAGAAAGAGAGAGAGAGTGAGAGAGAGGTCAAAGTACATGATGTTTACTACAGTTGGCTACTTATAAGGAACTTGAAAATAATTAAACTTATTGTAATGTAGAAAGTTAACGAAACATGAACCAAAAGCGAGGATTATGTGCAGCAGACTCAAGAGTTTTATTAACAGGATCCAAACAGCCTTTGGTGAAACGATTATTACGTTAAATAATTTATTCGCAATTAAGAAGTGGTACATTTTGAAGAAAGGGAAAAACCGAGGATGAGGAACTTATAAGTTGCTATTAAAATATGTAACTTACCTTTTGGATACCTAATTATTTTACAAGCAAGTTACGGAAACTATAAAAAAAATTAATTCTTAATATATAAGCCTTCACGTATTATTTCAAAAAAATTAGATTACTGCTCACTGTGATATACGAAAAGCAAAAATATAATTAATGTAACATTACAACTCTTCAACTCTGTAAGATATAAACTCTTCTGCTTCTGCAGGTTGTTATTTATATTATTGGTACTTGTAGAAATTTTTATTAATCAGAATGGTGAATAAATTTCCAACGGATGGGAGTCAACTTGAAACATGTTGCTTCGGTACTACTGTATACCAATAACTGCATAACTATATTCTTACAAATGATATTCGGTATGAATGAGAATAATTAAAAATTCGTAATTCTCTCTCCCCCGTCTCTCTTCTCCCCGTCACTCTTTCTCTGTCAATTTTCCCCATCTACCTCACTAATAGGGACAAACCTCACTACTACCTTTAATTAAACATGACTACCTCACTATTAATTTCCTTTTATTTTCATTAAGTTAGCACGGCAGGTCCTTCTGCGACTGCACCCAAAGCGCGCCTCTTTAAGTGTTTGTTGAAATGTTACACTGCTACAAACAGATTACTCAAGTTTGAATGTGTAGTCTACACGAACACAATGAATGATTAAACAAACACGCACAAACAAACAGTGAAGGATTGTGTGTAACACTGAAATTGTTGACAAGAAAAAGAAGAAACTGTACGAGTTGGCGCGCGTGCGTGTGCGCGCGAGAGAGAGAGAGAGTGAGTGGGTGAGTGAGTGAGAGGACTGAAAGAGAGCAACATGGGCAGAGGTAAAAAAAATCTGTCGCATTAAATTCACGCCAACAACATTCTTAATGTCGTAATGACACAACAGTCTTTGTTTACAAAAATTACTACCGTTGTCACGACACAAATATACAGATCTAATGTGTGTTGGCAGGCTGACGCGTTCGTACTACTAATTCATTCGAAGGCTGTATTCACTCCTGTCTGTATTAAAATAATTCAAATGTTGTTTTACAGTAATAATATAATAATAGTAATAACAACTATCACGATTTGTAGGCTTAAGCATTCATAACATAAACATTTCTAACGTTCCCTCCACTCAAGACTTCTACGAACTTTTTTTAACCTATTGATTTTACTCCATTTTTAATAATTCACCAATCCCTTCAGTTTATAACTTACTGCTTACATGTCGGAGTCATGTGATAGTATGAAACTTTTATTGAGCAGAATTCAGTATGACGGATATTCGTGGCATACCTACGGAGATGTGAAAGTAACGTAGTTATACTTCGATTGCAGCTTGGATTCACTAAATTCTGTTGCCTTCTGTACGAGCGGGTAAATTCTATGCAGGAATGGGAAAATTATTATGTAAAAAAAAGCAGTGATCATTAAAGACAGAGGAACTGAGTGTAGGAGATCAGACCGTTGTAGGTCAAGTACTAGTAAAACCTGGAAAAGCTTATCGTCCACTACTACATATTAAGTAGGTTTAATGAAAATTATGTAAATGGAACGGATGTAATTTCGAAACTGTTAATTTCCTTCAAGTGTGTACTAAAGTAAAGAATGTTACAATTTATAAGTTGGTAATTACACCAGGTAATGCTAACAACCAGTAGCCTACTGATTCGAATGTGTGTGTGAAGAGGGCTTTTGAGTTGATAATAACGCTATTACCTACTTGACACAGAAATTCCCGTGTCACCTGCATTTTGTATTATGCAAACGTTCGGAGGATGTAAATTTTTCAACAACATTGTTGGAGTGCCAACCTTTAGAATGAACCGTTGTGGCGGAATGCAAGATTGATTTAAAGAATTCAAAAATTCTTGGAGATAGTACACTATATTTTCAATATTAAATACGGTGTTAATAGATTCTTCGGACTTTTTATTATCCCCAGAAAATTTTTCCAAACTTGTATCATTATTTTCCTTCACAGATTCGATTCTTTGGGAATAACCACTTGTAATTTTTATCAAGTAAACACTTGACGTTTTGCACAGAATTTAGCAATTAATACAGTGTTGTACTATTTACTATGTCCCAGTTTTTCGTCAATTTCTGTGAAGCTATCGTCATTAGGAACACTACCGTCACCGAGGTGCAGTAAGTTTGTAGAAAAATCACCATCTCCTCCTCCTCCTAAATGGGCTCTCATATTGATTTGCAAATTTAGTCTGAATAGCATTCCACATGGCCGAGGACTTTAAACACACTGAGACAATATCAGCGCGGGTTCCTCTTGCAGTTACCGGTAATCTCTAGCGAGAATCCTCTGAAATAACAAATGTTACGCTACCCACTAATTTGTTACAATTTCTTAAGTCTTGGAGAGTTTGATTGACCGTTTCTATACAGTCCACAAATCGCCTTCGTTTTACCGTTCATGATTAGTTTCCGTTTTGATCGCTCTTTCTTTTGTCATGCCTCCTCTTCAATACGAATTGCTTTTTTAATAGGAGTCAGTGAGAATACTTGACTTTTTCTTCTTGGCGCATTTCTATTTTATTTTTGCAGTCGCTTTCGGATAAGGGCGAATTTATTCTGGTGTCAATTGTGATAAGGTATTAGCAGATGTCTCGTTTATTTCCGACGTGGGCAGTCCGGCTACTGTGGTCTCTTGACAATCTTTTGTTGGTGTTAATCTTCCTTCATAATTACTTTTGTCTCCTATCTCTCTGTCAATTACAGGTGAACACAGAAACTCTTCGATACTGAATATATTTTCATTTAATGGCCAAATTCCAGTTGAACTAAAACCTGCTGTCAGTTAGATGGTGTAGCTGCCTTTGAAAGAGTATCTTTTGCTAGCCCAGGTATGTCATATAATGTCATGGTTTTACCTGGGTTTATTGTCATCCAGCTCTCAGCGGCTGCACCGAAACAGGCCATATAAACACTTGTCTAATGGCTGAAGTCAGATTGTAACGGGTATGAGGTATAAACTGTTTCATAAATAGTAAAAAAAGAGAGGCTGTAATTTATCTTGATGGATGTGCTACTCCAATACAACCTGCTGGTCCATAAATAATCAAAGTGATATCTACATAACACTCTGTGGATATAACGATAAGTGGTGGTTTCCAGCTGCCATCTATGAAAATACCACTGGTTTCACCCTTTTCCAAAGGGGTAACCCTGCTGACTTGTTTATTTCCCTTCAAACTGACAACTTTGTTAGGACAGTGCACTGTCGTTATGCTGCCTGGTTTCCTTCACATTCCAAATATTGTGACAGTAAAAATGAAGGCGACTTATCACAGAATTCCAATATTGAAGAAAGTTTTATGTTATGTTTATTAAAACTAAATGCTATTGCAAAACTTTTTGCTTCAGCCTCTCTAAAAGGCAACCTTGAATGTCGCTGCATGAAGCCAGTAAAACAATCTTTTACCGGCCCAGTTCACCAGAAAATCGACATTATTTGCAAACACGTATTCGGAGGCTAACATACGAATATTCTTAGGGTACAAACCATAATAACTAACAGAATAGTGCAGATCATAAGACAGAAATCTGATTTTTCTTTTTGTTCTTTCCTAAATACCAGTTGTGGAAAACGCCGAGTCTTTGTAGGGTTTGTGAGCTACATCGCCCCAAAAAGTTTTTCACTTGTACGTTTGAACCAAATATGAAAAAAAGAAAACAGAACAAAATGTTTTACTTACATTGTACCAACATACCACTTTCCTTCTGGTGAAATTGAAGGTACACCTTTAATTTTAAAATTAGTGGCTGAAGTGTAGTGCTGCTGGCCACTCTACCTTTAGTGTGTGTGTCGAACACTCACTTTAGGCAACCTATTCTACCTCCTAAATTTCCTAGGCGGCATAAAAAGTAGCCATTATTACTATTATCATTTCAAAAATTTTAGTTTTTTAGGATTTAATAAACACGTAATCTTTATTATAGGATCACAAGTAACTGACACATAATTAATTCTGAGATCTGTTAGGTTATGAATTAATTTTCTTTTAAAAGTTATAGAGAAACATAACTTGCCCTCATGTTGCCACATTGCTTTTGTATTAGTATGAATCAATTGTACACTTACCATGGATCCAACAAAGTACGTAGCTGTAAACACCCATAGCAAATTAGTGACAAAAAGGTTGCTTTACACGTTCTAAAATACAAAAAGGAACAAAGACTCATTTTACTGTACACTGCTATAATCAGACTGGAGGAGCATGTACTACAAGCTATAACAAAAACGTTATACAGTTGCAGAGGTGCTGCGACTAAGGGACACTTGAAGAAGTACAAAGTATCAACTTATGTCTCTCTGCTCTCCCCTATATGGTAATACTGTCTTATAACGACTGTTAAACAAATCAAATGTATTGTATACCTTTATATGTGTATTTATACACAATATATCATAAACGTTTTTTGTGGCAAAAATACCTTTATATGTGTATTTATACACAATATATCATAAAAGTTTTTTGTGACAAAAATATCTGTCAAATTTTTGTATGTTGTAATGGTACATATAACACTACCGACACCAGCGTACCACAAATAAGTTGAAAGCCACTACAATTAAGAATACCTACAAGGTCAAGCATACGATCATGGATAAAAAAGGAAGTATCATAAGCCAAAACCAAGTGAATTAAAATGAAGAAGGAATTACCAGTAAATGTGCAACTAAAGAAGATAAAGCAAGACTAACGACGAGACGACATACATAATTACCCAATAGATCAAAAAGTGAGAAGGAAACCCATTAAAGACAAAATCAAGAAGAAACCTATTAACCGTGAGAAGGAAACCAGTGAAAACAACGCCATGAAGAAACTTATTAAGAGGGAGGAAGGAATCGGTGAAGAGAAGAAGAAAATATCCAGATCAAACACAAAAAAGGGAGATAACATGAATTATAATGAACTAACATATGGCAATAAAAGAATTATTATAAAAGAAGAAAGAATAAATGGAATAAACAACATGATTTAAACCCCTAAGCTGCAAAACAAATTGACACTGACCAAAACTTATTAAGTGAATACCTTCCTTGACAATGTAATACAAACAATAATCAATAAGAATAAATTATTGAACATAAAAAGTAACAAAGAGAATGAATAATAATAAGTTCTTAGCTAAATTATGTGCAGACATGAAAAGCGGGCTATGTCCAAAACACCAATGACCAATTGTAAAGTGGAATTGATATTAGAAATAACCACTAATTACCAATAGTAAAGACTGTAAAAGATAAACAAAATGTAATCTAATAATAACCAATAGATATACCAGTACTACATAAAGTCAAATAAATCAAATGTAATACAGAAACACAAAACCGACAATAATTCATTGTTGTATATTATAACTAGGCTATATGCTTGCCATAGAATGGATGCATGATGAACAAAATTATCTTGTAAACTTATCATAAAAGAGTAGGAACTAAACCAACAACATTGAATGAGGCAGAATACTATTCGAATAAGTAAATTCAAGGATTATAGCCACCCAAATACTAATAATAACAATAAAAATAAATAAACCATGTTGACAGCTAGATGCAAGTAATCTTGGTTACTTTAAACCAAAGCAATTATCAGTATAAATGCAGAATGAACTACTGCACAATAATAACAGTATTATCAAAACAATGATAAGAGATATTCAAGCAATAATGAGAATAATTTGATAGGATTACAACCCATATAAAAAGGTAACTTCCTAAAGTATAGTAAACTCACTTAACAAACTATAGTTAAGGTAATAAAACCATAACATGAAGAAAAAGGACACTATCAGAAGTGACAATGACGACTGCAGTATGCATAGGCCATAATAAAATGTTATTAACTATTAATGTTAGTATAATAGTAAGTATCATGTACATGTTGTGTTTATGTTAGTGTCTATACAGGAAAGTACCGAGCAACTCACCGCAGCTAATAATAGAAGAGTCGACGCAACTTCTTCAGAATCGAACTCAAGAAATGGAACAAAAAATATTCTAAACTGTTTAAACAAAATTAATAAACGACGTCAAAGAGTAAGTAAACCGATTTATTCATATCGGATTCAACAATAGATTGAATTCGGTAGAATAAATCAATAAACCAAAAAATAATAATAAAAACCAAAACGTTAAGAATAATAATAAAACAGACGATCTCGTCATGCTAAAATGTTGATACACACTTTTAAAGAGAAAATTACTTAAAACTTCGAATCTAACAAGAAAAATATTGTGTTGAGTATTCATAATACAAACCCTTAGATATCAAATATGAAATGAAAATATAAGAACCAAGTAAAATGTATATTCTATAGCCGGCAGAATAAGGGAAGGACAAATAAAATAGAGGCAGGATATCAAGAGAATGGAAAACATGGGACCACCTAAACAAGTAATAAGATACAGACCTCAGGGAAGACGAGATATAGGTAGGGCAAGGAAAAGAGATGCCTTCAGTGAAGGCAAAACAGGCTGTAATACTATACCTTGACATGGAGAAGATTCCTAATACTTAATAGCACACTTAAGAACAAAATATTGGTATGGAGAATCATACACGACTTCCATGTTCTAAGATTTATATTTAAAATCATATTCGAAATGAAATATTTCCATTAAAACTACTTCTTTCTACTTACTGCTTCAGCCACTTACTGTGGGCACTAACGTATACCACCTCACGTTATCGCACTTGATTTTCACTGATGATGGAAGTCGATGGCACTGGCGAAACGTCTGGTTTTGCAGAAAACATTGGTCTACGGCCAAAGAGGCCGGGAAGGAATTTTAAAAACAAACTGCTTCTTTGTTGTCAATAACGTAGTACATATATACAAAAAATTATCAGGTAAACTATTACGTTACAACAAAAAAATGTTTCAGGTAAACTACCCTTTCCCCGTAACCGATCTTCACCAAAATCAATAGGCCTTGAGTCCTCTATAACTCGGGCACATATGTAAAAAAATATCTGATTCTGTTTGAATTTACGGCAGTTATCGTTCGTCATGAAAAAATTTCTCTTGTTACAACATAAAATATTGCAGGTAAACTACCCCTTTATCTTAACCGATCTTCACAAAAAACAATAGGTCTTGAATACTCTACAATTCAGGGCTGTATGCAAAAAATTATTTGATTCTGTTTGAATTTGCGGCTCTTATCGTTTGCCATAAAAAATCTAGACAGACACACAGACACTTTTCGAAAAATTATTTTTTCATGTTTTGAGGGTAGTATAATCAAAATCTGCAAAAATCTCTAACACGACTTTTTTTGCCATCACCATACTTCCATTTCCTTATGGAACATGAAAGTAAAATCAAAGTAAAATTCTGATGGCAACAAAAATAAAATATTCTATCAAAAATTGGGGATATACATTTTTGGTAGGTATTTGTTAGGCCTACTTGCATTGCACAAGGAATGTGTTATTTTCAATAGGTTATTGATAAAAAATGACTTACAAGTACATTGATTTTTATTACAAAATTTATACAAAACAGTTTCAATTCTAAGGTATCAATAATTAATAAATATTAAGGATAATGAACAAATTATTTCTTTAGAGAAGATACATAAAAACATTGCAAAAATAATACATATCAGACAAATATTATTACAACAAAAATACCACACAGACATTTGGGCTTTGTTACTTTATCAGTAACCATAAGATTACATTAATAAAGTACATAGAATATTTATTTACAAGAACATAATTACAAAAAGTGAAAACACCTTTGATGAAATAAACATTTTATTTATTACATCAAACATAACTAAACTCAGATGACAATATAAATGAACTAAATATAGTTTTTTCTGCGAGGGAGTGTAGGATTGATTAGAGGTTCAATTAGTTCAAATTATTAAAAATAAAATAGCATAAACTATAAGTAGAAAAACTAGACTGGTATGTTTACAACAAAATGAAAACTTCAAGTTACATTTAAGAGATATTCCGTGTCAAATCAACAAGTGCTACAACCTGACCCTCTTAGATTTATTTGAAATTAAGTATGCATGTAGTATTCATAAATAGTAACACAAATCAATTTTTTCACATTTGAATGACGAAAGGTTACTGAGTAATGGGTGCTCAAAAATGAAAAAAATAAATAAAATTTTTGACTTGCGCAACAATATTGATTTGTTCACAAATTGTGTTCTAATTAAGCTAGAACAATGACATCGAGTTCATTTGAAAGCTCTTTTGAAGGGCTTTCATATGATATAAAACATAATTAGTTGAAAATATATATATTTTTTATAAACACATCATTATTGCATTTACTGAATTTTGAAAAACTGTATTTTTAAAATTCTCAAAAAAATATATGTGAAAGATATTGTTTTCCTCTACATATTCTGAAAGTTTCAACTTGGGATGAGCATGGGATCACTATCAAAAGTAATTTTATGTTTATCACGATTCTGTAAAACGTCATTCAGATCGGTGAATAATTATTATTTTTATTTTCCTACCCGTGACAATTGTTCAGAATCATGGTTGGATTTATTACTTGGCCTACAAAATTGTACTTTTCTTTCATACAAATAACTGTGTTTTAAAGCTTAGCACTAGCTAAATTAATAGCTCAAAATTAATAAATTGACCTACATATCTAAAATATATATCTTAATACAGTGATCCAGGTTTTCCGTGTACAAGCAAAAAAATCTCATTTTAAAGACTATATACAAAATGGTTGGTTGGTGTGACTATCTCCCATCTGTTTAGTATTTTGTCATCGGATAATATTCAGTCAGCTGTTGTCAACTGTTGTTGAAAGTGACCTGTACATTTTCTTTTGGTGTGACATAGCCTATAAAGTGAAAAAAATGTGATTAATTCTGAAATGTTGTGTTTTGAAATTAGCTTAAAGTTACTTTTGTACAATTCTCACAACAGTGTATAAGTTTATATGCCTACAAGCAGTTAATATTGTAACAAGACATATGAGCCCAAATATTTCAGGAACCCGAAATATTAACACATGTCAATAATTGAGTGAAAGAGACAAACCAAGTGTTTCTTCTAAAAGGCCAAGCATGAAACTACATGAGCTACTCATCACCAAGGATAAACTCACAACAATAAGAGTTAATAAAACTAATGGTAACTAACAAGTGAAGTAACATTATAAGAAAAAGAAGATGCACCGAACAATGATTGTACCACAGGAACCAACAACCCAATAGTTTTCGGTCAGTAAGGAACCAATGAAGACAAGGAAGAAACATACTACGAGAAAGATACCTAACAACCATGGCATAAAATATAGATTCCAAGAGCCAGTCAACTATAGAACATCTTACCCGTATATGCAATGACTGAACAACTTACAGATTGAAGAGATGGACAAGAACTGACTAACTGAGATGACCAATATTGTAACGCAACAGAAATGCTAGCATTCAAGTTACATAAAAACAAGGTTCACAGAATAATAAACAAGTCAATATTTAACCCCATGATAGAACAAAGATCTAATAATTATATTTATAATCATAGATAAAGGTAAAAAAAGATGCAAGGTAATATTAACAAGAATAACCAAACCTGTAAGTTAGACAATAGTTGATGATATATGTTTAATGAAAAACAAACAAAAAATGAAACAATAATTTACTAATAGCAAATAAGAATTTTGAGTTAAGAGGTATTATTTTGTGACAACAAATGTTATGATAAAGTTTATGTTATGTTATACCAAATATGTGTTGAGTTAATGAAAGATAATGAAACAAGATGTATTATTCAATGACTGTTGTAGAATGAAGTGTGAAGCAGCTAATTAACGTTAATAGATTTGAATTTTCTTATATGTGATCCATAGGTCAAGATAAAATTGTTATTAGATATGGAAAAAATAATTGTTTATGTAAATGTTAATAGTTAAGATTTAATTATATGTATGAATTTATGTAAAAGGGGCTATAGATGTGTACCAGTTATAAACACAGGTAGATCTGTTTACAATAAAAGGCCTAACAGCCAAAACCACTATATAACCACTCATAACATAAAGGTTAGGTACATCAATTAATAATAATTAATGAATACGATTTGAAGAGCTAGAAAAAACATTAAATTAATAATGATATATAATAAAATTTATACAAATTATGATAATACCATAATGCCATGATATCGATTAATAACATTTAATATCGAAAGTGGATTAAATATAAAAAAAGGAAAAAAACCTGCTTATATCAAAAAACCAGCAGAATATGTGTAGAAAATAATAAACACCAAAGAGAGAGCGTAAAAATACAAAATTAGACAGAATTCTCTTCAAGGTATAATAGGGTTGAACGGAATTATAAAATAACTCATTAATTATTTAAGTTACAGGTACACAAACACTGATAGTTTTTAGAGAGCTAAGTTAATAATTAATTACTTACATCAATACATCCCACAACTCCAAATATCTCCGAGATTTACATAATTAAAATAATTCAAAACACATTCTCATAGGTGTATGTACAAATTGACAAACACAACAGTGGGGTTTTAAGGAGAGGAAACCCATTCCTGTACAACATACAACAGATAATATTATAAATGTATAGGACAAGATATGTTATAAAAGAATGAAAGTAACTATACTGTTAACTGAATAGAAGCTGTGAATAAAAGCATAGTAACATGTTATGCATAGCACACATGTAACATAAAGAAGTATTAAAATTGTCTCATAATAATAACAAATATTACTCAAATAGTCAAACAATCACGTAAGATAAGAAAAGGCAATAACTAAAGAGTTATTAGTTATCATTAATAAAACCAAACTTGAGAAAATAAGGTTAAAAGAATGTAAATTTGTATCAACCTAACATACACATTGTTGGTACAAATTTCACCTAAATTCACATCTATCAGTAGGAAAAGCCTACCTAAACCAAAATGTTTTGTGCCTTAAACCAAGAAGAACTGATAAGCTTTCTACAGGTACCAATATAAGATACCCAAAATGGATTTTAAATAAGAATTTAAGTAAATAAATTGAACCAAAACCGACCAAAAGGGGATTCACTAAGTAAAACGTGAACAAAACCACTTTATAATACCAAATAGAAGTAAAAGGTTAATGTCTATACCACAAGTAAGGTGTAATGCCACTATTGTAATAGTATAAGAATATTATAAGAAAGGACATAATGTATTATAATCGTAATTAAGAACACCTGTCATGTGACACCACATTTAAGTAATGTTAGTCAATGATATACACTAAGGGACAGACCAGTGTACAAAAAACACTAAACCAATTATAAAGAGACTACTGTGATTAAACTATTGTAACTAAATAATAGTAGAAAGAGATAAAAGAATACCAAATAAGAATGGAAATAAGTGTACACCTCATAGTGCAAAATAGAGGTCAGAGAGAGATAACTATATAAGAATACAGCAGTTCTATAAGGAGAAATTTACCTCCAAACTTATAAATTTTGCACAATCATCTGGCGATATAAGAGCTTCTACAACAATGGACTCTGTAACAAAGAAAGAATTTTAGCTAACAGAGAAAAATAATTATCATTGCCAGTATCAACAAAAGTGCAAATTACTAAATGAAATAATTGTAATTTTATGGGAAATAATGTTATTAAACTAATTATGTACTTTATTAAGAACTTTTGTTTTCCAGCAGCTTCCAAAACTCTTTATATAAAAAATAATATAAACAAACTTATTTAGAGCTTCTAACAATACTTATCTTAAAATTATCATATGATTATACTTTCCAAAGGAAGCCCCTGATTTGAAAGCATTGACACATAATACTACTAATTAAAAATGATTCCAACTACTATGTTACTAAATTGTCTCATTTAAAATGTAAATGGGACTGTTAATAACTTTATATTGTTGTCATTAACAAGACGAAACAATCATTAATGGCTATTTTATCACAAAATTCAAAATCTCCTATAAAGCTTGCTCAATGAAATAGGACATTCCTGATGCAGAAAATTAACTTTGCCATAACACAAATTAAATAGGCTAACACCCAAACAAAAAAATGCTTTGAAAACAAAACATTAATGAAATATGGTATGAATTAATTGTGCTACATTCAAAGCTGATTTTCTTAATTGATTTAAAGTACCTATACAAGTCTAGTTTGTCAAGTAAAGATAATTTAGGTAAACCTAACACTACATATGAAACAAACATTAAATCAAATATGCTAATGTTACAAAATTCACAAACAGAAAAAAAATTTTAAATTATCTATAGGCTAAATTGCTTTGATTATATTACCTTCTCCACTTCATATGTTTTCCACATCAATATCATCTGATGTCGATACTACTGATGGTTCAATAATAGTCATTTTTTCCCAGTCAATTCTAGAAAGTTCAGGAGAAACCTGAAAGATCATTACAAAACTCATACATAATTTTTCACTAAGTTAATAATTATAATAATTTTAAGCTAATAATTAAGAGAATAATTTATTTTCTTAACCTAGCACAATATTTGTAGGTTAGCACTATGAATTTACAAAAAGTTAATGGATTTTGTGTAAATTTCTAAAAAAAATTAAATTTACAGCATAATCTAGTAGTTATTTTATAGTAATCTATTTTAATTTAAATGAACTCAAGTCACTATTGCTTGGTTACATCCCTGCACTGAAGATTCCTGAAAAAGATTTCTAATATAATCATACAAACTCGAAAAACAAAAACTGTTCAAATGATTAACATTGAATAATATAATCCTGATTATAACGGTATTATAACTAGCAAATACATTACGGATAATTCATCCATACTCTGTATCATTTAAATCTACTATTAAGTATAACACACTCCATAAAATATTTTAGAATATTAAGATACTAATTTTTTAAAATTTCATGTGATATTAGTTGAGTATCATTTAGGAGGTTAAACAATATAAATACAATTCTACACATTAAGTTACAGATTATAAATACAGATAATAAGAAATTAAATAAAAATAACACTATAGGCCTACATCAATTATCGGGTTTAAGAACCTGCTGCTGTAAGCAGTGATAATTTTAGTTTAGTGAGCTTTAATCAGACTTGCATGCAATAATAAATTTTACATAAGATAAAAGAACGATGCTTTCTTTAGTCACCAGCAAAACCTTTTCTGTCTGCAAGTTAATATTATAAAATTTAAAAACAGCACAATTTTATTAAAAAATTTAATCGAGATTAAAATGCATGTTTAAGTCAAGAATTAAAGAAATCACAGGTCAAATTCTCTTTTCAATTTTTCTTTTACCTGACAAATGTTAGCCCTTAATTTTTAAAGCAGAGCTGTGTTAAAACAAAATTTTTATGACAAATATATTACAATTTAATGGACTCAATGGTATGAAAGTAACTATGTGTACAAACAATTACAACAGTTTGCTTCAGTAAGGATATAGTACACATAGGCCTATATTGTAAATTTTGTTATATTAGGTCTTAAAATTAACCTTAACTTTCTTAAGTCATATCTTATCAAGTAATTACGTTTCTCTGAAAAATGCTGAATTTGAAAGTATATTTAGAGTAATATAGCTGGACTGAAGAATTAAATAAAATATGTAACTAGTTAAATACGAGCAGAGTTCAAATTAAATATATTATGGTAAGGCCTATCATTTTGTGTTAGGTAGGACGACATTTTACGAATAAAATGACTTACAAATTGGATACATTACACAAATATAGGTAGGCTAGAGCAGTAATTGTCAGACTTACAGGAGTATCTATATTAAAGAAAAAATTATTTAATTAAATTGCAGTCAGTGCCTTACAGGGACTTTTTTTTTTAAATGAGTTAATTACACCTTGGGTAATTATGAAGATTCTCATCAATGCTGATATTGCGCTGGTATATTTTTATTATATTCTTCTAAGTTATATAAACACGAGAAAAATAATTTTAAACGGCGGTCGAACCTATTTACGGAGACAAAAAATTAAATTTTTACTCCCATAAGAACGCACGGTGTTAGCCTAGGTATATTGTATTAATTAAATTAGAATGCTAATTTGCTCCATTATTAAATTTTGGACAGAACACAGTGATATTATGTATAGTTGGGTCTATAACAACCGGTAGGCCGTGTTACAGACGCAAAGTAATCGAGACATTCATACTTAACCTAACACAGCTAATTTCCTACAAACAACGGACAGCATACACTAAATAAATGATCATCTTACCTTTCATTATTATTCCTAGCGCTTCCAACATATTTTTACTTCGACTTGCAATCACAAACACTTCATACGAATAACAAAATTCTGTCCCACACACTTTAACAAACGAAACGAATTACCACACAGCGACGACAAAACGGAAAAATATGGCAGGTCGCAATATTTCGTTATACCAACTAAACAGAATAAAAACACACTTCCGTCTGTAGTGTCTGTCTTTTTTACACATGTTACAAATTTTATAGAATAATTATTACGAATGCCAATATGGCCGACTAACTACCCATATTTCATTATATACATTTGTATATATCGAACAGGTTGTCTGGCTTCAGCGTACAGCAAAAATAAGATGTATAAAAATTTGTATAAGTTTTTCGTACGCTGACACACCATAACTTGGGCAAAATAACTTCATTACCTAAAAATGTACTTATACAAGTTCTATATACTTATACAGCTTCTAGGTGCTCGCTGCGAAAGGGTTTTAAATGCTTTAACGCCTAACCGCGAAAAAACGCGTAAAATCACTAAAAACCGTGACACCGATAATACAGCTGTTTTTCAACTGTACCTTCCTGGAAGTCTAATGTTCATTTTTTACTTTCATTTAGGCTTTTGGAGAGTTAGTAAAACAGTATTTATTTCATTTAACCTATAACCACGAGGAGGTGCGACAATAATCGCGAAACCGTTCACCTCTATTCCTTCCTATGTGGCGTTGAGGATTTATTTTGAGTTCTAAGTTCGCCACATATATTCCTCTTGGCGTCTGGGTGCTCACCAAGAAAGAATTTTGAAAGCTGTAACGCCTATCTGCGAAAAAATGTGAAAACCGCAACAATAATAATGCCGCATTTTTAGTTGTATCCTTCCTGCAGTATTGCTTTTCACCACCTTCACGAGAGCAAGCAGGCGTTGTCGCCAACCGTGAACACCTGACGGAGCTGTCTTATGATACCGTTCAGCTGTCCGAAACAGTTTCTGTGAATGTTCCAAAATTAAATCAAGATCTGAGGAAAGACTACGATGAAATCATGCACATCATTGATTCTGATTCTGGGCAGTTGTTCTTTCTTGACGCTCCTGGTCGCACTGGCAAAACGTTCTTCATCAATCCGTTGCTAGCCACAATTAGGGGCGAAAAGAACATCCCCGTTGCCGTTGCTACCTCAGGTATTGCAGCTACCTTGATGAACGGAGGCAGGACGGCTCACGCTGCCTTCAAGTTACCTCTCAACCTTAATCACTCTGAGTCTGCACTTTGTAACATTTCTAAGCAGAGTGACATGGCTCACATGCTTCGAGAAGCCGCAGTTATTGTGTGGGATGAGTGCAACACGGCCACAAGGGAGGTATTGAGGCTCTGAACAGGACGCTACAGGGCATTATGGCCGCAACCGTCTTATGGGTGGAGTTACGCTGCTTTTGGCTGGTGACTTCAGACAGACCTTGCCTGTTGTGCTACGGGAGACACGTGCAGATGAGATCAAGGCCTGCCTCAAGTCATCCCTCTTATGGCCTAATTTCAAAGGCCTGTCCTTGAGAGTTAACATGCGTGTCCACCTTCAACGTGACTTGAGGGCAGAGGAGTTTCCTAACTTATTGCTTGATATTGGTAAAGGTAAGATTTTTGAAGATGAGGGAAGAATAAATATTCCTGGTAACATTTGCAATATTCTAGGAGATCTGATCAGCTTCAGTGACAGAATATACCCCAACATTCATCAGGCTAGAGAGGATTACACTTCATGGCTGAGGGAAAGAGCTATTCTCACTCCAACAAATGACTCAACAACATGCCAACAACATCAACAACTTTCTGTTGGAGAAGCTGCCGACTGAGCATATGAGATATGAGTCTGTGGACTCCGTGGTGAAGGTCGAGATGCTGTACATTACCCTGTGGAGTTCTTGCATACTATCGACCCACCAGGAGTACCACCTCACGTCCTCTACCTCAAGGTCGGCTCTCCAATCATGCTGTTGCGCAATCTAAACCTTCCGAAACTGTGCAATGGCACCAGGCTTCTGCACAAACATGTCATCGAAGCCACGATTTTCACAGGCGTCGGCAAGGGAGAAACCGTCATCTTCCACCGAATCCCTCTATTATCATCAGACTACCACTTTCAGTTCAAAGTCTGCAGTTTCCCGTTAAGGTGTGCTACGCTATGACCATCAATAAGACACAGGGGCAGGGTTTGATAGTGGCTAGTGTTGATCTGAGGAGTGACTGTTTCTCCCATGGCCAGTTGTACGTGGCGTTCTCCAGAGTCAGTCCACCTAACAGCCTTGTCATCCTCCAGCCAGAGAGCAAAACCAGGAATGTTGTTTAAAGTGGTGTCCTGAGGACTTAATCTAAGGGAGCAACTGAAAGTATATGCTAAGCAAGTTATTAGCCTGGTTACGTAGACCAAAAAACCAAGGGATCAAAGGTGTTAAGCCCATATATTTTATTGTTGTTCTACTTACAATAAAAGACTGTCGTAATCTCTAACAGAAAACTTAGCTTACCCTCTCTAACTAAATAATACAGCGTCATTTTTACAATTCATTAATTTTCAAGCTTTAATAGTTGATTGATCAAGATTGATAAAATTGATCATCTTCAAACTGATCGAGATTAAATAGTTTCTCTTAATTTCAAAATACCGGTATCTAAGCTTCACAAAAATCTATTTCTATTTTCTAATTTTATATCCAGTTTCTTTCTTCTGATAATCACCGTAGCGAAGCACGGGTATCCAACTAGTTAAAACATAAAACGTTGCAGGTAAACTATCCCTTCCCGTTAACCAATCTTCACTAAAATCAATAGACCTTGAGTCCCCTACAATTCAGGGAATGTATGCAAAATGATATTCGATTCTGTTGGAAGTTGCGGCGGTTATCGTTTGCCATAGAAAAAATCTACATACACACACACACACACACACTTTTCGAAAAATGATTTTTCTTCATGTTTTGAGGGTAGTACAATCAGAATCAACCCTTATCTCGAAGACGATTTTTTTGCCACCACCGTATTTTCATTTCCTTAAGGAACATGAAAATAATAATAACTAATTGGACATAATTAGGCTGTATATTATCACGCACAATCATGATTCCTCTCAGTAAATATTTCTTCATATCGTCAATTGAAAAGTCACATAACCTAGAAAATTTAATATGTCCTATTTGTGAGTTGGGATAAGTAAAGAAATTACATAATAAGAGTGGTAACACTGAACTTTTATCTTAGTTGTGGCATTAGTATTCAACAGTAGTTTGCGTTAATTATGGTGTCGACAGAGTTTTGTTTCGCAGTGTGCTCTTTAGACATAACCCTATTTGAGTAAATTAATACATTATTAATAAATTGTTAATAATTTAACTACTATTAGCACCAGAAGAGTGTGTTTCATTCATAAATCTATCTGTTAACGAAATTTTATACGACTAAGTGAAAACGTATTTCGGGACAACACTCACGTGCCGGATGAACAAAAAGTAAAACATTTTATTTACCTATATATGTTAAATCATTATTTACATTTTGTGATTTAAAGTAAGGACTGTGAAATTTAAGTAAAAATATTTGCTTGACTTAATTCAGATTTTACTACAGAAAGATGCTCTATCAATATATCATTCATTGATCGTAATATATTTGTACTAAATTATGCGGTAACAGTTAAGAAGAAAAAATATTGTTTAGTTTTATGTGCTCTGTATATTTTTGTTAGTTTGGGAGGAGAGTAAAATTTTGTTACGTGTTTTGTTCATTGTGTGAGAGATGTAGGCCGTATTGACATTTGCTCGTTGCTGCCAGTGAAAATAGACTACTTTGTTAGAGAGTGTTTTGGCTGAGGCAGGGGCAGACACGAATTGAATAGTAGATATCGCAGATTTTATGGTAGAGTCCCGTGCCGCTTTGGGTTGCTGCGACCTTTGTCACAGTGGAGTTCCTTTGGGATTGACACAAGTCTAATAAATTATTCATAGCTTCTCAAACGATTGAAGTCAAGTTTTGCTACTGCACGACTCCACGTCTGCGTTCTCCGTTGAGTAACATTACGCTTAAATTCTGATACGTATAGATCAAAATTAAATTGGTGTAAAAAAATTAAGGAAATGTTTTACTACCGAAACACTGACGAGTTTTTTTCTTTATCAAAGAATGAATAACATGTTATTAATTCTTGGTAGTAAATTAGGTACCATAACAAGTAAATAATTGTAGTTAATTTAAAAGTTTGAATAATCATTACAAGGAAAATATTTTACTCTAAACTGCAATCGTTGCCCTGAAAAAATGTAATCTTTAGGATATATGTTTGAGTATACAAAAACTTTGGTCTTTAAAAGTTTTAAAAAATCAAATGTGTAAACACACAGAAATAATACATAGTTCCAATTAATTTTCTATCATGCTAAACGTATTCATCAGCACACTTTTTTAATTTTAGACTGAGACAGTATATGTTAATGCTATCAAGGAAGAGATAAAAAACGCTTATAATCACTATGTTGTTACAAATTACTGTCATAAAACAAAAAAATATTATGTAATAATTTATGATTATAAGTAACAAGTTGTCTACAAATTTAGTCAAATAACAATACGTAAATCTTTGTAGTAATTCTTTGATTAAATTCGCTGACAAATTATCTGTGTCTGGTTAGCAGCCTGACATACTTGGAGTGTTTATCTAGCTCGTTTTATCCTGAGACAAGCTTTTTACTTTCAAGTTCATACAAATTTTATATCCTCAGACACTCAAATGTTCCTCTTCTGCTGCAGTTCTTCTTATTCTTTGCATCTTTCGTCACCAAAATTAATAATTCTATGAGTCTTAGCCTTTACCTCGAAAAATTGTCTCTCCTTCTCTTTATAGTTAGTCACGAAACTCTGCTGTTTATAATTGTTGCCAGTACCCGCTTATTTGCTATTCTATTCAGGCTTCTTAGGTACCACATACTTTGTAAATAATCTTATTGCGAGGGTTTGTATCCACGTAGAGTACTATTTTCTTCTTAATTAATAATCCAAGGGGTGGTCACAACGAATCTGGAAACAGGTTTTTAAACTTGAGTAAGTACGTTTCTAATTTCCATTCTGTTTCCTTCATTCCTTAGAATATTGCCATCCAAGTAGGCGATTTCGAGTACATTATCTACGAAATTTTTTTCAAATTTTAATACGCAAGGGAGCCTACTCTTTTTCCTAGGGCCTCACAAATTTGTCTTTTTTTCTTATCATCTTCTACTGCTGTCGAGAGCTGCAGTTCTTCAATAGTCCCTGGTGAGTCTTTTTTACAAAATCCTCTACAATGTTGATCTTGCCCTTCTTCTCCCTTTGTATGGCCGCGCTTCTATAATAAATTTCAGTTTTCTTTTACGCATCGTCATTGCGTGATTTATTTGTTGCAGTAAAGTTCTCTCTAATATTGTAGCAACTAATTCCTTAAGAAAAAGGTATCTTACAGCCATATCCTTTATCTGTTTCTTCTAAGATGTTTTACTTAAACATGGAAGGAAACTAGACAAAGGAGAAGTGATAGAGGGAAACAAATTGTTTAACAAATCAATTTGTTTCAAGGTTTAAGTATACAACAATTGTATCTAAACAAATTAAAAAATATTCTGTATCAAGTATAAGAAAGTAGAGATGTTGACCAAGAATTTAATAATATAGTGGATGAGGTTAAGAAAGCAGCAGATAAAGCAGTTGATTGGCAAGAGGAAGAAATAAAGTAGGAGAGGGAAACTAGAAATATAGAGTTTGGAACGAAGAAATAGCAGAAGTAGTAAACGATATAAAAGAAGCTTACAGGAAATTCCTCCAGGACACAATTAAGTAACAAGAACAAAAGTATCATAATGTAAGAAGTAAAGCACAGATAATAGTAAGAAACCCACATCAAGATACATGGGAGAATTTTATTAGTCAAGTAGAGCATGATGTACATGGTTGATTGCAATTGGCGTATAAGTTGTGGAGACTTTACAAAAAAGAAAGAGACAAAGAATGTATAAATAATATATCTAAAGTGAAATGGGTAGAATATTACAAGAAACTATAATGTGTACCAGAAAATTTAGAGATGCAGACGGTAAAGATATTTTGCTCAATAATTCGGTGCATGCCATCATGGAGATTGAATTTGAAATGTTCAGTAGACAAAATAAAAAACAGAAAAGTTCCTGGACCCGTGGGGATGGTATTAATGCTGAATTGTTAAATTACGGTGGAGGCAAAAACTGCATAAGAGACTGTTAAGTTTTATTAATGAGTGTTGGATGTTCAAGAAACAAATATGTTATGTAGCTCATGTTATCGCCATATCTAAGAAACAAAAATGAAATATGTGTTATAATTGTAGATGAATTTGTTTCTTGAACGCAGGTTCTAAGCTATATATAAAAATAGAAGATGCAAGTCTAAGCACAATAAGAATCTCTTATACTACAAAGCCAATCTGGTTTTAGAAACGGACGATTCTCTTGTGATAACATTTTTCCTGTAAGTCAAGTAATTGAGGAAAGAAGAGAATATAATTGGGAGACACACATAACCTTCATTGGTACAGAGAAGGCATTTTACCAAGTGTAGGAAGAAACTCTGATTAATATTGTATAAGAAATGATACCTTAAGCAATTAGGAAACGTAATAAAGACTACTTTTAATGGAACGAATATAAACATTCAGTTGAGCGATGGACAATTTTTGAAGGAACGTTTACTAACAGAGGATTGAGATAAGGGTGCTGTCTGTCTCCACTATTATTTAATCTGTGTGTGTGTGTGTGTGTGTGTGTGTGTGCGCGCGCGCGTATATATACGCAGATAATACATACGATATTTTTCAAGGACAGAAGGAAAAATTTCCTTCATCTATAAATCTAGGTAAGAGAACATTAATTAATATGCTGCTATTTACTGAAGATATTATCGTAATTTATCGTAAAACAAAAATTACGAGTTTCTGTGGGAAACATACAGTGCGTTAAAAAATTGACTTGTACGGTAATTTTCTGGAGCATGTTGAAAAGTTGAATTACTTAGGGTGTTGCGTCACATATGGGCATAATGAGGAGTGTACTAGCAAAAATAGTAAATTTCAACATATTTGGGTTGTAATAATAAACGCTATAAAAAAAGGATCAGAAAGGACAATCATTTAAAATTTTATACGACGATTGGTGTTCCAGTATTACTAAATGGTTGCAAACCTTGGACGATGAGGAAGAGCGACTAGAATAGGATTCAAGTAGCGGCAATGAAATACTTAAAACAGTAAAGGGATGTACAAACACAAACCGTGTAAGAAATGAAGATGTCATCATCATCATCATTTTTACGGATTAAACAAAGAATGGTTTGATCCGGTTAGCAAAGATTAGAGCTGGTCACTCCAGCGCTTCCTCGGACGTCCCACACCTCTCAGTCCCCTCGGTTTATAGTTCCAGAGTTGTTAGGGGATGCGGCAGTCATCCATTCAGCAAAGATGTTCCCACCAATTCAGTCGATACTCGGCAATCCTGTCGAGTATACTCATAATATTCACTTCCTGCCGTATATCTGTGTTTCTTCTATGATCACGGAGAGTATACCTTGCCACGTGCCTGACCAATCTCACTGCAGCCGCTTGGATGCAACTGGTGTGGCCTTTCGTTGAAGTCCAATTCTCAGGCTCATAAAGAAGTGTGGGAAGAGCCAACACCTTGTAGAATTTTAGGCGTGTTCCTTTACTTGATGAATTAAGGGTTCGCCTAATGGTCCCGCACGTAAGGTTGAACTTATTCAACTTAATCACAACGTCGTTGCATGCACTAAAAGACACTGTAGCCCAGGTATTCAAAATTGCTAACTTGTTCCAGGAATGAAGATGTAAGAAAGGATTTTAATATATATTCCGTTAGAGAAAAGTTAGTGTAGTGTAGAGAAAAATGTAAAAGCAATTTGCAACGAATGGGTAATACCCGCATTCCTGCCACATAAATGAAGAGACGTTGGACGACTTGCAGCAAGGTGATGAGAAACACGAAGCCGGAACTGGAGAATGCTCCTAAGACTTTAATTGTTGATTATGATGATGTTTTGCTTGCCCTCTTTAATGATTTCACGTCACTAGATTACATTTGCTTTCATGTTTCTTCAGGCTGAATTTTCCTTTCCTATAAAGCAGTGTGAGTAGTTAAACTAATTTGTGTATTCGTAGCATGACTTCTTCTGTTACTACAGTAACACTAGAAATTAATACCAGTTGGTATATTTGGTTTTATTTTTTTACTCGGTGTTTTATTTCCTTATTGGCCTTTCAATATGTCGTGGTTACTGACCCCATATGTTCAAAACACTTGATCGACTCCACAAACATTCCTCTTTGCCAGTTAATATTCTAAGTTAACGGTGCACACAATCAGTGTGTTCTAATCCTTTTATACCTAATAGCATTTTCCCATTCAGCTACTCCGTTCTAAAGATCTTGCTTACTCTTCGCAAAAGATAAGTATAATTATCATAAATTACGGTTTGGAGATACGCTGCTTTCGTTATAAAGTTTTACACGACGTCACATTTTCATAGTTTCCCACACATATTGGTTAGTAAAAGCATTTTAATATTATTTGTTATTTATTTACTATTAAATTTACAATCTTTCTTGTTATACGCAACATTGCAAGAACGATCTCATGTATGAATATTGTAATAATCTGATTCGTGGTGTTATGAGCCACACGTTGTTGGCATCAATTTGTAAGTTACCCGGATTCGTGGTCCTTTTAATTATGTGTTATTTAAATTAAGGTTTAAATTTTATGATTAATAACTTTGACCTATGAAGTGTATTTAGTTTTATTTTCATTTTAATTTGATTGTTTAATTAAATTAATTAATGTTGGGTTAATTCCATTAATTAATTCGGTGAGTGCCTCTTTACGTTGTTTAAAGAAAATACTTAAAGTGTTGATAATATAGTTCGATCTATTTATCTTCGAAGATTGTTTATGGTGTGACGTTCTTCCGTTGACTAGGTGATGCTGTGAAGTTGACCTCTCACTGAAAATACATTTCGTTTTGTAAGAAATAACTACCTACTTGTAGTGGGTCTGGCTGACTTCGCAGTGTTGATGTGACAATCTAATTTTTGATTTAAATTATCACACTAAATTACCGCTGTCTGTCGTGCCATCCATTGAGAGACGTTCACCTATCTTGTAATTAGAGATGTACAAAATGGTTTGATAAAAATATTTAAATACAAAATACAAATACTTTTTGTGTTTCCATTTCAAATGCAAATACAAAATAGTTTCTTCGTTTTGTATTTAAATATTAAATGCAAAATAGGAATTTTTAAAATACTTTTTCAAATAAAATGCTTTTATAAAGACAAATTATCAGTTTTCTTTATTGATATAAATGTTGCTTATAAAGATCATGAGGCCTTGAGGCCTCATAGACAAATTGAAAAGAGTACTTATATAGGTATATTATAATCCAGACTTTAACACAACAATTTGGTCAAATAAATTATCAGTCATCTTTCTTCTATGAGGCCTCGTGATCATGCCACCAAAGGAAAATAAACGCTCTACTGGTGCAGAACTTGGCAAGCACGTATTCAATTTTAGGAACACTTTTTTGATATTTGGGTATTTGTTTAGTGAATCCAAACTCGTATCGTCATCTTTCAAATATTGAAGCGTCTCTAAATCAATTGTGGTGTTAGCCGTGTCACTAGCTGCAGAAGAGTCGGAATCCTCTACAAACATGTAGTATGACTCGTTTTTTCTCTTATTTTTTTATACTAATTAGGTTTTTTTATGTCTTCATTTTTCATCTTTCTTACTTCTGCAACAAACAATTCTTTCACAAACTCCCTACTTCCTTTCGGCACCCATTTCAGTTTAAAAAAGGGATATGATACAGATGCCAACACACTTTCTTTAGCTCTAAGCTCCTCGAATGAATAAAATTTTTCAAAACGCTTTTCTAGACTCTTCTTGATTACATCTATGAACACACCACAATATGCTGGATTATCCATTTTTAATGAGTCTTAGTATTCTTTTTATTTGCATTAATTCAGGTAGAAGGCATCCGTAAAATGTTTCTTTATCTCCTTCCAAACTCCTGATACCTTCAGCTATGGGCCTTGAGCAATTGGTATGGAATCCTCTACAAACATGTAGTATGACTCGTTTTTTCGCTTATTTTTTCATACTGATCAGGATTTTTTATGTCTTCATTTTTCATCTTTCTTACTTCTGCAACAAACAATTCTTGCACAAACTCCTTACTTCCTTTCGGCACCCATTTCAGTTTAAAAAAGGGATATGATACAGATGCCAACACACTTTCTTTAGCTCTAAGCTCCTCGAATGAATAAAATTTTTCACAACGCTTTTCTAGACTCTTCTTGATTACATCTATAAGCACACTACAATATGCTGGATTATCCATTTTTAATGAGTCTTAGTATTCCTTTCATTCGCATTAATTCAGGTAGAAGGCATCCGTAAAATGTTTCTTTATCTCCTTCCAAACTCCTGATACCTTCAGCTATGGGCCTTGAGCAATTGGTATATTCAATTAGGAACTGTAATTCAATCTCCTTAAAAACTGCTAAACCTAGTTTTCTCAAAGCTTCATTTATAGTCTCCTGAACCGTCAAAAATCCATAATACAGTTATGATATGAATTCCATCGTGTTGGGCATGGACTTGTTGGAGATTTTCCTGTAGATTCTAAATACATCTCACACGCTTTAGGCGACCTGGAATACAAATTCCAAACTGCATGGCATTTAGACATTGCTGCAACATGCAGTTTTCTGTATGAATTATTTTGAGATCTGGCCTTATCAATATCACAAGAAGGAATCAGATGTAATGTGTGGGTGGAACATTTTTCATGGTTAGGTAGTTGGTACATGTCATCAAATTCATCAGATCCAGGAAATTCTTTCAAACGTAATACCCCGTCCTCATCATAATCATCATCATTATCATTATGGTTGTCTTCATTTTCGTTCATTTCAGTATTTTCATTATTAGGTAAATTTCCATCACTTGTGTCTGTTTCCAAATCGGGTTTCCCATATACTTTAAAAGCTTTGACCATATTGGAGCCATTATCAGTTACAGTTTTGTTATTTTTGCCAACCTCAAATCATATTCAGAATGTATGTCAATGATCAGTTCTGCTACTTTGTAGAAAGTATGAGATCCTTTAAATCTCCTACAGGCAAGAGTAGCACTTTTCCTTCCAAATGTGTTGGAATCAATCCAATGCACAGTCATAACTAGATAACTTCTCTTTGATGATGACCAAATATCAGCTGTGGTGCAAACACATTCCACATTTTTTAATTTATTTTTTAGAATTTTTCTTATATTCAGTAAATCTTTCAGCAATTTTTTATTACATGTACGGCGGCACATAATTTTAGGGGGTGTGATAAGTGTTGAGCTCCTTCGATTCGAGCCCTAAAATAAGCATTTTCCACAACTGATATTTGTGACATTGTATCAACCACAAAATTCACAATCAACTTGCCTAAATTAATAGACTTTGGTAAGGTATTCGACAGAGTTGTTTGTTTTATTTATTTTTTATGTACTTCCTCTATCATCATCTGAATCTGTAACACCACATTTCCTCTTCTTTGTTTGTTGAAATTTGAGTTCCTCATATTCTTTGAATAAATCACCATGACCTTTTCGTTGAAAAAACATATTTATTATTAAGGTAAAGGCACCAATTATGGAACACTTAAGGATTTTCACAACTTTAAATTAATAATAAAATAATAATTATGAGGCAAAAGAAAATGAATCATGGATTTTTCAATTACCAAACATTCAAACTTTTTAAATATATTAGTATTTATTATAATTATTTAATAAATGATTATTAAATTTATAATAAAATTAAAAAAAGCCCAAATCGCCAATAACGGAACAGCTGTATCCAATTATGAAACACTAATTGCACCAATTACGGAACACTTGCTGCAGGATTAGTTTATATTTTTTTAAAATGTTATTTGTTGTAATTATAGTAATAATTATGATTATAATAATATTTTTTACTTATTAAAAGTAATACAATATTACTTATAAATTAATTTATGCAATATAAATAATTAAAACACGCAGTCATTATGAAGACTAGTATTTATTAAAAAATTTTAAATATAGCTTATATATTTCAAGGTTTTTTTCTTATCAAAAAATATTATTACGAAAAAATATTAATAGCATAATTATTTTTATAAAATTAACAAATAAAATCACAAAAAGTAATTATTTAAATACAAATTTTAAATGTAAATTTTTTTTTGTTGAGGTTATAACCTCAAAGATTTATGTTTTTAATATGTACATAAATTGGTGAATAACCTGTTCAGCTACACCAATATTCGAACACCCCTTAATTTAATTTCAATGTAATAATGTTAGTAAAAAAATTATTTTATGAAAACATAACTCTTTGCAGTACAGATAAAATAAAAAGTTTTAATATTAATAATTTAAAAATAATTTTATTAATGAATCAAAGTACTTCTCCGTTGCACGTGACACTGCTAGAAATCAATGATTTTCAGCAAAACAGCTGAGACGCAATAATTATTAATTATTTTTAAGGATTAACAATTGAATAATACTACTGGAAAAATACTTATTACACTTATTATAATTGTTAAAATAATTAAAAAAATTTTTTATAACGATGAAACAATTAGAAAATATTAAATTAACATATTTCTACCGAGTTGTTCCGTTATTGGTGTCTGTTCCGTTATTGGTGCTTTACCTTATTTAAATTTCAAGTTAATTCTATTAACTCAGTACTCGGATATTACAAGAATTAAGATTATAAAGGAAAATATTATTTTTATTTATTTACTTTAGTAAATAATGTTTGTGTAAGCTATGTAACACTACTTACTTTTATATGGTTTAAGAAGTTTGTAGTTGCATTAAGACTTCCTTTCAATGTTTTGAGCATTGCTTTCAAACAGCGGATATATTAATTTCACTTCCAGCATCCTTTTTGACATCTTTAAAACAGTGTTTCAATACAAATGGGATATTTGTATTGTCCCTGAAATAAAAAATAGTGTAACATAAATCCCCATTCCCCTAACATAATAATAATGTACTTGTGCTTTATGAGCAAAAAATTCCAATCTGTCAGATCCCACAGATCTGGGTGATTTTTTTTTGAGAAACTTGTTTCAAGTAAAACACGCTTATTTTAACGTATTCTGTATGATAATTGATAAAATAATTTAAAATGGATGCTATAATGACACCATTTTTGCGAAAAGTTTTCTAAGTTCATCCGTTCTTTAGTTCGTTATAACGATAACTGAATGCACAAACCGTAAACAGTCGATCAGAAAGGAACACAATACATACAATTCCACCAATACAACGCAATAACTAGTACTGATAAAACAAACTTGATTCGAAATAAACAAAACAGGCACTGATATCACTGCAATGCAACTTCAATAGTCAGTACCTACATGCAAACTTGTCGCAACTCGAAAACATGGTCCACAGACCACACACAACACACAAAGCTCGTAATATAACTTGACTTGCCACGCCTCTAGTGGTCAGTGTGAACAACTTTCGTAAAATTTATATGATAACTTGTAACGTTCGATCGATAAAGTTGGTAATACTTGAGAAATGTTAAAAAAATGTATTTTGCATTTAGTAAATAGAAAATACGTTCAAAAAAGTATTTGAAATAAAATACAAAATGCTTTTGTCGAAAAAGTATTTAAATACAAAATAGAAATAGGTATTTTGCTTTTTTTATTTGCATTTTAAATGCAACTATTTCAAATATTTCACATCTCTGCTTGTAATGACTTAGTCTAGTGAAATGAACCGTTTGACTCTAATTTGCTGTATGAAAATTGTAATTTATTTTCTGGTTAACATCTCTTTAGTTAGTTAAAATAACATAAACCGTTCTCGGTTAAAATTTACTTTACATTGGAAATTTGTTTTATAAAAAGTTGTCTCAGGGTTGGCAGTACTGATCTACAAACATCAGACTAGATTAACATATTTTTTGGTTAACTATTTTATTAAGGTGTAGGTTCTTTTAGCATGCACGATACTAATAAAGTAACTAGAAAAACTTATTCTACCATTATTACGTAGTCGGAGAGTGATTGCACTTCACTTATATCTTAATGTATAACAAATAAAATTATAACCATGCCTGTTTCCGGCATTATAGGTTACCTGGTTTGATTGTCAATCGACAAAGAGTGTTAAATGACTTAATAAACGTTAATGAACGTTAAAAGAACTTTTTGCAATACATAAAATATGAACGTAACAAAATAATAACTCAAAGCAGTGTTCCTTAAAGAATCATCTGGATTGTCATACTGGATTCCTTCAAAGAGGTAATCGTTTATTTATCAATATATTATGTTGCTTGGTACAACATGTTTTTATTAATAATATAATGAAATATTCAAATAGTAGTAGACTCTTCCTAAATTAATAAACACAAATTATAAATGCATTGGTTAACTTTCGTTAATTAATTTCGTCAGCTGACAATCCTCAAATTTCTTACTAACTATCGTTAGTTTAATCTTGGTTTACCGTTAACAACTTCATTCAGGTGTGTGATTGTAACACACTCAGTGTTTATATATAACAAACTATTATTGTCTTCAGATCTCTTATTTAGTAATTATATAAAATGAATTGAGGATTATCTCTATAAATGGTTGCTGAGTGAAACTAATAGGGTGCCGTGCCCTTTATATTTTAGTCTATACACATTGCATTAATGTTGTTCGATAAACATCGTCATTTCTCAACTTCCTTAACTAATATAAAAAATCACTTTACTCCTTGTAAATCCCGGAATTTATAGGGATTATACACTTAGCAATTCATATATTCGCACTGTTTATTCTTCGTTTAGCTTCAATAGTAAAGTTGTTATTATATCGCACAAATTTAGGTTAGGTTGACTTTTGTTTATATCGATGACGCGCACAAGCTAGGTTAAACAGCTGTTTTCTGGCGAAGTCGAGCTGCCGTCTGCACACTTCAAAGGTTATTCAAAAAGTGCCTCGGTGAGACGTATGTCGCTGCCGTTCTCGTCTGCGATCCTTGTAAAATTTGTCGATTTCTCTTATTTGATTGGCTGACGATCTTTAATTTAGCGCACATACCCCCTTCGCGAAATTATTTAATTGCTGTCTTAAGCTTGGGTTGCTGGGTTCGAGATTACGAACTGACGCTAGACATTTTTCCAAACTAACTCAAATATTTTTAAATTGACATAATTTTCTTATCACTCCTTAGATTTTGAATCTAAGCTTACCACTGCTTGGCGAACATTTGGCTCTTAATTTAGAGTCCACTCATGGTATGTTTTCGTCCATGATTAAAGAAGATATGGTTTGAGATGAACACTTTACACTATTTATGACTAACTTTATTTATTCTTGGATTATAACTAGCTAATGACAATCATCTCTCTTCGAGAGTATGCCTTTCAAGTCCTTTGATATTCCTTACTTGTTATTTACTTATAATTATGAACAAAATACAACTCCTATGCTAACAATGTCTTAGGCCTATGAGTCTACTAACTATATTGATTAACTATTAACTAATTTGTACATGGTGATTCTCATTTTGTCTGTTTTTGTTCACTTGGTTTACATTAATACTCATATAAATACTACTCTAGGTAGCTGATCTTGGTACTGGTAGAGACCTTATCACCTCTACTTGATTTTGTGCACAAGAGATTTTCGTTTAAACACGTTTTAGTTATTAATAAATATGAATCTAGGTGGAAAGTACTTGTATTTACGTTATGTGTCTTCCTCCTTTGTTGCAACAATGGGTGAATTGAGTTGATACAAATTTACATTTTCGAACCTTGTTTTTACAAGTATCATGTTATTAATGATTACTGGTAATGCATTAACTAGTTCTTTTTTCTATCTTACATTATTTCTCTATTATTTAGCGAACAATTATAATAGTTAATAGACAATTTTATTTCTCTTTCATTTTACATTAATGCTGTGCATAATATGTCATTATGCTGTTGTTTACAGCTTCTTATTGTACAAACATTAGTGTTACTTTCGCTCTTTTGGCTAATATGGGATGCCCAACTCATTTACAAGACTATTGGTCATATAAAGTCATTTAAGTTAATCAGTTATTGTTTTGTCTACAAGTTGTAAGTCTATCAATTAGTGTTTTACTGGTGTTGGCTATTTACTTCACATTAAGCCTTCTCATCTCGTCGTCATTATATTCTTGTGGTTCTTCCTATATAACCATTCTGATTGATGTCATAAGTATATTCATTTCTTCCTCATAATATGTTTCTTTCTTTGTTTATTGGCTTCTTACTGACCGAATCTATTGGGTTATGGTTTCTGTTTTGTATAATCACTATTTCATGCATCTTCTTTCTTGTTATTAATTATTGTTACCATTACTTTTATTAACTCCTGTGTAGTGAGTTCTTTCTTCTTTATTAGTTGTTTATGTTATCTCCATGCTTGGCATTCTCATTGTAAATACTTGATGGGTCTTGTCCCCTTCAATTATCATGACATGTGCTTACATTTTGATACTTAACATATCGGGGTCAACATGTCTTGTTACAATATAGAAAAAGAATTAAACATAAATATAAAAATAAAGACAAACACAAAATATGAACACAAAATTGTGTATATTGCAAATTATTGAAGTTGCCTTAGCCCTTGAGTTACCCACAAAATACATTACGCTAAAAAATTTTGTAACACATTTAACCGAATCGTATTATATAATTAATTGTTTTGTACACTTATTAATACATATTGTTTTTCTTATAAACTCAATCAAAGTTTTTGAAGCCTTTTGATTATTTGTAAACGAATTGTACCAGCACATCAGACGTACCAAGCAGACTCTGATTATACTGAGTTTATCTCATTGTTTAAAGAGACATACATTTTATATCTTTAGTCTTGCATTTTATAATTTTAAAAAGCCGTTAATTGCACAAAACACAACGTACCAAAAGAGTTGCAAAGTCTGAACTAGCCAGTCCATATAGCAATTGTCCAATTCAACAATTGTAACTTATGTTTTGTTAAGCCCACATATTCACAAATCCCAATGAATGACTTAACATCAGTTGTCTACACACACATGCAGCTGGTAAACCGGTAATGTATGTGGCAGGCTACTACCGATCTGCACAGTGCCTTAGCAGAGTGTCTGTTACGTGACTGTAATTACCTCGAGTTCTGTAGCAGACTGAGGACTTCGCATGCAACACGCCACTTCACTTCCTTACTGGCTCTTCTTAGAGTTTTTGTTTTAAGGCAACTTACTACTCAACTTTACTGAGTAGCAATTAACTCATACACGAAGCACACGCACAGTGAAACAGACTTTTGTTTCTTTCTAGTACAAAAGATTATCTAAAATGGTGTTGGATATAAAACACTACAAAATTGCACCTTAAACGTCGTTGTAAAACACATGGCAGGGACTCAACGTGCTCGTGATAAAATATCATTTTAATAGAAAGCTGCATTTGAGTTTAAATAAACAAGAAATCATAAATAGAAAATACAATTTTTCCTGCCACTTTCAACAATAACATTTAAATACGTTTGGTGAAAAGTTTACAATTTTTTAGCGTAATCCATTACCACAGAAACTACATCGGATTTTCAAAGCATAGAGGAATGGGGCTAATATACGAAATATTACGTAAATAATGTAAAATGTAATATGTATCCAATACTACACATTCTATGAAATATATGTCAGTACTATCCATGTAAAGTAAATAATTAGCAATGCATAACGTTAACAATGCGTTTAGTCTCTTGAATTAAAACTTTAAAATCCAATGTGGATCATAGGGCCTCTACGAAATTTCTGTACCGTGATCTGTCCATTGCCAGAGCCTACACCTCCCTCCATGTCTTGTTGACACCAGCCACCTGCTCCCTTTCCATAGCCCTTTTACAGATGTTCCTCGGTCTTCTACGTCTGCGGGTACCCTGTGGATTATAATTCGATGCCTGTATAGCGACATTTTCTGGTGGTCTTCTCAGGGTGTGACCGATTCACCTCCATTTTCTTTTCTTTATCTGTAGTTGGATAGGACTCTGATTTGTGGCCTCCCATATATCTCCAACTCAGACAACGGTTTATGAAAGTCTGTAATCTTGTGGTGATGTCCTTTGTCACTTTCCAGGTCTCACATCCATACAGCAACATCAATTTGACATATCAGTCAAATATTCTAAATTTTGTCTTCCTGCGCACATGGGGTAATCTCCATACTGGTCGTAACTGTGCAAATGCTCCTTTTGCTTTATGTATACGACTTATTACATCTCTAAGAGCACCTCGATCCTGACTAACCATGCTACTTAGATAGCGAAATTCCTCTATCCTTTCTATAACTCTTCCGTCTAGTATCAAATCAGAATTATTTATATTTTTAATACTCATTTCCTAGGTCTTTTTTTTATTTACCTTTAAGCCTATTTGTTTGGCTTATATTTTTATATCGTTCAATTTCAGATGGATATACGTGTCAAGTAGAGCATAGGGGGAAAGTAGTTCCAAATTTTGCTGTTAATCCGTGAGTATGACAGGGATGGCTTTTGCCCCTATTTTATTTATCCTCGTCCTAGACAGCATGTTGTAAGAGGCAACAAATAGAAAACGGGGGATTCAGTAAGGCTTAAATAGCCGTTCGGAGGAACTGGATTATGCAGAAAGCATACGAGATATGGAAATTAAATTTAACGCGCATAGTCACTTGATTAAACCATAGCAGAATTTGTAAATAGTTGTTGAAAATATTAAATACAAACAATAAATTTAAATAATTCTTACAGAAAGTTTACAATTTTGTGTTAATATTTAAACGAATACTTTACAAGCCCCTTTTATCGCTGCACGCACAAGTCGTTGTAAACGCAACCCATGTTAAGAAGGGTACACAGTGTTACCAACACCATAGATATTCCGCTGGACCGAAATATTCTTATATCCATTTTTTGGTAACACTGATTAATTGTTCTCAGAATTATTGATTTATTGAGCGAACAAGGAGATATTTAACTTGATACAAGTAATATCTCCTGATGGGAGACTGACAAAAGCAGGAGATTAATGGGAGGTATATTTATTGTAACCAAACGGATTGAAACAAACAATATCATATTTAATGCTTTATTGCGGTAAAAGGCAATTAGAGGCAATTGAATAAATAATTGGAGGCAAGATACAGAAAAACCAATCTATTTACATAACAATGATATCAGCATCAGAAAAAAGACAACAGTAAAAGTTGTGTGGAAATTATTGTGATATTTGTTAAAATTATATGACTATTTTACATAAATTTAGGAAATACGGATGCAGAGACGCTTGAAATAATAACTCACTTAATGTTTCCATTTTTAATAGAGACTTGATGACTCAACACTTTAGCAGACAGAGAAATTACAAGCGTAAAATAAATAGTTTAATGACGACTATTTCAAATGAAATTAACTTTTGTCCTATGGCTTTCGTGTTTCCTTAACGTTATTACACTGTTCGTCTTCCGGGCTGGTTGGCCGTGGCCAAGTGCTGTTGATTTGTAGCAGACGGCCATCTTCAGTGTTAAATTCGGTCTTATCACTAGCACAGATATCACGGTTAGTGACCACAGTACTGAATATGGCCGTCGAAGGGGCGGCTGCAACGTTTGCTGCAATCAAGAGTTTTGGACCACGGCCAAGCAGCCCGGAAGACAATAATAATTTTAATAACATTGACTCCCACCGTGTATGCCTTAAACAACCTTTCTTTACAATGTTTATAATAATTCTCCTTAAATATGTAAAAAGTAAATATGCAAGACGAACAACTTTTTAAATTTACATTGGCATGCCAGATATCTATACATACGTTCTGTATATATAGCCTATGTGTCTGTAATGTACTTTAATTGCCTGTTAGACTGTATTTGTATATTCTTCTTGTTATTTGAATTAGCAGTCTCTGTAATTCCAGCTTCCTTGTGCTTACATGCTGACCTGCTACCTGTCGTGCTCCGAACGAGGTCTTTCAGTGTTTCCGCCATTATCGCGTCCTAAACCACGACAAACAAATATACCACTAGAACCCGTGAATCCGCCTACACGGCTGGTCAATTCGTAAACAACTCTACTTGTCACTACCCTCTCGGGACAGCTCCGTTAAGCCACGCCTCTTCTTCCTTCCTATTCGCTAAATACAGGTGTACGTATATCTATAAATTTGACAAAAGTAAGGATAGAATGTTGTGTATAAAGTACAAAGGTGTCTTGCATACGCTTTATTGACGTTAATACAGGAACCTACAGTAACACCAGCTGGCTTACATAATTGAAATTTTATACTGTCCCACTGCCATGTATTTTGAAAACTGCTAGTATTTTTATAATAGCAGCAGTTACTGATGTGCTTTAAATTCAGTCCTATAAAGCTAAATTCTTAGTTACAATTTTCAAAATTTATTTACATAGACTTATCAATTATAATATTGTTGATTTTAAAGAATAATAAGGCGTTGTGTAACGTACAAAAAAACGTGTTACACGGCAAGTAAAATATAGATAGAAGAAATAACTAATTAAACATTATTTTTGCATCTTAACCGTGTACACTGCATCTCCAAAAACATGATGTCCATTTACATATTCCTCTGGTTATAAAAACTCAGAGCTACGACTGGGTTCAGTATTCCTTTTAGTACTGTCTGGACAATTTAATCATTTTCCGCCTTTTCATATAATTAAGACGGTCTACTGATCGTCGTATGGTAAAGTGGAAATCAAAATAAAAGACACCTATTGCTAGCTTTAATTATCACAATTAACTAGTTTGTAATCAACAAGATAGTCTCTTACAACAAATCAAAAAAATATTTTTCACATGCAATAATAATATCACTGAGTATAAAACAAAATTGTATTACAATCGTTCCGCACAATTATAAAACACACAACACTTTGCCACAATACTTGGAATCGCACTGGAATATATCGCAACTCAAACTGAACTAAACGCCACTGAAGTCTTGTATTTATACCCCGCTGATATATCTAGAACAATCCATACTACGCGACAAGAACGCTACTAGAAACCCCCAGAACGTAATTGATTGCGGCCATGCACACAGCGCGCGCGGACTGGTGAAATCTGGATCAGTCTCGGATGAGTATCAAGTGTCACGTAGGCGCACAACATCGCAGCCAGATTCCACTGGAACATCCGAGAAACACGTAGATTGTTCTGTAACATCTTAGCACTGCCCCCTTCTTAAGCCTGTTCGCCCCGAACTGGCAAACCATCTCTGAAGCAATACTTAGCCAGGCGATCTATATAGCTGGTCTACTTGCAAAAGGTAATTCTCCGGTTCTTCGAATTTAGTGTCGTTTTATCCGAACATCAAGTTACCAGGAATATGAGTCTTCCGTTCAACCACTAGTTTTACGACGTTTTAGAAAAAATTGATTTCTGAGTTACAAATTATAGTGAGACAATACCCATAATTGCATACGCAAAAACATGGAAATGCCAAATGTCGAGTTAAAACTGACAACTCGCTTTGTTTATTTAATAACAAAAAATTGTATCTAGTTATCAACTAAATATTTTGTAAACCCAAAATACAGGTAAATAAACACGGATGTCAATAAACATGTTACTCACACGTTCACGTGCACAGACAACTCATATTTATCTGCACATGCAAACATCTGTGTATGCTACAGAAATTTACACAGTTTAATGCAGCACCTATTAAATTCCTCGTGCGTGCTTTTAGCTGTCGTTAATGTGTACTGTACCAGTGTGTGCAAACCAGCGATACAGAGGACATATTCCTAGGTTAAAAGCGTACACTTTACGTTTATTACTGCTGGAAATATGAGCGCCAGTTAAAACCGTTTAAATGCACGGTAAGAATAACTTCGCATAAAAAAAAGGACTCAATAAAAATTACTCTGTAGGACAGTATATATGTTTCTTTAAATAATAAACTTTTAATTCCTGCATTGTTTCCACGATACAGTATAAATAATTTACTTAACACTATCGTAAAAATTAGAACAATATTTTTACAAACGTATGTCAGAAACATTGTAACTGGATCTTCAACTGCCATATTTGGATGCGTAAAACGTTTTCTCAGATTTGATTACCCTGTTCGGCAATTGTCTGCCTCTCTGTCTTTTACTCTGTTTGGAGTATGTTTTACACTAATTCTTAAAAATTGGTTAACGTGTTCATAATTTTAAATGAGATATCACAAAATATTTGAGACTCGCCCTCTAAAAAAATACGTTGCAGGGGGACGTTTGGAAATGAAAATTTTGAAAAGTTTGCAACTACGTAGATAATAAATTAAAAAGGAAATTGTGATATAAACTAATAATAGTACAATTGCCGTTACCAAAACAGAGTCGTATGTCTCTGACTTTATAAATACTCAAAGTAAAGTATCATTACATGAGAGGTGTTTTTTGATTGTTGATTTCATTAACAAAGAGCTTGGCTTATGCATTTATCACTTGCAAATATAAGGCACTCCTACTTGTATACGGGTTCCTATTTACGACAATTATTCGATATTTCTGTATTTCGAATGAAACCTATTCTGGTTTTCTCAGAGTACCAGTCTACCTTTGAACTCATTTTTCTGGCGATGTTATTCGTGTATCTTATGTAATAATATTGATTAAAGACTCGTTAAGAACTTAATGAAATATATTACCTACAAAGTTTTAAAATACCCAACGGCTTTTAGTTTTAGTTTATTTTCAAACATTGAGCGTTTTTTCAGTGTATTAGGCTATTATCAAAAACTACTAAGGAAAACTGAACACAACGGATGTGTTCGAGTGTAAACAGTGTTTAGGTTGTATATCCACATGTATGTGAGGTGTGTATGATGGAGGTAGTATAGGGACGGTCAATTTGCTGTTCGAAAATTAACTAAACAACCTGTTGGACAAGGAAGTATAGGAAGCGTTCGTGGAATGTACACATTTCTTTGGGACCGGAACAAGTGATTCACCTAGTATTTGAGAGAAGATAGAAAAGATAATTTGCATTCATTTTCAGTTTTAACATTTTTTAATTTTTGTTGTGTCTGTTCTTGCTGCGTTTATTGCCTCTACTGTGACAACTAAATTAGAAATTACTTTTTATCATCGATAGAAAAGGAATGAACGTTTATGAACAGTCATAAAATACATAATCTTTTGTTGCAAAACATAATCACTTAATAGTTTCAAAAATTCTTGGGAAGTAATTGCAAAGTTCATGATAAATATGTCCTCTCGATCACGTTTACGTTTTATCAATAGCACTTTCAAGTATTTGCGTAATCGTCTATTATGTAATGACGTGATTTTCTAATTGTCTGCTTACTACAACTAATTGATTTAGCTAACTTATTTAACACTATTCTGGTCTAGCAGTTTCTGATACCAACAGCCGATGGTAATTAAAGATTCCCTTCATGGAAATTCAAACCTGTCGCAGAGTTTTAACACATAGTTAAGGAAATACATATTTCTAAAGGCCTGTTTATGGAGTAAGCGTACAATACAGGTATAGATGAATGACAAAACAAACATAACACATTGTGTTTAAGCTAACAATAAATTTATTACTTTCTATTATATCTAGACATACATTTATAATAAATAGATTAATAAGTAGTAATGATTAGTGTTTCTTTTATTTAGCTTTACATTTTCTTTTCGATAAAGTGTACTTAGTTTAGAAAGAAAAGTGTGTATTTATATACAAAATGATAGTAAACATAATGAATGTGTTACGATGAAGTAAAATGTAAAATTATAGAATGTTAGGAAATTTTGTCTCCTCTTGCACTAATTTGAATATAATATACACAACTTATTTAAACACATGTAAAATTAGATTTTTATGACACATTACAGTGACTTTGTGTGGTATTAAACTAAACTTGTGTACTACAACAATTCGCAGTGTAAATAAGTCAACTACTTTCAATATGGTTTATTTTTCCCAGTGTCTGTAGACTTCTCGTAAGAAAGCAAAATAAGAATAAGTAAGTTGTAAAATCTGAAAAACAGAACACATTGTTACTAGTATTACGTACGTTATTAACAAGTTTAGTTAGTTTTCTATTCTACACCACAGTTTTAGTTAATATTTTTATATACGTGCAAATATAAAATTGAATAAAATTTATTTACTATAATTCTACATTTTTAGTTACGACAGAGGAGAGGTTTTTGACAGTAAGTACTTTATAAGTGAAATTGAAATTACAGTACTCTTATTGTATTCATTTCTGCAGCTCAAGCCACATGACGTGTTTTAATCTTATTAGACGTAATAATCCCTGCTGATACTCCTAAGCCTTTGTCGAGGGTTGCTTCATTCATTCAAAGAAAATACTTTCTGCTTGCAATTAAATTATTAATGAGATAATGCTGTTTGTTTTGTTTGTGAATATGGGAATAATTTTTATTATACCTTTTTGAAGACATGTCTACTGATAAGGACACTTTAATTGCAAATCAAAATATCTTCAGGCTTAATAATTTTCAGTTTATAATTGTATAAGCATATCCAAAGAAAACCTGATTTGTGTTAATAACTCATACAATCAGACAAATCCTTGAGTGTGTGAATGTACAAGAGAGTGAGTGAAATTGTTTATTTTTTATGGATCTTTCTTAAAATAAATTATTAACTTTACACAAATATAGGCCCCTATGATCTAAACATATTCAATCGATTTCGGGAACTACTGGTGTATGTCGTTAAGGAATGTAGCATAACCAGATCGACATATCACTTGTCTCTAGTCGGTGATTGTAATTTTGACGTAATAGGACAACAGCATAGACACTCAGAGCACACATTTGCTAAAAGTAATGGTATTGATAATCATCAACATAACTGTCAGAGCATAGCAAGTAACTTACAGACACCATTAACTCCAGTCCAACGTCACAGGAAAAAAATACTCTAAGTTTTACTGACCGCTGGCACCCCAGTGTGAACATAATGAGCGTTTTCCTAAATTTTACTGAATTCTGAATCCATTCAGTATCGTAAAGTGCTCTGTGCACTTCTCTGGACTGAAAGCAAAATCAATAGTTCACCTTAAATTTTATTTTAAAACAGTTAATTTTCACACTGAAAACCTTCAGTGTATACAATTTTATAATAAATTAAAAATTAAAAGTCATAAACCATTATGTGTATTTGTGCTATTTATTTGCTTTATAATTATAATAAAACATTCAGTTTATAAGGTATAATGTAAATAACTACACTAATTTATTTTACAATTCGTTATCTGTAACACAACGATGCGTTATTCTATATTAAAATAAGACCGCTGTATATATTTTTTATTAAAATTATAACTTGAAAAAGGCTTCTTGTCGTATATTTTTTGCAGAAAAAATTTCCTTGTATATTTTTGGTTACGTTGCTTATTAGCATAAGCAAAATCTTAAACAGCAAAAAATTATTTGAATTTGTGGAGTTATGTAAGTAAATGAAATAAATGCAAGTGCTTGCATATAAAATTTAAAGTTTGAATCAAAGTAAAGAAAATAATAAAAAAGCATAAAAAATTATTCATTTTGTGTGTATACATTTATACATATTTTTGTAAGATGTTTTAATGCCTCAGAGAACTAAGAATGCAATTTATTGTTTGAAAACCGAACATTGTAAACTTCTGTTGTAAGACATAACTTATTTAAGAGTAAACTTTGGAAATAGTTTGACTAAAGTGAGTAATGCCCTACCACACAAATGAGTATACCAAAACAAAAGTAATTGCCATCCCTTATTTGTTACAGACTTTTTCTCTACAGCCTGTTGAAAAATAAGTGCAGAATTTTTTAAATAACAAACCAATCTGCACAAACAAAGAGATGCAATTTTGAGGAAGAATAGCGACAGTATATGACAACAATTTCTTATAGTGTTATTCAGTCCCTAAAGAAGCATTAACGTTTAAGATATGTTAAATGAAAGGGTACTCACTAATTCTGTTTGACGTGTTAGTGACAAAGTAACGAAGAAAAACCTGAAAGAACAACGTGTGCGTATGAAACTTTGCAGCAAAGGGGGGTTAAAATTTTACCGAGATATTCTAGTTGTTCAACTATGGATACGGGGTAGACTCCATGTGTCGTAGGATTATTTGGAGCATGTTTACAGATGGCAAAGTTGTAGATCATCACAGGTTAAATCATTTTTGAATATTATGTCAAGAGCGCTCGTGATGCGGACTTTAAATCATTGTATAATTGCCGAAATTCTCTGAGATAGTGATTATTAATAGACAACAGTAAAATACAATTTTAATAGAATAAATTAAGTGGATCAAATAAATGAAAAACTGTTCAGTGAACTACATTTTCTTTCAAAATTTGTACACCAGAAACAGCGATACCATACTGATATCGGTCAGAAACAGCGAACCAACGGAAATGATAATGACAAGTTTGGAAAGCAGAAAAATGTATACATAAAGATTATACGAAGTTAGCAAAGAAATGTTGTGCGTATGCTTTGAGTTAGATGCTTATTCTCCTGCGAAGTTGTAACATGCCCATTACATCGTGTCTAGCTAAAAAAAAGAAAGCCACACCGAAACAAATAAACGGCAGTTTATTCTAAATTGTGCAACTCAGGTTGCCGTGCCTAGGTTGACGTTTTAAATAAATAGTTTAGTCTCTTTTTGAACACACGTCGTGTTCCATGCATACACAGCATTACTGTGTTATGTCGCTCAATAATGCCGCTTTATAACTTTAAGATAATGAAAGCTTGTTTAACGTTTAGGCACTCAATGTTTGCATATTATTTCGTCTACACAAGTCCTCACGCTCAACGCATCCTTTTATATGGGAATACATTTAACGTCATTAAAAATCCTCCAATAATTTTTACAACATTTGACAGTGAAACTTGGCAAATATTTTATTGGTTTTTTCTTACTAACCATCGATGTCAACTCTTCAGCCAGCCAACAGGAAACAAAGAGTATTTCAAACATGCCGTAAGCGTGAGGTGCAACTCTAAAAACCTGCTCCAGTTTTTCCATCTGGAAAAATAACAGACCTTTGTAACGGCTATAGTACTTTCAAACTTCAACTTTATAAAATTACCTGCATACGTTTGGTACTTTAAAAACTAAATTAAAATAATAAATACGTATTACAAATATAAAAATATATTTATTTACGTTACACTTTATACAATCAATATTATTTTTTCTTAATTGTAATATTTACGGCGTAAGGAAAAACACATTGGTTTGTGTATTTTTGTATACATCCAAAAAGAAACTTTGGAAACAAATAGTTTATTAAATATCTAAATATTTACGTAATTCCAGAAATATTTATAACTGGTAATATTTGATTAATATAACTATAAATCCTCTAATAAACATTAAAAATTACCTATAGGGAAACACGAGAATATCACACATACACACACACACACATATACAAAAATTTATATGTATTTATAAATTACTTTGCCATAAATGTTTCTCAAAAACTGTTATATCTACTACCATGTCTTGAACTTTCAAAATTCATGACCATACCTGTATAACCTGGTGCACGGCAAAAACCATTTGAACAGTAACCATCGTGAATAGTAAACTCAAAACTGGATTTGCCACGTCTTTTAACGACTTTGACAATCTGAAACATCCATATTTTTTTCGGACGAATATTTTGTATGTATGCAACATGGCTAAAGACATTTGATTAATTTAACATACATATTGCATAAAAGTTGGGTTGGAAAAACTTTCGTTTTTATGTAACTTGCCGGTCGCATTAAGAAGAAAATGTTAATTAGTTTTACAGTTGGAGTAGGAAAGGATATACAAACTATTTCCGTGATATATCTGTTAAGCTGAAGTGCACGCACATTAACACGTTAGTATTCATGGCAAAGTGTATTAATTGCATTTTTAGGATCCAGGATTCTTTAAAGAGAGGAATTGTCCGTTATTTATAAACTTTAATCCTTACCCGCAGTTTCTCTAAATTAAAGATTAGGGAAATTGCAAGATTAAATCAAAGACGTTTCTTTTAAAAAAGTGTAGTAGTGATATTAGAAATTTTCACAAGCAAACATTAAAAATTAGAAGCTAAATATTCGCCCTTACGGTCGTGGTGTGTGTGTAGAAAATTTCAGAGTTTAGCCGTTTCCTTTAAGAGGCGTACTTATTTTTGCTCAAGGCATGTATTGGCCAAATTACCATGTGATTAAAAGCATTATTATATATTAGGCAAATATCCAGAGATTATGTTAAAGAGAAAATAATATGTGTATGTGGGTGTGATTGCGTGCCAGAAATTTGTTGACCTTTGCACGTCAGTGTGATTGAACACAGACTAAATGTTGAAGGGCCAAAATACGTTACAAACAGGGTTGGCTGAATATGTGTGCAACATAAATTTTATGTAGTAATGGACAATTATTGGTAAATATATGAAATATTTTAAACAAAGTTTTAAGATAGCTGATTTCGTAACAGTTGTTTATAATTTATTAATAAAGTGTCTGTTTTGCAACATTTCATAGTAGTTGTGGGTATTAGCTTGGCGTGTCAGTTTAGTTGTAAATAATTACAATATGTTTAGCTGATGCATAAACAATTTATAAAATGATAAAATATAATTATATAATATTATTGTAATGATAAAATATAATACAACTACTTGCAGAAGAAACTATACTTAATAATATATAATAATATTTTTCTTAACGCATAAACAACATATTTTAAACGTTCTACTTCAAAGTATTCAATTCATCGTCATAAGTAACTCGATTACCCTTCTGGGTTTTGGTCTGTTCCTAGAATCGATTCCATTCGTCCTTACTCTTCCCTCTAATCTTCGAATGCCTAATATTAAGCCTCACAACTCATTTTCCACGTAATCATTCAGCTTAATTCTTGACTTAAAAGTATTTAGTTAATGCTATAAAATATTTATTACTATTATTATTCCGGCTGTACAATATTTACTCATTTTCCTAAACCTGAGATTACAGATATGATTGAATTCTCATCTTCCACTGCTGCTTATCCATCCAAAGATCTTTTACAATTTTTCGTTCCCTCAATATAGCCTGAATTTCTTCTATCCAGGAGATAGTTGGTCTTCCTCTTTCCCTTCTTCCTGGTGGGGACCATTCCATAACTAAACTTTTGAGCCTTAAGTCATGATATTACTAACAATGGTTTTAAATATTTGGTTTTAGTTGCTGTTGTAATTTGCTTATCCCACAGGATTACATTTGTTGTAGATATAGTCATCTTTCCGAGATTAATTCTGGATTGTATTTCTTTGTCTTGTTTTCCATTGGCCTTGTATTTTTCAACCCATAAATACTTATATTCCTCTGTATATAAAATCTCACATGGAAAAATTGCTATGTGATTAAAAGCATTATTATATATTAGGCAGATGCCCTTAAAATATGTTAAAGAGAAAGTACTATTTAGATATCCCATGTGTATGTGTGTGTGTGTGATTGCGTGCCAAAATTTGTCGACCTTTTCACGTCCGTGTGATTGCACACAGACTGAATATCCAAGGGCCACAATACTTTACAAACAAGTTTGGCTGAATGTGTCTGCAAACAAAATTTTAATGGAAAATTATTATAAAGATATGAAACGTTTTGAACGAAGATTAAGGTAGCTGGTTTTGTAGCAGTTGTTTATAATATATTAGTAAAAACTTAGTTTTACAACATTTCATATGTTTAGCTGACGCCTGCCTAATTGTACGTATAATGTTTGTTCAGTACTGGTGGACACGTATGTTGTACACCCGGTTTGATGTAATGTGTTTTGAGCACAGTCAATAATGGTTCGGCTAATAGGTCCTTGTGTGTTTACAAAAATTAGATATAGAAACTTATACAAATATTATAACTGATTTTATATTACTTATATCCCTTCCCCTTTCAACAATTATTTCCATTTATAGAAAATTACCCCATCCACTTCAACTGCTCTTTTCATTTATAGATATTTCATCTACCTTTTTACAGTTTATTATTATGACATTCTTGTTAGGATACTTTATTTATCAAAATTAAGTACTTTACTCTTGTCAGAACATAAAACGTTCCTGGTAAACTAACCCTTCCCATTAACTGATCTTCACCAAAATCAACAGGCCTTGCGTCCTCTACAACTCAGGCACATATGCAAAACATTATTTGATTCTGTTTGAACTTACGGCAGTTATCGTTCGTCATAGAGAAAATTCTACACATAGACACACAGACATTTTTCTTTATGTTTTGAGAGTGGTATAATCAGAATCAGCCCTTATCTCAAACACGATTTTTTTCGTCACCACCGTACTTCCATTTCCTTATACAACATGGGAGTAACAAATGTGATCCGTCGCTGCCATCCTTTGAAGAGGTCACCAGTGAAAATGAATTTTATGTTAATTCATAACTTAAATAAATCTTGCTGGATATCAAGAATATTCCTTACATGTGTACAATTATATTATGTCACTTACATATTCAGCTACATTCGTAAAGTGTCTCTGCTTTTGCTTGTGTTTTGTTATTGTGTCACTAAACTTATGTTTTCCTGAGATTTACAATCTTTCACTGTTAAATGTAACACTGGTTTCCAATTAATATTCGCGTACATAAACTGCTCTTTAACGATTTAGAAATATTTTCATTAAGCGATATCTATATCTACTAATTTTTAATACTTTAACTGTACTGGTAACAGTTCTTTTTTACGGTACACTTTAGTAAACATTCTACCATGATGTTATCTAATGATAATTCATTTTACTTATTTAAGAAAATATTTGTTTCCCAGTATTCGCTTATCATTTCAGAAATTACGCTAACCTACTAGCACATATGTTTATAAAAGAATCGTAAAATCAAGAACTTCACAGAGATGACTGCATGCATATAAATTTTATTTATTGTATTCTACAATTCAAAGTATGAATTTTAGCCATAGAAATTGGAACAGAACGTGACACAAATTTTCACTAATAGTAATACTGAAATAAAAACAAAATGCGATAGTATCCCTTATTTGAATTTAACGTACTATTATGTCTTGACGTAGCAAAGATAAAACCTTTACATGTAAAATACAGACTTCCTTAAAAATAATCATCAAAAATTATGTAACTATTAAACTTTTAAGAACAACATAATAAATATTATTAAAATCATGGGACTATATAAACTTAATACTATGACTTAAAAGTAGCTTCTTTCTGTTGGAAATGTACAATTTCAGTTACACTTGGAACTTCCGTTAGACGTGGTTTTGTGTAATAGGCATGACGAAGGTAATTTTTATGATTACGACACTGAAGACATTTTTTGAAGTAGTGTTTTTTTAAGGAATGGGTTAACTGTTTTGCATAAGTTATCTGTAATATATCGTAACTTAATGTTTTTAGTGTTAAGTAATAAAATAAAATTTTTATACTTACGCTAATAACTCTTGATGGCATTTAACACAGTCAACAAGTTGATTATAGAGAACACCATTTTCATCGGACGCAATAACAAAATTAACATCTGAATCCTTGGTATATTTTATGTTACTTAAAGTAGCCTTCAATATTGCAAACTGGCCGGTCATCATTACTATGATAACTATGACGATCACGTACAGAGAAGTATAGGTTGCCATAACATTTACTGTTATTGTTTCATATATAGTCACTGCTGAATAAACATATTTATTATTAATTGCAAAATGATACACAACAGGCAGTGCTGTGGGATAACCTGACACACTATCAACAGTTGTAATAATCAAATAAATTGATACCATTATTGGTTTGATGCACCAAAGATTTATGCCTATTCTTACGGAGTACTGCCATATACCACAAATTGTATTAGCCCTGGAAGCATATTTTCTATAAATTTTATTAATTTCTTCTTGATTAGTTTTGATACATAGCAACTCAGTTTCCTGCAGTTTGGCCATCAATGGTGGAATAGCTTTCATATTGTAAAACACCGCCAATAACTTTGTAGCAAAAATAAATATTGGTACAAAGTTTAACAGGCTATCTAGAATGTCGTCTATGCTTTCTCTTTCTGAAGTAAACGTGTACATATTTAAACAAAAGTAGAGAATGAAGATAATTATAAACACAAACAATGATTTGTAACTTATCCTCATTTTGAATTGATTATTCGTGTCTAATTCGACTATTCCCCACACTCCTTTACGAAACCTAAATATGAAATTGTCTTTCAGTATTACTCTATTTGTAGTTTCCATTATTAAAAGTGTTTCTACAAGTCGCTCTGGTGATAAGTAACAAAGTTTGTAGTAAGGGGCTACAGATTTTACTGTTTTTTCCCAGTTCTACACCACCGCGACCAATATAAAGGAACCGATTATATTACTGTATGTAAACTGCACGACTGAAGATCACGAGGGTAGTAGTGAGTTGACATCGGCGTTGTTATTGAACTGTATTTAGCAGCCGTCACGCTTCTGAAACCAACATTACAGCAATTAAAATTATATAATTGGAACATACCAATTACAAAACACGTCGAACGTAACATATTAATAATATATTGAATTTAACATGTTAATAATATGTTAATTGAATTTTAAATATTCTTAAGCTGTAACTGGCCTTATTGTTACAAACAAAAATTAATTTACTCTACTTGAAATTGCCTATATACTCTATTCTAATCAAATCATTCTCCCCATTCCCTCCCACTTACCTCACACTAACCCTCTCACTCATTCCTTCTCACTCTTTCTCTTTCGCAATCTCCCTCTCCCTCACACTCTCACTCTCTCTCTCTCATTCTCTCTCTCTCTCTCTCCCTCTCTCTCTCTCTCTCTCTCTCTCTCTCTCTCTCTCTCTCTCTCTCTCTCTCTCTAATTTTTTCCGTTTCTTACATTTTTCCTTCAATTATATTCACCATTCACCACCGGACGTTATTCTTGCAGCGTGAGCTATATACATATATTTTGCTAAAACAAACACACGTGCATCTATTTGTTTCTCGCTTTCCATTGTTTACCATGGTTTCTCAGTTTTCACAATGGTATTACATTTTTTAGCAGTAATTAAACAAGAAAGTTGTGTCCGTACAGAGGCAGTATTTGGCATTTTAAAACAAAGGCAAATACAGATATAACATTTTTTTAATAAATCACGCAGTATTTGTAATTCATAAATATCGGTATGAAGAACCATACATGACTTCCATGTTCTAAATTTTATATTTAAAATCATTTACGAAATGAAATGTTTCCATAGAAACTACTTCTTTCAACTTATTGCTTCAGCCTTAACCACAGTATTTTGGCACTAACGTCTACCACCACACGTTATCGCACTCGATTTTCACTGACGATGGCAGTCGACGGCACTGTCGAAACGTCTGGTTTTGCAGAAAACATTGGACCACGGCCAAACAGCCAGGGAAAGAATGTTAACAACAACCTACTACTTTGTTGCCGATAACGTAGTACACATAAAAATTATCCCCTCCCCTTCAATTTCAATTTTCGTTTATAGAAAATTACCCCCAACCCGTTCAACTAGCCTCTTCATTTATAGATATTTCATCTACGTTTCTACAGTGGACTATTAAGATCTTCTTATCATATTAAGATCTTCTTATCAGGATAATTTATTTGTCAAAATTAAGTATTTTACTCTAGTTACAACAAAAAATGTTTCTGGTAAACTGCCCTATCAACGTAACCAATCTTCACCAAAATCAATAGGCCTTCTGTCCCCTACAATTCAGGGATGCACGCAAAACATTATTTGATTCTGTTTTAATGTGAGGAAGTTATCGTTCATTATAGAAAATGTAACCCTTGTTAAACAAATAAAATGTGGCCGGCAAACTACCCCTTCCCCTTAACCAATCTTCACCAAAAACAATAGATCTTGAGAACTATACAATTCAGACCTGTATGCGAAAGATTATTTGATTCTGTTTGAATTTGCGGCTGTTATCGTTTGCCATAAAAAACATTTCCCTTGATAAAAAAAATTTGCCGGTAAACTACCCACTTCCCTTAACCGATCTTCACCAAAAACAATGCGTCTTGAGAACTCTACAATTCAGGGCTGAATGCGAAACATTATTTTATTCTGTTTGCATTTGCGGCTGTTATCGTTTGCCATAGAAAAAAATTACCCTAGATAAAAAAAAACTTTGCTCGTAAACTACCCTTTTTCCTTAACCGATCTTCACTAAAAACAATAAGAATTGTGTACTCAACAATTCAGGGCTTTATGCAAAAAATTATTTGATTCTGTTTGAATTTGCGGCTGTTATGGTTTACCATAGAAAAAATTACCCTTGTTAAAAAAAAAACGTTGCAAGTAAACTACCCCTTCCTCATAACTGATCTTCACCAAAAACAATCAGTCTTGAGTACTCTAGAATTCAGAGCTGTATGCAACAATTTATTTGATTCTGTTTGAATTTGCGGCTGTTATCGTTTTCCATAGGAACAAATCTACACACACACACACACACTTTTTGACAAATTACTTTTTTCCATGTTTTGAGGGTAGTACAATCAGAATCTGCAATAATCTCAACCACGATTTTTTTTGCCATCCCCATACTTCCATTTCATTATGGAACATGGAAGTAAAATTACCCTTGTTAAAACCTAAAACGTTGCCGGTAAACTACCCCTTTCAATTAACCGATCTTCACCAAAAACAACAGATCTTGAGAACTATACAATTCAGACCTGTATGCGAAAGATTATTTGATTCTGTTTGAATTTTCGGCTGTTATCGTTTTCCATAGGAACAAATCTACACACACACACACACACACACACACACACACACACACACACACACACACACACACACACACACACTTTTTGACAAATTACTTTTTTCCATGTTTTGAGGTTAGTACAATCAGAATCTGCAATAATCTCAACTACGATTTTTTTTGCTATCCCCATAGTTCCATTTCATTATGGAACATGGAAATAAAAGTTACCCTTGTTAAAACATAAAACGTTGCCGGTAAACTACCCCTTTCACTTAACCGATCTTCACCAAAAACAATAGATCTTGAGGACTCTACAATTCAGACCTGTATGCGAAAGATTATTTGATCCTGTTTAAATTTGCGGCAGTTATCGTTTGCCATAAAAAAAATTTCCCTTGTTAAAAAAAAGTTGCCGGTAAACTACCCACTTCCCTTAACCGATCTTCACCAAAAACAATGCGTCTTGAGAACTCTACAATTCAGGGCTGAATGCGAAACATTATTTTATTCTGTTTGAATTTGGGGCTGTTATCGTTTGCCATAGAAAAAAATTACCCTTGATAAAAAAAAACGTTGCTCGTAAACTACCCTTTTCCCTAACCGATCTTCAGTAAAAACAACAGGTATTGAGTACTCAACAATTCAGGGCAGTATGCAAAAAATTATTTGAATCTGTTTGAATTTGCGGCTGTTATTGTTTGCCATAGAAAAAATTACCCTTGTTAAAAAAAAAACGTTGCAAGTAAACTACCCCTTCCTCATCACCGATCTTCACCAAAAACAATCAGTCTTGAGTACTCTAGAATTCAGAGCTTTATGCAACAAATTATTTGATTCTGTTTGAATTTGCGGCTGTTATCGTTTTCCATAGGAACAAATCTACAGACACACACACACACTTTTTGACAAATTACTTTTTTCCATGTTTTGAGGGTAGTACAATCAGAATCTGCAATAATCTCAACCACGATTTTTTTTGCCATCCCCATACTTCCATTTCATTATGGAACATGGAAGTAAAAGTTACCCTTGTTAAAACATAAAACGTTGCCGGTAAACTACCCCTTTCACTTAACCGATCTTCACCAAAAACAACAGATCTTGAGAACTATACAATTTAGACCTTTATGCGAAAGATTATTTGATTCTGTTTGAATTTGCGGCTGTTATCGTTTTCCATAGGAACAAATCTACAGACACACACACACACACACACACACACACACACACTTTTTGGCAAATGATTTTTTTCCATGTTTTGAAGGTAGTACAATCAGAATCTGCAATAATCTCAACCACGATTTTTTTTGCCATCCCCATACTTCCATTTCATTATGGAACATGTAAGTAAAAGTTACTCTTGTTAAAACATAAAACGTTGCCGGTAAACTACCCCTTTCACTTAACCGATCTTCACCAAAAACAATAGGTCTTGAGAACTCTACAATAATAATTCAGTGCTGTATGCGAAACATTATTTGATTCTGTTTGAATTTGCGGCTGTTATTGTTTGCCAAAAAAAAATATCGGTATGGAGAACCATACATGACGTCCATGTTCTAAGATTTATATTTAAAATCTATACGAAATGAAATGTTTCCATAGAAACTAATTCTTTACACTTATTGCTTCAGCTTTAACCACAGTACTGTGGTCACTAACGTATACCACCAAACGTTATCGCACTCGATTTTCACTGATGATGGCAGTTGACGCCACTGGCGAAACTTCTGGTTTTGCAGAAAACGTTTCACTACGGCCAAACAGCCCGGGAAGGAATTTTAACAAAAAACTACTACTTTGTTGCCGATAACGTAGTACAATTATAAAAATTATCCCCTCCCACTTCAACTATAATTTTCATTTACAAAAAATTACCCCCAACCCCGTTCAACTAGCCTCTTCATTTATAGATATTTCATCTAAGTTTCTACAGTGGATTATTAAGATCTTCTTATCAGAATACTTTATTTATCAAAATTGAGTACTTTACTCTTGTTAAAACAAAAAAATGTTTCTGGTAAACTACCCTTTCCCCGGAAACCGATCTTTACCAGAATCAATAGACCTTTAGTCTTCTACAACTCAGGCACATATTTAAAAAATTATTTGATTCTCTTTGAATTTACGGCAGTTATTGTTCATCATGGAAAAATTTCTCTTGTAGCAGCATAAAATGTTGCTGGTAAACTACCCCTTTCCCTTAACCGATCTTCACCAAAATCAACAGGCCTTGAGTTCTTTACAATTGATGAAAGTATGCAAAAACGTATGTGATTATAATTGAATTTTCGGCATTTATCGTTCGTCATAATAAAAATTAACCCTGTTATCACATAAAATGTTGCTGGTAAACTACATCTTTGTCTTAACTGATCTTCACCAAAATCAACAGGTCTTGAGGCCTCTAAAAATCACGTATGCATGCAAAACAGTATTTGATTCTGTTTAAATTTGCGGCAGTTATCGTTTGCCATAGAAAATACCCTTGTTAAAATATAAAACTTTGCTGGTAAACTACCCTTTTCTCTTAACCGATCTTCACCAAAATCAATAGACCTTGACTACTCTACAATTTAGGAATATATGCAAAAACTTATTGGATTATGTTTGAATTTGCGGCAGTTTTCGTTCGTCAGAGAAACCATTACTCTTGTTAAAACATTAATAGTGGCCAGTAAACTACCCCTTTCCCTTAACCGATCTTCACCAAAATCAATAGGCCATGAGTCTTCTACAACTCAGGCACATATTTAAAAAATTATTTGATTCTGTTTGAATTTACGGCAGTTATCGTTCGTCATGGAAAAATTTCTCTTGTAACAACATAAAATGTTGCCGGTAAATTACCCCTTTCCCTTAACCGATCTGCACCAAAATCAACAGGTCTTCAGTCTTTTAAAATTGATGAACGTGTGCAAAAAAATATGTGTTTTTGTGTAAATTTGCGGCAGTTATCGTTCGTCATATGAAAAATTACAGTTGTTAAAACATTAAATGTTACTGGTAAACTACCCCTTTCCCTTAACCGATCTTCACTAAAATCAACAGACGTTGAGTTCTCTATAGCTCAGGAAGGTATGCAAAACATAATTTTAATTCTGATTGAATTTACGGCATTTCTCATTCGTCAAAAACAAATTACCCATGTTAAAACATAAAACGTTGCTGGTAAACTACCCCTTTCCCTAAACCGATCTTCAACAAAAAGAACAGGTCTTGAGAACTCTACAACTCAGGGCTCTATGCAAAACATTATTTGATTCTGTTTGAATTTGCGGCTGTTATGGTTTGCCGTAGAAAATACCCTTGTTAAAACATAAAACGTTGCCGGTAAAAAATCCCTATCCCTTAACCGATCTTCACCAAGAACTATACGTCTTGAGAACTCTATAACTTAGGGCTGTATGCAAAACATTATCTGATTCTGTTTGAATTTGCGGCTGTTATCGTTTGCCATAGAAAAAATTACCCTTGTTTAAAAAAAAACGTTTCCAGTAAACTACCCCATTCCCTTAACCGATCTTCACCAAAATTAACAGGTCTTAAGTACTCTACATTTCAGGGTAGCATGCAAAAAATTATTTTATTCTGTTTCAATTTGCGGCTGTTATCGTTTGCCAAATAAAATCTACTGACACATAGACACACACACACACACACACACACACTTTTCGAAAAATGACTTTTTTTCATGTTTCGAGGGTAGTACAATCAGAATCTGCAATTATCTCGAACATGATTTTTTTTTGCCATCACCACACTTCCATTTCCTTATGGAACATGGAAGTAAATATCGGTATGGAGAACCATACATGACTTCCATGTTCTAAGATTTATATTTAAAATCATATTCAAAATGAAATATTTCCATAGAAACTACGTCTTTCTACTTATTGCTTCAGCATTAACCACAGTACTGTGGTCACTAACGTATACCACCTCACGTTTTCGCACTCGATTTGCACCGATGATGGCAGTCGATGGCACTGCCGAAAAGTCTGGTTTTGCAGAAAACATTGGACTACGGCTAAAGAGCCCGGGAAGCAATTTTAACAAAAAAACTACTGCTTTGTTGCCGATAACGTAGTACACATACAAAAAATTCTCCCCTCCACCTCCAACTATAATTTTTAATAATAGAAAATTACCCCCACCCCGTTCACCTAACTTCTTCATTTATAGATATTTCATCTACGTTTCTACAGTGGATTACTATGAGCTTCTTATCAGGATACTTTATTTTTAAAATTAAGTACTTTACTCTTGTTAAATCATAGAATGTTTCAGGTAAACTACCCCTTTCTCTTAACCGATCTTCTCCAAAATCAACAGACCTTCCGTCCTCTACAATTCAGGGAAGCATGCAAAAAAATATTTGATTCTGTTTGAATGTGCGGCAGTTATCGTTCGTAATGGAAACATTTCTCTTGTTACAACATAAAATGTTGCAGGTAAACTACCCCTTTCCCTTTACTGATCTTCACCAAAATCAATAGACCTTGAGCGCTCTGCAACTCAGGAAAGGGTGCAAAAAATTATTTGATTCTCGTTGAATTTTCAGCAGTTATCGTTGGTCAAAAAAAAATTACCCTTTTAAAACATAAAACGATGCTGATAAACACCCCCTTCCCTCAACCGATCTTCAACAAAATCAACAGACCTTGAGTTCTCTTCAGTTCTAAACGGTATGCAAAAACCTAGTTGATTCTGTTTGAATTTACGGCAGTTATCGTTCGTCATATAAAAAATTACCCTTGTTAAAACATAAAATGTTGCTGGTAAACTACCCCTTTCCCATAACCGATCTTCACCAACACCAATAGGTATTGAGAACTCTACAAAAGGCTGTATGCAAACATCATTTGATTCTGTTTGAATTTGCGGCTGTTATCGTTTACTATAGAAAAAAATTACCGTTGATAAAAAACCGTTGCAAGTAAACTACCCCTTTCCCTTAACCGATCTTCACCAAAAACGACAGGTCTTGGGTACGCTACAATTCAGGCCTGTATGCAAACAATTATTTGATTCTGTTTGAATTTGCGGCTGTTATCGTTTGCCATATAAAACACCCTTGATAAAACATAAAACGTTGCTGGTAAACTACCCTATTGCATTAACCGATCTTCACCAAAAACAATAGGTCTTGAGAACTCTACAATTCAGGGCTGTATGCAAAACATTAGTATATTCTGTTTTAATGTACGGCAGTTATCGTTCGTCATAAAAAAAATACTCTTGTTAAAACATACAACGTTGCAGGTAAACTACCCCTTCCCCTTAACTGATCTTCAACAAAATCAACAGACCTTGAGTTCTGTATAATTTTAAAAGGTATGCAGAAGAGTAGTTGATTCTGTTTTAAAGTACGGCAGTTATCGTTCGTCAAAAAAAAAATTACCCTTGATAAAACATAAAATGTTGCTGGTAAACAACCCTATTCCCTAAACCGATCTTTACCAAAACCAACAGGTTTTGAGAACTCTACATTTCAGGGCTGTATGCAAAATATTATATGATTCTGTTTTGAATTTGCGGCTGTTATCGTTTGCCATATAAAATACCCTTGATAAAACAAAAAACGTGTCTGGTAAACTACCCCTTTCCCTTAACCGATCTTCACCAAAAAAAACAGGTCTTCAGTACTCAACAAAACAGGACTGTATGCAAAAAAGTATTTGATTCTGTTTGAATTTGCGGCTCTTATCGTTTGCCATATAAAATACCCTATTAAAACATAAAACGTTGCCGGTAAACCACCCCTTTCCCTTAACCGATCTTCACAAACACCAATAGGTATTGAGAACTCTACAATATAGGGCTATATGCAAAATAGTATGTGATTTTGTTGAAATTTGCGGCTGTTATCGTTTGGCATACAAAATACCCTTGATAAAACAAAAAACGTGGCTGGTAAACTATCCCTTCCCCTTAACCGATCTTCACCAAAAACAAGAGGTCTTTAATACTCAATAACTGAGGGCTGTATGCAAAAACTTATTTGATTCTGTTTGAATTTGCGGCTCTTATCGTTTGCCATATAAAATACCCTTTTAAAACATAAAACGTTGCCGGTAAACCACCCCTTTCCCTTAACCGATCTTCACAAACACCAATAGGTATTGAGAACTCTACAATATAGGGCTGTATGCAAAATAGTATATGATTTTGTTGAAATTTGCGGCTGTTATCGTTTGGCATACAAAATACCCTTGATAAAACAAAAAACGTGGCTGGTAAACTATCCCTTCCCCTTAACCGATCTTCACCAAAAACAATAGGTCTTTAATACCCAATAACTTAGGGCTGTATGCAAAAACTTATTTGATTCTGTTTGAATTTTCGGCTGTTATCGTATGCCATAGAAAATACCCTTGTTAAAACATAAAACGTTGCTGGTAAACTACCCCTTTCGCTTAACCGATCTTTACCAAAATCAACAGATCGTGAGAACTCTACAACTCAGGGCTGTATGCGAAACATATTTGATTCTGTTTGAATTTGCGGCTGTTATCGTTTGCCAAACACACAAAATTACCCTTGATAAAAAAAAACCGTTGCTGGTAAACTACCCCTTTCCCACAACCGATCTTCACCAAACACAAAAGGTCGCGAGTACTCTACAAATCAGGGCTGTATGTAAAAAATTAATTTATTCTGTTTGAATTTGCGGCTGTTATCGTTTGCCATAGAAAAAATCTACAGACACACACACAGACAGACACACAGACACATAGACACACAGACTCACAGACACACACACAGACACTTTTCGAAAAATGACTTTTTTTCATGTTTTAAGTGTAGTACAATCATATTCTGCAATAATCTCGAACACGATTTTTTTTGCCATCACCATACTTCCATTTCCTTAAGGAACATGGAAGTAAAAAAGGCAGGACCCGCATTAAAATCTACAAAACAGCTTTAAAATTATATATCAGTCTTGACAGATATGTAAAATTTGGACTTCGTGGTGAATGGTTATAGTTCCAATGTTCCAAGAGTTACAGTTCATTCTTCAAACGTTACAACATTTGTTTTTTTGTATCCAGTTTAGTCACTAAAATAATATTCTTAATTTGCGTCTAAGCTATAGCAGAAAAATCTGTGTTCAAAGTAAGCCATACTACATTTTTCAATTTTTATTACAAGTTGATTCCTTATGGTAACAGCTTTTGGAGGTACATTAGTCTTTTTGGAGAGTAATATTACTGATTAGAATCAGTTCCAATAATCAAAAATAGGTTTTTTTACAAATCACTAAAAATGTAGTAATTCAAAAGTTTTTCTTAAAACTGAAAAAACTAAACTAACATTACAAAAAAATTTAAATATCTAAGATACAGCGTCAAGAAAACAATTGTGCTCGTAGTAAGAAAACGTGGATTAAATTTCTCGAAATTATAACAGATATGCTACTCAAACCACCATCAGAGAAATATGTCAGTAATTGTTTTTCGAGTTGTTTACTGCCTCCTAAATATGTAAATTATTATTAAAAAACAGTTTACAATATCCAAAGCATAACTATTATCTCAACACAAGATGGAAAAGTAGTCTACATGTATACTAAAAACACGCGCGCGCTTAACCAGAAATAAATTATTTAGTATAATGAGAAATTGGCTAATATTTAGTTTGTCTATACATAGGTTGGTAATAAAATGCGACTATATCAAAATCACAAAAATTGACCACTATTCTGTATATCAGTAGATGTGTATTTGTCAATTTTATTGTACAGTATGCTACAGAATGTAGTAATAACCAAGGAAAATCTTCTTTTATATACAGCTCCTCTCCATAGAATACTAGTTATGAATGCACGTGGTTACAGGACAACTGGTTTCTCTTCTATAGCACCCACCTCCAGGGGGAGGCGAGATAAGGAAGGGATAACATCTTCCATCACCCCGTCCTCCCCAATACACAAAGGAAAGTTATTAAAACCATAAGCTTGGTTAAGACCTGCCCTCGATTACCAGGTGATAAGCTCCGGTTCGGAGTTCAGCTCGATTGCCGACCTCGGTGACCTCGCGGAACACGGAAATCTACAAAAAGAAGAAGTATGCCTGTCCGAAAGAGAAACAAAAGAAATAAGCACTGTCCTTTATAGTGACTGATTCTTTGACGTCTCGCATGGAAAAGATATTTCAGTGGAATATCTACAATGGCACTTCACATTATTGCCAACTGAAAATGTTACTCCCCAGGCGTACACGGATGTGAGAGTGCCTGAAGGAAATCCATTTGAGGCCGCATGCATGTCTTAAGGTAAGGGCTTATGAGTCCTTCTTCTGTGATGTGTCTTCAAACATCAGAGCTAGGGGAGGCGTTGCTATTTTCCTTAGCAACGCATAGCCCGCTAGTGGTATTTGACTAGCAGTTGTAGCAGCGCCTGATTAAGAACTGAAAATCTCATGCTGCACAAGGTGTTTTCTTTTTAAAACATGTTAGAACACACATTTCATCATTAGAACTTGTATTTTATCTGCTAGCGATCGTTCGATCTGCAACCTTGGTATCGCAACACCTCTGACATGGACAGTACTCCCAGATCGTTACCGGAGTTACCACTTCCCTGTGATGATAGCAACGTAAATGCCAAAAACCATAGGATACCCTCGAAAAGATGGCGCACGGACCGTGCTGATTGGACAGGCTTCAAGACTCCTTGCACAATTACGGACGTCTGTGGAAATATAGATGAAGACATACACAGTTTTACAGCTGCTATCACCTCAGTAGCTACGAAAGAAGAGAGAAGCGACGATCTCTAAACAGGTACAAACGGGCGCCGACAGAAGATAACCGCATCGCTTTTAAGCGACATTGAGCCGCCGCTCGTAAGAACAATACCTGCTGCAAGACGATTGAGCTGAGAAACCTACGTCTCGACCATAACACGGTCGACCTCGGTGACAGAAGTTTCAGCGTAATCGCTAGCACATCAATGTTTAAGCCAATCACATGCACAGAGCTCGATGGTGTGTTTATTTACAACCCCGATGAAATCGCTGACACCTTGGCTGTGAGATATGCCAAAGTCAGTAGTAGGCCTACAGAAAGTTACCCTCTTAATTTCCTTGCAAGGAAAGACGTCATACATCGTTGACATCAACTGCTGTTGCCGAGATATGTGGCAAAAATTGTAGCATTGTCGAACCATATAAACCACGTGTTGCCGGCGATCTACAGAAACAAGGGACTTGGTAGAGCAATAGCAATAGCGTAACAACATTTAGGTTTCGATGGTCCAAGCATACGTTCCGTGCAACGTGTCCTCCTAGCTGCTTCGAAAACCACATTTCCAGCTCGATAACGACAGCAGAAGCAAGAAATCATACCACAGGACTGGACTGAAACTCCTGTTTAGATCAGTTCTGGAGAAATACGTCTAGGGTCAGTGTAAACTCATGGGTGGCCGACTGAGTGCTGAGTGGGTAGTGCAAACGTCAGCGATGTTGCCTCCCACTCCTGGATACTGCCCAAGGCGGCAAGTTTATACAACACCAAAAAGTAAGCCGTGTGGCAGGCTCTTCGTTTCTGTAAATATAAAGATGAAAAGATATAATATGTTATCCGTACGGATTCACTGATTTTTCTAACTGCTTTGGAAGATATGGCACGGTGAATCACAGCTGATAATAGCGTTATGCCATGCTTTAGAAACCTTGGGTTCATCATTTACTTTTGCTTGGTGTCCGGGTCATGTAAGTATTGAAGGTAACGAAGCAGCTAAGACTAAAACTAAATACGTTGTGGACAGCCGAGTTGGGATTGCCTTACAACCTGACATCGCGCTACTAACTGCCACACCCACCATTATTATTGTGTGCTAGCAACTGGGGAACACACGGCAGCGCAAACGTGATAACGTGACCTTCTTTAACAACGAGAACGAACCGTCTTTACTTGTAACGGTGTAACGGAGCTCTCACACATGCAAAAATACATAAACGAAGACGCAAAACTGAAGCAGAGACACACGGTAAAACCTAACCTAAAAGGAAACGAACGGTTAACGATAGTCCCTCATAAAAGCAGCAAGATTTCTGTACAGGCTTTCAAAATGACGTTTTACCTGTTAGTGTGTACGAGTTTCTACTTTCGAAGAGTCAACGAAAGTGTGCGCGGAAAGGAAACATACCGTCAAGCAACGATCGGGGTAGGCGTCGTGGGACTAAAAGCCTTAGTTACCAAACCCCCACACCAAAAAGAAAATTAAAATAAATTAAAATAATTGTTTTATAAACATATTATTATTATTATGATTATTATTAGTGTTATGAAATCATGAAACTGGTAACGACACGTCAAACAACAAGTGATAAAAAGGTTAACGAGTTTGAGTCAGTTAATATACAGTATACACAAATTTTACATTATTTGCGTCGAAGTTTCAACACAATTTATTGCCGTCAATAGGGCTATTGTTGTTGAGTTGTCACGATACCAAACAAACAACTGTGTTTTGGTGTCGTAACAACTCAACATCAAGTGTTCTAATGATGAAAATAAATAAAAATGATGTAAAAATCCTGTCTGTGGAATTATTGACTCAAACTTACTAAACTTTTTATCAGTGATATTACAAAAATGGAAAGAAAAACAGAATTTGCTAATTATTGTATATTTTAACTTTATCAAGGATTTCATCCCTACTTCTTTACTTTGACTTGTACTTTTCACTTGTATTTAAGTATGAAGAGTTAATAGGACATTTAAAGACTGTCACTGGACAAAAGGCTTTCCGCATGACAAATGGCACCAATCATACACCCTAGTGTTTTCGGTGGCCCTAAAAAGGACCTGGTGGCGAGAAAGGTGATGTTGGTCGTGCTGCGCTGAGATGTTCGGCGGCTGCGCCTGCTGTTCGTAGCGCACTGCAGTCCTCCACTTCTTTCGGCATCGGTTGTAGAGTCGGCTGTCGGCCCAGCGAAATCCATCGCTGGAGCGGAACTGGAGGGCGAAGACGCAATAACGCCGGTTCTATTCTTCGGCGGTCCCTTCCGGCTGATTCCGCGTCGATGTTGTCCGAGAGAGGAGAGGAGATGAAGTGCATCCGATGGCGTGGCGATGAAGAGTGCGCAGAAAATGCACGACTGGGGTTTGCGCGACACGCGCGAAGCGCGGGTCGTGAGTTGTGCAGTGTCCCGAGTCTCAGATAGGACTCCTGCCACTGGGTCAGTTTGAGTTCTTTTATATATTTTATCTACTTATGGGGGGTCTGAAGCGACCTGCAATTGGTGGATTATACCACCGGGGCTAATAAACGAGGTCGCTTCCAGGACTCACCTGGTCGCGGTGTGTATTTAACAAGTCCGGCTATGAGGGAATTGTGGGTTACTCTTTAGGAAGGAACATAGAATCTACGCGCCAGGCGTCTCACGGTGTCATCAAAAGAGCGGACACCGAGACCTCTCTTCATAAGACGAGAAGAGTACTTCCGGGGGACTTTACACGCAAGCGTCAGTCCCCGGTCGAGAACGGGCTGGAGCGCTGAACTATGACCACGAGGAAGGTATCGCCAAACACAGGTATGCCTGTCCAGGCATAGGTAATCATGGGCAACACGTACGAGTTGACTATGAGCTTACCTAGCCGGGGGGTCATTGCCGTATTAGATAGCACGGGCCAGAGTCTACTGAGTTGCGCCGAAGCACGTTGTCGGATGTACTGTGTATGGGTTCGCCAGGTGAGTCGGGAGTTCACGTGAAGCCCGAGGTAATTGGCGCTATTGGTCCAGGTTACCTCGACGGGGCCTACTTTCAGCGGCCGAGGCCGCTTGCCGTTTTCGGGAGAATATTACCGCGGCACTGTTGGAAGCGTTAACGGCAACTCTCCAGTTATTGGTCCACCCGACATACGCGTCGAGTTGGCGCTGGAGCTTGAATGCCGCATAACTTGCGTTCGGCTCTGAGGCAAATGCCGCAGTGTCGTCCGCGAACAGCGACAATTTAATCCAGGAACTCGGGGCGTGTTGTTGACAAACAGCGAGAACAGGAGAGGCCCAAGTACAATTCCCTAAGGGACACCAACGGTAATACGCCTCTCCGAAGATAAAGCGTGGTCTACTCTCACTCGGAAAATACGGTCTCGCAGAAAGCTGCCGTTCAAGTAAACGTAGCAATCTGGGAGAAGGACTTCCGTTAACTTGTAAAGGACACCCTCGTGCCACACGCGGTCAAAGGCTTTTTCTGCGTCTAGGAAGATCGCAGTCATCTGTTTGCCCTGGCAGCCAGCCTCGGTAATGCATTCCACGAGACTCATCCGCTGATGAGTCGAGGAGTGCAACTCACGAAAGCCGAACTGTTCGGGGATCACCACTTCCAGTCTTTCTAGGTGATCGCGGATCCTACGCTGGATCAATCGCTCGAAAACCTTGGACGTCGCGGACAAGAGGCTGATGGGTCTGAGGTTTTCCGCGCGAGAAGAATTCTTTCCCGGCTTGGGTATCACTATAACTGTAGCCGTTTTCCATTTCACCGGAAAGTAGGCCAGTCTGAGACATATATTGAACAGATCAGAGAGGAACTCTATTCCTCGCTCCGGAAGGCGATGGATTGAGGAATTCATAACCCCGTCTGGGCCAGACGCTTTCCGGGGCTTGAGCTGAAGAATCCTCTCAGTGACCTCCTCCGGCGAGGTGGGCTCCGGCAGGACTGTGACACCGGCCGATAGAAAGCGCTCTACCTCGAGGCAGATTCGCTCAGTGAAGGTCGGGTTCTTGGATGGTTTGGGAGCGAACTGTCGCTCTAAATTCTCAGCCAAGAACTCTGCATTTTCGAGGGGGCGTCCAAGGGGTTGACTGCCCGGTACGACCAGTGCGGGAAGAGGTGGGCGTTTACGCTTTCCCGTTAGCGCGCTGGGAATACGCCAAACATTACGGTTCTCGGCAGGGCCATCCATCTGTGTTACAGCTAGCTCGCAGTTACGTCTACGGAACGCCAACATGTCGCGACGCAACTTGCCGGACGCTCTGTTAAACGCAGCCTTGTCAGCCGGGTCACGAGTCTTCTGCCAGCGTCTCCGGAGGCGATTCCTCTCGCAAGCGAGCTGAGACACCTCTTTGGGGATATGCTGATAATTGGGCGTGAGCCCCGGCTTCATCCAGGAGGACATGTCTACCGCCGAAACTACGGCTCTGTCGAATAAGGCAACTGCCTCGTCAACATGCTGGGTAGTGTCGACTGGTATATGCTCAGGTAGGCGGCGACTGAAAGCCGGGCCAAAGCGTTCCCACTCGTTCCCGCTCGTCGCGGACGGTAGAGTGCTGGGTAGCTACATGCACACTGATGGGGCCAATGGTCTGAGGACTGTTCCGAAATGACAGAGACGTGGACCGGGGAAAAATCGCCCCTGAACGCGGCAAAATCCAGTACATCAGGGCGGGAGTTAGCCCTCGGGGGATAGTATGTAGGCCCGGTAGGACCCATGACTGTGACTAGAGCCGCATCGCATACCTGCGAAAGCGGGCCCCGTTTGGGTTCACCAAGCGGCTTCCCGCGCAAGTCGTAGGGTTCCCAACTAGCCCAAGTGGGGGGCTCGTCGCTGCCGCACAGTGCAACATTGACACTATCAGCTGGTCCAATGCTGACTAACTCAGCTCTTTGCCCAGCGGGTATCCGGGGGCCGAACTGTGACACCGTCACAGTGGCGGCGCAACCCGCATCTCTATTAGTGAGTCCTAGTCTCGGACTCCCCGGATTCCGCTGGGTAGCGCTACCTAAACGACTTACCTGCACTGTGCGGTAGGTCCCAGTCGTGCGTGTTGAATTGTTGTCTTCGTCTTGCAGGCAAGGCGGTTGGTCTACTTCCATCGCTGCAGCTTGATGGTGGCGCTGGCGATGAGGTGAGCGTTGCTCCGGCGGATTCTTCTTCTCCTTCCCTGCCGCCGCGTTGGTGCTTGGTTGCCTCTTCATCGCAGTTGCGTAGAGGTCGAGGCGGTCCTCTTCTGCGTTGTCAATAGCGATGTTAACTCTTCGAATGCAAGTCTCCAAGTCTCCCGTTTCTGCTTGTCACGTCTCAGTTAGCGCAGAGAATTTCTATCGGGGTTGGTTTTATGCAATAACCGGGACCGCTGATTGACTCGCTCCAAGCACGTTAGTTGTCACGTCTCGGCTGCTGATCCCCGATGGTCTCGCTCTGTCTGCCGTTGGTACCGGTGGGCAGACGTTCGCATACCGCTGCCGTCACAAGACATAAACATACAATAATTAATTCCTGAATGTTGAAAAAAGTAAAATGTAAATGATAACCGAATTATTGAAATATTGAATGCACATACATAAAGTTGAATAATGAATTACTTTCTAATGATGATAACATATACCATAGACATAAAATATAAGTTCCAACAAAGATAACTGTTTTATATTATTTTATTACGCTGTTAATAAATTAATTTTTTTAAACAGTAACAAACAAATTTTCAAGAAGGATTAACTAACTTATTAAAAGTAAATGGCTGTATTTCAGTTTACACCATGCCTTCATTCTTACTTATTATTTTGACTTTACTTTTTCCTTTAGTTTCAAGTTGAAGAGGTAACACAAAATTTAAAGATCTTAAATTACAATTAAAGATATTAGAATTAGAATTCTAGAATTTGACAATAAACTGAAATGTATGTACTAACTTATTATAGTGAATTCAAATATAAAAAGTAATTAATAAATTACTCTACTTTCTAATGATGCCAATAAGTATTATAGACATAAATTATATTCCAACAAAGATGACTTTTATATTCTGTATATTGTTAATAAAGTACGAATTACTAGCTATGTACTGTAATTACATAGCAATAACTTATACAACAGCAATGAATACAAAGCTTTAGAAATGGATACAATAACTTTTGGAAAATAAATAAATATACTCTACAAAACGTGATGCAGTGACACTAAGGTAAACGATCTGTAAAGGATTATAAAAGAAATACTGTGTAATAGGCAGCAGCTGTTCTGTTTATCGTGGTATTGAAAAAAGACCAACAATTATGTTTCTCTTCAACGGTAAATTATAGCTAGGATATGTTAGTAACTACTTCAATATTTAGGTTCTCGATGCGTTGGAATATGATTACTAAATTTGTTATTATCAATTTTTCTTTAATAATGGTCCTGAAGACGCCTAGTTCTGATGTCATATATTTTGTACAGTTGATGGAAATTATTGTAAATTTTATGATCCATTTCCATTGGGCTACTATTGCAACGATTACCGTTTCATAGAACGTTTCGCCTACGTGAAATGGGTATATAAGAGAGAGAGAAAGAGAGCGAGTGAGAGAGAGGGAGAGAGAGAGTGAGAGCAAAAGAGAGAGAGCGGGGGATCAGATCGATAGGCAGACAGACTGTCTGACGTTGAAAACGCCAAGGCAATATTTATTCAAGTTTCAAATATTAAAATCAGCAATTGTGTTAAAATATGTAGGCTTTCGTAATATAAAATTACCTTGCTGTTTAGCATCACCCCACTCTCTCCTCATCACTCTATCGTACATATTCTCTCCCTCTTCCCCTCACCCTACCGCTTCATATTACTTTGTCCAACTGTGTGTTTAACTCTATGTTTCTGTACAGCCTCTAGCTAAGTGTAAGTTCACTCAATTACGTCATTCAGTCTCTAGTCTCCTGTAGCTCTTTCACCCTCTTCACATATTGGCTACCTAGCTAAATTTATGTCTATATATCTGGCCACCTATCTGCAAACCCAACTATTTATCTATCTATATACGTAACTTCCAATTACTATTTTGCTCTCTACCTCACTCCCAAAGTCAATATGTGTTATTTGTTACATTTCTCGCGTTTAGTGTGCTAAATACAATACTCAAGTCTTGTAAATATTTGTAAATATATACTTTCTATTTTATTGCAACCTTCATCTTCACGCGTAAAACATTTACCACAGCTACTTGTAATGATATTTACCTTTGTCAATGAACGTTTCAATTGTTCTACATACCTGCATTAATTATACAAATTCACACAAAACTTTTTAAACTTTACTACTCGTAAAGTTACTAATTAATACTCTGGAGTCTATTAATTAATACTAATTAATACTACTCCTAAACGAATTAATGGTACAATAACCTTTATTAAAACAGTATTATGTCCCGGAATTTTTACAACAACTCGTTGTTGTCTGTGGAAGAGAATACTAAACAAGAGAAAGCTTATGCAAAAAGTGTACAATGAAACTGGAATGTTTGAAGAGAAAGTGCCTTAAAACCAGTACAGGTAATAAACTCTTTGACAAGATAGGCCCAAGATAAAATACAAGCAACTACTCTCCACCATAAACACCTAACTTTTAGGGATTTCTTGATTTTTAGTAGCGCCATTCTTGAATTTTACACTTGTAAAGATAAGGCGTTGCTACTCGTGTATTTGTGCCAATTTACCATCATTATTCCATATTTTACTATTTCGACTGAATCCTATGAAGATTTTTCCACATTACAAGTTTTTCTTTGAGGCCACAGTTTCCTGGCGATGTTATTTGTGTATTTTATGTAACAACATTGATTAAAGACTCATTGGGGCACTCGGTGAAGCAAATTACTTACAAAGGTTTAAGAAACAAAAAGACCGTGTATTTCGTCATTTTATTCTTAAAACCTGACAATTGTTTCAGCCTATTGGGCTATTATGGAAGAGCTGTTGAGAACACCTATATGAAAGTATGGGCGACAGGGTAAACATGTATTAACCCATTAACGACCGTGGCGGTTGAATACGCCCGCTTCTCGTCTCTCTGCAAATACCTCAGCGAGGGTATACGACCGCTAAAACAGAAAAATGGTCTGTGTAGCCCAGATGACCGTTTGTCGGCCGATTTTTCTGTATGACGGAATCACTATAATCACTGGAAACATAGAAACGTATTTTGGCTTACATTTACTATCTTTGTAAAATTCTTAATCTAGATGTTTGTTGGTGACAGATTGTTTTTAGGTTCCCAATATTATTTATTTTGTCTCTCGTTAAAAATAACATTACGTATAATGACTATCTCTTTATATCTTTAAGTGTAATGATCAAGTCATATCTTTAAGTTTTAAAAGTCATAAGTAAAATAAAAGCTTCACTTGAAGTTAAAGGCGATTTCCTTTTCTAAATGTATATATAAGCCTTGGAGTATAAAAAGATTAATTTGTAGGTTTGTTTTATAAAAACGAAACTAGGCAAACAACAAATTACAATGAAGGAAAACGTTAAAAATTTTGAAAAGTAATCAAATAACTGCACTGACACACATTCCACTACTAAGAAATCTCCTTTTGCACAACGAAGTAAATGTGGCAACATTCAAAGAGCGGAAAGAAAGATTGGAAATTATACGCGTATACTGCAAGAAAACATGAATGTGAAAATTAGAAAATGACTATAATATTTCCTTTTTTTTTAATCAGTTTAAACAACAATGTTTTTCAGTTTGTTGTCAATACACTTGCATTTTACTGATATTACGTAATGATATCGGTGGCATCCGCGACTTTTCGTTTTTCAAAATGCTAACCGTGAGGAAAACATGAAACACACACACAAACACATACAGAAAGCTATGAGTAATCAAATGTTATTACTTCAGTAGGTTCCCGCGACTGGCCGAGAGCTTGGATAGGCTGGGAGCAATTAGATGTCGACACAAACGAATCTGTCGTATACGCCCGCCGCGGTGCAGCTATGGCAAAACATATATCAAATCGCTACGAGGAACCACAGCGGGCATATACGACCCCTGCACGTGGTGCCCCCTGCATAAACTAAACGATCAACAAAGGTTTGCCTAAAGCACGCTGACCAAAATGATACAAAAGAACCTTGCCAAAAACACCAACGGCCCTTTTCAGGGCCTTGACACGGACCTAAGTATCGTGTATTGGAATGCCGGGGGTCTTAGCAACGATAAATTTTTACAATTTAAACGAAGCATCTGCCAAATTGATGTGCATCTATATGTTATAGTAGAAGCAGGCGCTGCGACTGAATTCTCTGAATTTTACCAAACTACCGGATACTGCAGCCATATTTTACCTCGATCACGACAAGTCGCCTCGGGGATAATTGTTGGAATTAAAAATAATCTCTGCTCTAAATTTGAAATAATCCATGAGATGCAAGACGATGACAAAGTGGAAATAATTCTAGCCCATATATGGAAAAATAACAAACATTTCACAGTCATAGGATTATACAACCCTCCTGGCAATATTCCATCCCTTGATGCATTTGAATCAATGATCCAAGCAAATAGCATAATCATAGGTGATTTTAACAGCCAATCACCGAGATGGGGATATGACAGGTAGACGCATACCCGCAGGAAGACGCATAGAACTTTTCATCGACGAAAATTTTCTTGACCTTAAAGACACGCCACCAACCTTCCTGTCATTTTCTGGACAGACTTCCCGACCAGATCTCGTCCTTACGCACCCTAACATCGGACAGAAGACAAAAGTTCACTTGATGGATGACGGAGGAGGCTGTGGACACCGCTCAATTATCATCAAATGTGCGACAGGAAAAGCCACATACATTAACAAACGTGCCCCCCAGTGGAACTTTAGAAAAACCAACTGGAGCGAATACGGCAAGATAACAAATGATATTATACCACACGAAATAAATTGGAAATCACCTGAAACAGCTATAGAGTCCCTGAACGATGATATACTGAAATCTGCTCTATTATGTGTACCAAGGGGTCAAGTAAAGGGTTTTCGACCGTTCTGGAATAAAAGACTTTCATACCTCAAGAAAACAAGACACTCTCTGAGAAGGAAAGCAGAGAAATCTAAAGACCTATCTGACTGTATCCAACTCCGAAAATCCCAGGCCATACTACGTAAAGAAATTGAGCAATCTAAAAGATCGGCCTTCAAAACCTTCCTATCGGAGCTGGATTTCCGGCGCGATGGAGCAAAAGCACACCGTTTTGTCTCAAGGCTAAATAATGACACTGAAGCCAGAGGACAACAACCTTTCAAAAACGGACTCAGTCTTATCACAGATCCCAAAAAAATAGCTAACACCTTTTGCAAGTACTACGCAAATATAAGCCGAACCCGAAAGACAAGAAACGAACACAGACACATGAATAAAAAACCTATAATGAAATGCCTCAACAAAACCGAACAAAAAATTTGCCTAAGCGATTTTAGCCTCTCCGAACTTGAATTTGCACTATCAAACACAAAGGGCAAGAAGGCAGCAGGAGCCGACGCAATCTACCCAGAGCTTCTAAAAATCTTGGTAACACAGCGAAACTAGCTCAATCTCATTAATCTAACGTGGAAAACACGCGTCCCCCAGCAATGGAGGAAATGGGAGATTATACCTATTACCAAGAAAGGAAAACCAAGTGATACACCTGAGGGCTACCGCCCCATCACATTAACAAGTGCTTGCTGCAAGGTTGCCGAAGGAATGGTCGTGCGGCGTCTGAACCAGTTTTTTGAAATGAATGCGGTTATATATGAATTCCAAGCAGGTTTCCGAGCGTACCGATGCACCATGGACCAAGTCGTCTACTTTACACAAAGTGTTAAGGATGGGTAGCACAAGAAAATGTCCTCCCTGGCAGTAATGGTTGACCTAAAAAACGCGTACGACACAGTCTGGAGACCCATGTGGTTTCACAAACTTGCTTTGAGTGGCGTCGCAGGTAACTTTTTAACTGGATAGCGTCCTTCCTGAGTCAAAGACAAATTCGTGTCCGCTATAATGATTGCCTTTCAGAGTACCGAATTCAACGCCAAGGGCTACCCCAAGGTGCCGTTATCAGCTGCAGCCTATTTAACCTTATGGTCAATGACATTCTGGTGGCTGTTCGGTGTGTGCCGGGAGTACAAGCGCTCCTGTATGCCGATGACCTTATCATCTGGGCAACTAGCAGCCATATCATGGGTCTTGAAGCAACTATTAATAGTGCACTTGTTAAACTAGAAGAGTGGGCCAAACTAAATGCCATGACGGTAAATACCACCAAGACGACATACCAACTTTTCTCTCTGTCAACAAGGCGGCCTACGGTCAATCTGCGCTACTGTGGATCGGAACTCGAAGAGGTGAACATGTCTAAATACCTGGGTGTTAATATAGACACCAGAATGACGTGGAAGCACCATATAGAACAGTCCGCGAACAGTGCGTCTAGGCGCTGCCGGCTACTTAAACGACTCACTGCGACTACATGGGGAGCAAATCAAGATGTTCTGACAACTGCATATAAGAGCTACATTCGGCCGCTATTGGAATATGGCGCAGAAGCAACTATTACTGCCTCCAATGCAGCATGCCAGAAACTTCACTTGGTCCAAAATGCAGCCCTTAGAACGATAACTGGTGCGCCGAAATCAACTCCTATACTTGCCATGGAGTCACAACTGCAAGTCGAACCTATCCAAGTAAGACGGGAAAAGCTGTGCCTCATATCCTGGGAGAGATGTAAAAGAGCCTACTAACAACGGTGGAATAACTATAAAACAGCGACAGAAAGGCTGAAAACTCAGAAATGCCCGATTGCGATCTATGAAGAACTCCAACGCTAATATGACATAGAACCAAATGAGGCATCACCATTTATACATCAACGTGAATTCTTTAGCCAACTCCCAAATGCTAACCTGAAACTCTTCGACCATAATAAGACAAAAACAGAGTCGAATGAAGCCGAGCTTCGTCAAGCAGCCTTACACACTGTACAAAAACATTTTCCCGCTGAGCAGTGGATACGAATCTACACAGACGGATCCTCTATACCATCTACACGGGCAACAGGGGCTGGGTTCTACAGCTCTCTATTTGAAGGCCACCTCGCTGTAGGAGGCCGGCTAAGCAACTATGACGGAGAGGTAGCAGCCATAAAGGCAGCATCTATTGAGCTTGCCAAGATCTCACCACCTAACAAAGCCGTCTTCCTCATAGATTCGACTGCAGCGATTCAAAACGTGACCTCAAATGGTGATACAAACTGCTCCCTGACAATTGAGTGTAGGCGAGAACTGCAGAACCTTTTACAATTAGGCTGGCAGATTGAACTGCAATGGGTACCCAGCCATGTCTACATCATGGGAAATGAAAAAGCCGACATCCTCGCCAAAATGGGCGCAGAATTACCTCAGCCGGAGACCCCCAGCTCATATGCATCTGCGAAAGCAAGAATAAACTCCTCAACAAGCCTATGGCTAAAAGAAAAACAATTAAGAGCCTGTGTGGGAAAAAGATGGGCAACATTGGTTACGGACGGCCCCATCAACAGAACTCCACCCCGATCAACTAGTGTTGCTCTTTTTAGAACTACAACCGGTCATGACTACCTGGCCTCCCACCTGCACCGCATTGGCGTGTTGTCGTCTCCTGAATGTGTTCTCTGTGGATACGCTTCCATGAATGCGGATCACCTAATTGTATGTCCAGCCTTGATCTCAGACACGCAAGTCCAAGACGAAGATGGTACGGCAAGGCTCTCACGTCTCTACTGGTCAGCGCGCCGCCTAATGGCCCAATAGCCAATGGTGGGCGTTGGCTAGTAAGTAAGTAAGTGAGGGCATATACGACCGCTTCATATTTTCGTATATTATTAGACTCAAAAATTATTAGCTGACTCCTGCCAAATTATTAATATAACGTTTATGCAGTACTAGTGTATACGTACAGTATATTGTGCACCCAGTAGTGTTTGATGTGACTTGTGCTCAGATAATTACTAATAGTTTGACTAACAAGACCTTGTGTATTTACACGATTTAATTATAACATATCTCATCATAACTGATTTCATCTTACTCCAGCGCTAGAATATTGTTTATTAGATTACAGTACTTTATGTTTTAGGTTACTGTTTGTCGTGATAACTACTGCTGTTTGTAAGGATTGCCCAGACGTCATTTATCTGATCTTATCAACAGTGTTATCAAAGTCTGTACATCGAGTTTAAAAAAGAAAAGTGATCTACCACCGCCATCCATTGAAGAGGTCACCAGTGAATGACGAAATTTATGTTAATGGATATCCTAAATTGGTCTTACCAAATATCCGCAAATACCACTTACATGTGTATCATTATGTTGTTAGATTTACATAATCAGCTACAGTTGAAAGGTGTCTCTGCTTTTACGTCTGTATCGCTCAGTAAGCTTATGTCTTCATAAGATTTACAATCTTTCTTTGTTTAAGTGTAGCAATGTCTTGCAATTAATATTCAAGATTATAAATTTTCCTTTATACATTTTATTAATAAATGACACTAAAGTTACTAATTTTTATTATAGTAATCGTATTAGTGACAGTTTTTATTTAGAGTACATTTTAGCCTACATTCTACCATAGGTTTATCTCATCGCTCCAGTTCACCCGTTTTACTTTAAAAAAAAAAATACTTCCTTGCCAATATCTGTTGTCAGCCAGACACTATTAAGTTTTAGAAGTGATAGTCCAACATAAATGAACTATTTGTAATTTATATCGTATCTGTCCGATTTTTCAGTTTTATATTTAAGTTTTTAGAAATTGCGCTAATTTACCACATACGTTTACAAAAAAGACGTAAATTTTAACACATTACAAGGATGACTTCATACATATGAAATTAATGTATTGAAAGTTACAATCAAAAGTGTAACTTTTAAAGATAGAAATCACAACAGAACGTTAAAAGAACTTTTTACTAATAGTCATATAGAAACAGAGACAACATAACTTAGAATCGCTTACATAAAATTAAAGTACTGTTATGTCTATTACGTGCTAATAAGAAAACATTTGCATAGGAGATGCGGATATATGACAACAACAAATGATCCTAAAATCTAGTGTAACAGTTAAATCTCCACTGAGTAATATAAAACAAAGGTATAAACTGATGGAATTATATAAATTTAATAATATGACTTAGAAGTAGCTTTGTTCGAGTGCAAACAATACTTTTTTATTATCAACTAGTATCTCCATAAGACGTAGAATTGTGCAACAGTCATGCCACGTATGATTACGGCGCTGTAGAAGTTTGTGAAATGTAGTGTGTTGTGAAAATCTTTTGTTATTTGTTCACTCTTTTGCGAAAATTTTCTTCGATATGTCGGAATTTAACATGATGTAATTGTTACTGGAAACGATGCTACACATAACAATATACTTCATAAATATCCTTATGGATACACTCGTGGAATAACAATTAACATTTCAAACTTTCTATCTTAATTAATTATACGCACAATAAAATAGCATGCATTACTTACGTTATTAATTCCTGATGACGTTTGACACAATCAAAAAATGTATCAGAGAACGTTCCGTTTACATGATTCAATAACCTAATTAACATCTGTCCCTTTAATATATTTTACGTTACTTAGAGGAATCTTCAATATTCCAAATTGATCGGTCAGTATTGTAATGATAAAAAATATGATAGCGCACTGAGGTGATAAAATGGTGTCATAACAGCTAAAGTCACTGTTTCATACAAAAATACTGCCGAAATATGCATTATCAATTACAAACGGATAAGTACTGTGGCAGTACTTTAGGATAAACTGGTAGACTATCAAAAGATTAAGGATTTAAATACACCAATAGTGTTACAGGTTTCATGCTCCAAATAACCAATTAACTACGCCCAACTTTACAGAGAACTGCCATAGACCACAAATTGCAATAGACCTGGAAGCATATTTCTATAAATTTCATTAATGTAGTCTTGATTAGTTATTGAAAATAGTAACTTATTTTCCTGCATTTTGAATAGTATTAGAATAATTCTTATATTCTAAAACACCACCAATAACGATGTTGCAAAAATAGATATTAGTACAGAGCTTAAGAAGTTTTTCTATAATGTTATCTACGCTTTCTCTTTCTGAAGCAAACGTGTACATATTTGAAAAGAAGTAGAGAATAACGATGACTGTAAACACAAAGAATTCTTCTTACCTTATCCTAATTTTAAATTAATTATCCTTGTCGAAGTCGACAATTTTCCACACTACTGTACGGAAACTTAATAAGAAATGACACTACTAGGACAATATAAAAAATCCGATTGAATTAGCGTGTGCAAACCGCACGGCTGAAGTTGACGACGTTAGTGGTGAGTTGACACAAGCGTTGCTATTGAACTGTATTTAGCTGACATCACACGCCTAAAAGCAAAGTTACAACAATTTAATAATACATACTTGAAACACACCAATTACCAACTACATCAAACTACGTAAATATTTTAATCATGTTAATAGGAGCATACGTTAAATATTCTTAAGTGATAACGGGTTTTTTGTTGTAAGCCAAAATTTTATGCTCAACTTTAAATTGCCTTTCTCCTCTTCTGTCATCCCACTTTTCCCCTACTCGCCCCACCCACCTGTTACTTATGTTCTCTCTCACTCTGTCTCTCTCTCTCTCTCTCTCTCTCTGTCTCTCTCTCTCTCTCTCTCTCTCTCTCTCTCTCTCTCTCTCTCTCTCTCTCTCTCTCTCTCTGTCTTTCTCTCTCCCTCTTCCATTTCTTATCTTATCTTCTTCTTACTATATTCTCTACTTGCTGCTTTCCTTGCAGCATGAGCGGCACAGGCTTACATACATTTTGCTAACACAAACAAATGGATGGCTGTCTCGTTTTACGCTTTCCAGTTGCTATCATAATTTACCAGTTTGTAACGTGTTATTACCTTTTTGAACCGTTATTTAACAAGAAAACTACGTCCTCTCAGAGGCAGTAGTTAACCAAATAAACAAAGGCAGACGCAGTTATAAAAGTTTTTAAAATAAATTACGCGGTTGTGGTAATTTATTAAAAAAAAACGGCATTAAAATGTACAAACAATTAAAAAAAATATTAACCTTGGCGATTAAAATACGTATGTATAATTTTGGCAAGATGATGAGTGGTGAAAATTCGAATGAGGCGACAGTGACATACTTTTTAAAGCGTCGGAATATATGAGTCATACGAATCAGTTTCGTGACTGAAAATAATATTTAAATTTACCACTAACCTACAAGTGGAAATAAATCTTTGTTCAAATTGTATGAAAAGTTTGAGAATAAGACTAAGTGATACTACACTTCTCAATGTTCCCTACAAGTTGATTCCTTATGGCAACCGTTTCGTAGGTATATTTGTCTTTTTGTGAGCGTAAATATTATTGAGGAACACCACTTCCATTATAAAAAGGAAGCTTCCTTACGAATCACTAAAATGCAGTTATCTAAATGTTTTTGTAATAACTAAAGAACGCAAATCTAAACTCACATTAATCATGAAAGTAATTATCATATTTATCATAATTTCTGAATGGATTACATGGTTTAACATCGCTACGTTTTTCAATATGCTCAAATACTACAGATGTATTAAGGTATAGGCCTATATAATTTAGTTACCTAAGGGTATCTAAGTTTTCTCCATTGTCTTTCCTGCTATCAACACTTGACGAGAATCCAAATGACAAACAGGATTCAACATCTTAACATAATTTTGATTATTTCAACAGATTTACTTTGTACAGCTTTATGAGTATGATCCTCAGTTTTTGAGAGAGAGAGAGAGAGAGAGAGAGAGAGAGAGAAAGAGAGTCTGCGCGCGCGCGCGCGCGCGTGTGTGTGTGTGTGTGGAATACTGCCTGTCAGTAATTTCATATGGGCTTTGTGTGTTACAGATGTACACAATAACAATCAAGCACGCTGTGCACGTTAATTTTTTATATTTTTGTAAGTGCTAACTGTACGTGGTTAATATTTTAATCTTTTAATTTTTATTTTATATTTTTAAACACATGATATGTTTTTGTGTGTGTGTTTGTATGTGTAATTCGTATCTGCCTGTTTTCATTTTTATGTTTTATTTTATTTCTCTCTATATTACGGACGCTGCTCTGATGAACCTACGTTGTTGTCGTCTGAGGCAGCTGGAGAAGTCTGCGGTGGTCGAACATACACTCGCTAACCCGTTTCATCGTGTTCTCTTCTATGAAATCAGGATCATGTCCTCGGTGAGTTCTTACTTCCCTCGACTGTATATGGGTACATAAGCATGGTGCCGTCAGAATGAACCGGCGTGGAGAAAGCCTCGCTGTACGTAGAATACAGCGCTTCCCGTGCTCCTCCACCTATAGTATTGCGCTTAGTTCTGAAGGGCCGATGGCACTTTTCAGCTGTCACTGTGCAAACTCTTCACGTTTATGTAAACGGTCAGCCTTGGGACCGTGAATGTTGTCATCGGGCACGTCTCGGAATTGGGCCATGGGCGCAAAGACACCACAACTATCCAGTGCAAAGCAAAACCGCAAACATTCTTTGCCGCAGTACTGTGGTTGCTGACGAATACCACATTAGTTGTGCTAGAATCGTTTAATCACTGAATACGGCCTCCAGAGGTGAGGTCGAAACGTCTTTCAGAATAGTAACTTCAGTAGACCACGGCCCAATAGCCCCTGAGAATGTTTGAATTTTGTGGTATAAGAGTTCATTGTTTTAAAGTAGGTGATATGACGTCATGAATAGTTTATAATGGCTTATCTTAATGGGTGAGTGATTACCAAAACATCATCACGTCTATTTGTTTATGTTTACATTTTTCACATTGGAGCGGTCTAACTTAGTTATTAAGGAGAATTTATAGTTTTAGAAATATTTTTTATTTATTTTGGATTTTTTTTTTTTTTTTTTTGAATGGAGGTGATATTATTTATGTGATAAAAAAATTGTGGTAATATAAACAATTTTTTTTATACGTGGAGAGGATATTACTGCAACAGAACATTGCAGCGAAGTCACTACACATTTTATAATCTTCATATACTTGTTAAAAATTGATTTTGTTCATTTTGGTAAATTAGCTATAAGTTGTGAAATAAGAAATGTGTAGTTATATGATATATATCGAAATACCAAAAATGTATTTTCTTTCTTGACTTGTGCCGTTTTAGTGCGCGAGTTATTTGTATTTTTCTGAATAACATCTGTATTAATTAACATTTCGGAATGAAATTTAGACAGCATATGCGTCTAAAACAAAGAGTGTAGTACTCTTGCAGAATTGAGCCCGAGGCTTATTATTATTATTATATTATTATTAATTTTTTAAACTATTTTTATTCAGTGGGTTCTATTAGGAAGAAAAATGCAGACCCAACTTGCACCCAACGGACATTTGAAGGTATGGAGCAACTAGAAAGAGGCCGAGGCCGATAATTAGCTCCATCCTGAAGTAAAACGCTAAGTGGTTCCGGGTTGGATACGAATGCCTGAATTATTGTGTGTCCAAGCAGCCATGCGCCCTGAAGGATTAAGCGACCCTCGCACCCCCACTCACACACACACACAAACACACGTGCAGCCCGGCCTACCTGCTGCGGCGTGGTCCGGGCTGCGCGTGTGTGTGTGAGTGCGCGTGGGGGTGCGAGAGTCGCCTAATCCTTCAGGGCGCATGGCTGCTTGGACACACAATAGAGGTGTGTTTTTTCAGTGGGTGAGAGTCCCTCACACCAGAGGAAGCACGGCCTCCTCTGACGGCGCATATAGCATTTACTCTCCTCCAAAAACTTTAGCGTTCTAATACTCGTAAAACTAGTACCGACCGTCAATCAACAACTAATAAAATGTTTAGGGAGGATGAGTCACTAAGTATAGACACAATTTCTACATTATTTTCGTTGACGTTTCAACACTATTTATTGCCGTTAATAGGACTATTGTTGTTGAGTTGTCACGATATCAAACAAACAACTGTGTTTTGGTATCTTAACAACTCAACATCAAGTGTTCTAGTGATGAAAATAAATAAAAATGATGTAAAAATCCTGTCGGTACTTAACTTAGTGAGCGAAACTTACTAAACGTTTTATCAGTTATGATATAAAAATAGAAAGAAATAAGAATTTCTTACTTGGCTTCAAGTATGAAGTGTTAATAGGGCATTTAAAGACATAAACATACAATAATTAATTCCTGAATGTTGAAAAATGTGATCTATAAATAATAACCGAATTAATGAAATAGTGAATTCACATACACAAAGTAAATAATGAATTACTACTAATGATGATAACACGTAATATACACATAAAGTATAATTTCCAACACAGATGACTGTTTTATATTATTTTATTACGCTGTTGATAACGTAAATTTTCTTTTAAACAGTAGGAAATAATTTTTAAAGAAGGATTAATTAACTTATTAAAAGTAATTGAGTACACAGTACAAAACACGAATATTATGACATAAATGTAATTGAATTGTAAATGATTAATAAGAAAACACTAGGTAATTATGATACAGCTGTTCTGTTTAACATGGTATTGAAGAAAGTGCGTTGTTTTGCTTCCCATCATCGATAAGTCGTCACGAGTCGTGCTACTAACTGCTTTAACATTTATGTTCCCGAAGCTTTGAAATATTAATTATTGGATTACAATTGTAATTTTGAGTTTTCTTTAACAATCGTGCTGAAGACACCTAGTTATTATGTCTTGTAGTTTGAACAGCTGAAGGAAATGAATGTAAATTTTATTATTCATTTCTACAAGCCTGTTATTATCAATTTGAATAGTTGAAGGAAATGAATGCAAATTTTATTATTCATTTGTACAGGCCTATTATTATTAACAAATATTAACGTTTCTTAGAATGTTTTGCCTACGTGAGGTGTGTGTGAATGTCTGTGTTCAGGAAAAGAGAGAGAGAGAGAGAGAGAGAGATAGCGACTATCTGACTTTGATAAGGCCATGACAAATATTTAATTGTGTTGTAAGTAGTAAAAACAGCATTTATGTTAAAAAATGTAGGCTTTCTTAGTAAAAATTTATTTTTTTGTTTAGCGTCACCCCATTTTCTCCTCATCTCTTTCACTCACAAAGACACATTCTGTCTCTTTCTCTTACCTATCCACTTCATGTTACTCAGTCCAACTTTGTGTTTAACTCTCTGTGCCTCTACTTTCCCCTGTCTGCATAGCTCACTAAATTACGTCATACAGCTTCCACTCGCTCGTTAAATCTCTCCATACATCTAATTAACGTTCATTCTATCTCTATCTCTGCCCATAAATCTATCTTTCTATATGTAACATATATTTGTCTTTCTTTCTTATGTAATCTTTCTATTTTCATCTGTCCGGTAAACTTCTCTCTCTCCCCTCTCACTCTCTCCCCTCTCACTCTCTCCCCTCTCACTCTCTCCCCCCCCTCTCTCCCCCCTCACTCTCTCTCTCTCTCTCTCTCTCTCTCTCTCTCTCTCTCTCTCTCTCTCTCTCTCTCTCTCTCTCTCTCTCACTCCTTCAAAAAGGCAATAAATCAAGTATTTAATATTAACTGCATTACTCGAGTCCACTGTGCTACATACAATATCCCAATTCCTTTGAATTGCCTCTTCTATTGAAACTTGTTATATTCACGCATCAAACATTGACCACCAATAATTATAATAATATTTATAATATGCCAATGAACGTTACAACTATCCTTTGTCCCTACATAATTTTTTCGAAATTGCATTCAATCTGTTGGAACTTGATAACACTTTGAATTCTTGAACTAATAATAATAAAATTGCGGTTACCAAAGCAGAGTCGTATGTCCCTGACTTTATAAATACTCAGATTCCTCGCGACCCGATCCATTATAAACTCCTAAAATATCATTACATGAGAGGTGTTTTTTGATTGTTGATTTCATTAACAAAGAGCTTGGCTTATGCATTTATCACTTGCAAATATAAGGCACTCCTACTTGTATACGGGTTCCTATTTACAACAATTATTCGATATTTCTGTATTTCGAATGAAACCTATTCTGGTTTTCTCAGAGTACCAGTCTACCTTTGAGCTCATTTTTCCTGGAGATGTTATTCGTGTATCTTATGTAACAATATTGATTAAAGACTCGTTAAGAACTAATGAAATATATTTACCAACAAAGGTTTAAAATACCAACGGCTTTTAGTTTTAGTTTACTTTCAAACATTGAGAGTTCTTTCAGTGTATTAGGCTATTATCAAAAACTACTAAGGAAAACTGAATACAACGGATGTGTTCGAGTGTAAACAGTGTTTAGGTTGTATATCCACATGTGTGTGAGGTGTGTATGATGGAGGTAGTATAGGTAGAGAAGGTAATATAGGGACGGTCAAGTTGCTGTTCGAAAATTAACTAAGCAGCCTATTGGACAAGGAAGTATAGGAAACTTTCGTGGAATGTACATATTTCTTTGGGACCGGAACAATTGATTCACCTAGTATTTGAGAGAAGATAGAAAAGATAATTTCTATTAATTTTCAGTTTTTATATTTGTCTTTTCTGTTCTTGCTGCGTTTATTGCCTCTACTGTGACAACTAAATTAGAAATTACTTTTTATCATCGATATAAAATAATGAACGTTTATGAAGAACAGTCATAAAATACATAATATTTTGTTGCAAAATATAATCACTTAATTGTTTCAAAAATTCTTGGGAAGTCATTGCAAAGTTCATGATAAATATGTCCTCTCGATTCACGTTTACGTTCTATCAATAGCACTTTCAAGTATCTACGTAATCGTCTATTATGTAATGACGAGATTTTCTAATTGTCTGCTTACTACGACTAATTGTTTTAGCTAACTTATTTAACATTATTCTGGTCTAGCAGATTCTGATACCAACAGCCGATGGTAAGTAAACATTCCCTTCATGGAAATTCAAACCTGTCGCAGAGTTTTAACACATAGTTAAGGAAATACTTATTTCTAAAGGCCTGTTTATGGAGTAAGCGTGCAATACAGGTATAGATGAATGACAAAACAAACATAACACATTGTGTTTAAGACAACAATAAATTTATTACTTTGAATTATATCTAGACATATATTGATAATAAATAGATTAATAACTAATAATGTTTAGTGTTTATTTTACTTAGCTTTATATTTTCTTTTTGATAAAGTGTACTTAGTTTAGAAAGAAAAGTGTGTATTTATATACAAAATGATAGTAAACATAATGGATGTGTTACGATGAAGTAAAATGTAAAATTATAGAATGTTAGGAAATTTTGTCTCCTCTTGCACTAATTTGAATATAATATATACAACTTATTTCCACATATGTAAAATTAGATTTTTATGACACATTACAGTGACTTTGTGTGGTCTTAAACTAAACTTGTGTACTACAACAATTCGCAGTGTAAATAAGTCAACTACTTTCAATATGGTTTATTTTTCCCAGTGTCTGTAGACTTCTCGTAAGAAAGCAATATAAGAATAAGTAAGTTGTAAAATCTGAAAAACAGAACACATTGTTACTAGTATTACGTACGTTATTAACAAGTTTAGTTATTTTTTTATTCTACACTACAGTTTTAGTTAATATTTTTATATACGTGCAAATATAAAATTGAATAAAATTTATTTACTATAATTCTACATTTTTAGTTACGACAGAGAAGAGGTTTTTGACAGTAAGTACATTGTAAGTGAAATTGAATTACAGTACTCTTATTTTATTCATTTTTGCAGCTCAAGTCACATGACCTTTTTTAATCTTATGAGACGTAATAATCCCTGCTGATACTCCTAAGCCTTTGTCGAGGGTTGCTTTATTTTGTTCATTCAAAGAAAATTGTTTCTGCATGCAATTAAATTATTAATGAGGTAATGCTGTTTGTTTTGTTTGTGAATATGGGAATAATTTTTTTATTATACCTTTTTGAAGACATGTCTACTGATAAGGCCACTTTAATTGCAAATCAAAATATCTTCAGGCTTAATAATTGCCATTTTATATATTTTATAAGAATATCCAAAGAAAACCTGATTTGTGTTAATAACTCATACAATCAGACAAATCCTTGAGTGTGTGAATGTTTAAGAGAGTGAGTGAAAGTGTTTATTTGCTATGGATGTTTCTTAAAATAATTAATAACTTTACTCAAATATAGGCCCTCTGATTGAAAGATATTCAATCGAATTTTTCGGGAACTACTGGTGTATGTCGTTAAGGAATGTAGCATAACCAGATCGACATATCACTTGTCTCTAGTCGGTGATTGTAATTTTGACGTAATAGGACAACAGCATAGACACTCAAAGCACACATTTGCTAAAAGCAATGGTATTGATAATCATCAACATAACTGTCAGAGCACAACAAGTAACTTACAGACACCATAAACTCCAGTCCAACGTCACAGGAAAAAAATACTCTAAGTTTTACTGACCGCTGGCACCCCAGTGTAAACATAATGAGTGTTTTCCTAAATTTTACAGAATTCTGGATCCATTCAGTATCGTAAAGTGCTCTGTGCACTTCTCTGGACTGAAAGCAAAATCAATTAGTTCACCTTAAATTTTATTTTAAAACAATTAATTTTTACACTGAAAATCTTCAGTGTATAAAATCTTATAATAAATTAAAAATTAAAAGTTATAAAAAATTATGTGTATTTGTGCTATTTATTTGCTTTATAATTATAATAAAACATTCAGTTTATAAGGTACAATGTAAATAACTACACTAATTTATTTTACAATTCGTTAACTGTAACAGCAACGATGCGTTATTCTATATTAAAATAACACTGCTCTCTATATTTTTTATTAAAATTATAACTTGATAAAGGCTTCTTGTCATATATTTGTACAGAAGAAAATTCCTTACATATATTTTTGGTTACGTTGTTTATTAGCATAAACAAAATCTTAGACAGCAAAAAATGATTTGAAGGTGTGGAATAATATAAGTAAATGAAATAAATGCAAGTGCTTGCATATAAAATTTAAAGTTTGAATCAAAGTAAAGAAAATAATAAAAAAGCATAAAGAAAATTATTCATTTTGTGTGTATACATTTATAAATATTTTTGTAAGATGTTTTAATGCCTCAGAGAACTAAGAATGTAATTTATTGTTTGAAAACCGAACATTGTAAACTTCTGTTTTAAGACATAACTTATTTAAGAGTAACCTTTGGAAATAGTTTGACTAAAGTGAGTAATGGCCTACCACACAAATGAGTATACCAAAAACAAAAGTAATTGCCATCACTTATTATTTACAGTCTTTTGCTCTACACCCTGTTTGAAAAAAAATGCAGAATTTTTTAAATAACAAACCAATCTGCACAAACAAAGAGATGCAAATTTGAGGAAGAATAGCGACAGTAAATGACAACAGTTTCTTATAGTGTTATTCAGTCCCTAAAGAAGCATTAAGGTTTAAGATATGTTAAATGAAAGGGTACTCACTAATTCTGTTTGACGTGTTAGTGACAAAGTAACGAAGAAAAACCTGAAAAACAAGGTGTGCGTATGAAACTTCGCAGCAAAGGGGGGTTAAAATTTTACCGAGATATTCTAGTTGTTCAACTAAGGATACGGGGTAGACTCCATGTGTCGTAGGATTATTTGGAGCATGTTTAGAGATGGCAAATGTGTAGACCATCGCAGATTAAATCATTTTTGAATATTATGTCAGGAGCGCTCGTGATGCGGACTTTAAATCATTGTATAATTGCCGAAATTCTCTGGGATAGTGATTATTAATAGACAACAGTAAAATACAATTTTAATAGAATAAATTAAGTGGATCAAATAAATGAAAAATTGTTCCGTAAACTAAATTTTCTTTCAAAATTTGTACACCAGAAACAGCGATACCATACTGATATCGGTCAGAAACAGCGTACCAACGGAACTGATAATGACAAGTTTGGAAAGCAGAAAACTTTATACATAAAGATTATACGAAGTTAGCAAAGAAGTGTTGTACGTATGCTTTGAGTTAAATGCTTATTCTCCTGCGAAGCTGTAACATGCCCATTACATAGTGTCAGGCTAAAGAAAAGAAAGCAACAGCAAAACAAATAAACGGCAGTTTATTCTAAATTGTGCAACTCAGGTTGCCGTGTCTAGGTTGACGTTTTAAATAAATAGTTTAGTCTCTTTTTAAACACACCTCGTATTCCATGCATACACAGCATTGCTGTGTTATGTCGCTCAATAATGCCGCTTTATAACTTTAAGATAATGAAAGCTTGTTTAACGTTTAGGCACTCAATGTTTGCATATTATTTCGTCTACACAAGCCCTCACGCTCAACGCATCCTTTTATATGGGAATACATTTAACGTCATTAAAAATCCTCCAACAATTTTTACAACATTTGACAGTGAAACTTGGCAAATATTTTATTGGTGTTTTCTTACTAACCATCGATGTCAACTCTTCAGCCAGCCAACAGGAAACAAAGAGTATTTCAAACATGCCGTAAGCATGAGGTGCAACTCTAAAAAATTGCTCCAGTTTTTCCATCTGGAAAAGTAACGGACCTTTGTAACGGCTGTAGTACTTTCAAACTTCAACTTTATAAAATTACCTGCATACGTTTGGTACTTTAAAAACTAAATTAAATAATAAATATGTATTACAAATATAAAAATATATTTATTTATATTACACTTTATAAAATCAATATTATTTTTTCTTAATTTTAATATTTACGGCGTAAGGAAAAACACATTGATTTGTGTATTTTTGTAGTATAAATAATTCATACATCCAAAAAGAGACTTTGGAAACAACTAGTTTATTAAATATCTAAATATTTACGTAATTCCAGAAATATTTATAACTGGTAATATTTGATTAATATAACTATAAATCCTCTAATAAACATTAAAAATTACCTGTAGGGAAACACGAGAATATCACACCTACACACACACACATACTAAAATTAATATGTAATTATAAATTACTTTGCCATAAGTGTTTCTCAAAAACTGTTATATCTACTACCATGTCTTGAACTTTCAAAATTCATGACCATACCTGTATAACCTGGTGCACGGCAAAAACCATTTGAACAGTAACCATCGTGAATAGTAAAGTCATAACTGGATTTGCCACGTCTTTTAACGACTTTGACAATCTGAAACATCCATATTTTTTTTCGGACGAATATTTTGTATGTATGCAACATGGCTAAAGACATTTGATTAATTTAACATACATATTGCATAAAAGTTGGGTGGAAAAACTTTCGTTTTTATGCAACTTGCCGGTCGCATTAAGAAGAAAATGTTAATTAGTTTTACAGTTGGAGTAGGAAAGGATAAACAAACTATTTGCGTGATACATCGGTTAAGCTGAAGTGCACGCACATTAACACGTTAGTATTCATGGCAAAGTGTACTAATTGCATTTTCAGGATCCAGGATTCTTTTAAAGAGAGGAATTGTCCGATATTTACAAACTTTAATCCTTACCCGCAGTTTCTCTAAATTAAAGATTAGGGAAATTGCAAGATTAAATCAAAGACGTTTCTTTTAAAAAAGTGTAGTAGTGATATTAGACATTTTCACAAGCAAACATTAAAAATTAGAAGCTAAATATTTGCCCTTACGGTCGTGGTGTGTGTGTAGAAAATTTCAGAGTTTAGCCGTTTCCTTTAAGAGGCGTACTTATTTTTGCTCAAGGCATGTATTGGCCAAATTACCATGTGATTAAAAGCATTATTATATATTAGGCAAATGTCCAGAGATTATGTTAAAGAGAAAATAATATGTGTATGTGGGTGTGATTGCGTGCCAGAAATTTGTCGACCTTTGCACGTCAGTGTGATTGAACACAGACTAAATGTTCAAGGGCCAAAATACGTTACAAACAGGTTTGGCTGAATATGTGTGCAACATAAATTTTATGTAGTAATGGGAAATTATTTGTAAATATATGAAATATTTTAAACAAAGTTTTAAGATAGCTGATTTCGTAACAGTTGTTTATAATTTATTAATAAAGTGTCTGTTTTGCAACATTTCATAGTAGTTGTGGGTATTAGCTTGGCGTGTCAGTTTAGTTGTAAATAATTACAATATGTTTAGCTGATGCATAAACAATTTATAAAATGATAAAATATAATGATATAATATTATTATAATGATAAAATATAACACAACTACTTGCAGAAGAAACTATACTTAATAATATATATAATAATATTTTTCTTAATGCATAAACAACACATTTTAAACGTTCTACTTCAAAGTATTCAATTCATCGTCATAAGTAACTCGATTACCCTTCTGGGTTTTGATCTGTTCCTAGAATCGATTCCATTCGTCCTTACTCTTCGCTCTAATCTTCGAATGCCTAATATTAAGCCTCACAACTCATTTTCCACGTAATCATTCAGCTTAATTCTTGACTTAAAAGTATTTAGTTAATGCTATAAAATATTTATTACTATTATTATTCCGGCTGTACAATATTTACTCATTTTCCTAAACCTGAGATTACAGATGTGATTGAATTCTCATCTTCCACTGCTGCTTATCCATCCAAAGATCTTTTTCAATTTTTCGTTCCCTCAATATAGCCTGAATTTCTTCTATCCAGGTGATAGTTGGACTTCCTCTTTCCCTTCTTCCTGGTGGGGACCATTCCATAACTAAACTTTTGAGCCTTAAGTCGTGATACTACTAACAATGGTTTTAAATATTTGGTTTTAGTTGCTGTTGTAATTTGCTTATCCCACAGGATTACATTTGTTGTAGATATAGTCATCTTTCCGAGATTAATTCTGGATTGTATTTCTTTGTCTTGTTTTCCATTGGCCGTATTTTTCATCCCATAAATACTTGTATTCCTCTGTATATAAAATCTCACATGGAAAAATTGGTATGTGATTAAAAGCATTATTATATAGTAGTCAGATTCCCTGAAAATATGTTAAAGAGAAAGTACTATTTATGACATCCCATGTGTATGTGTGTGTGTGATTGAGTGCCAAAATTTGTCGACCTTTTCACGTCCGTGTGATTGAACAAAGACTGAATATCCAAGGGCCACAATACTATACAAACAAGTTTGGCTGAATGTGTCTGCAAACAAAATTTTAATGGAAAATTATTGCTAAAGATATGAAATGTTTTGAACGAAGATTTAAGGCAGCTGGTTTTGTAGCAGTTGTTTATAATATATTAGTAAAAACTTAGTTTACAACATTTCATATGTTTAGCTGACGCCTGCCTAATTGTACGTATAATGTTTGTTCAGTACTGGTGGACACGTATGTTGTACACCCGGTTTGATGTAATGTGTTTTGTGTTCAGTTAATAATGGTTCGGCTAATAGGTCCTTGTGTGTTTACAAAAATTAGATATAGAAACTTTTACAAATATTATAACTGATTTTATATTACTTATATCCCTTCCCCTTTCAACAATTATTTCCATTTATAGAAAATTACCCCATCCACTTCAACTGCTCTTTTCATTTATAGATATTTCATCTACCTTTTTACAGTTTATTATTATGACATTCTTGTTAGGATACTTTATTTATCAAAATTAAGTACTTTACTCTTGTCAGAACATAAAACGTTCCTGGTAAACTAACCCTTCCCATTAACTGATCTTCACCAAAATCAACAGGCCTTGCGTCCTCTACAACTCAGGCACATATGCAAAACATTATTTGATTCTGTTTGAACTTACGGCATTTATCGTTCGTCATAGAGAAAATTCTACACATAGACACACAGACATTTTTCTTTATGTTTTGAGGGTGGTACAATCAGAATCAGCCCTTATCTCGAACACGATTTTTTTCGTCATCACCGTACTTCCATTTACTTATACAACATGGGTGTAAGAAATGTGATCCGTCGCTGCCATCCTTTGAAGAGGTCACCAGTGAAAAACGAATTTTATGTTAATTCATAACTTAAATAAATCTTGCTGGATATCAAGAATATTCCTTACATGTGTACCATTATATTATGTCACTTACATATTCAACTACATTCGTAAAGTCTCTGCTTTTGCTTGTGTTTTGTTATTGTGTCACTAAACTTATGTTTTCATGAGATTTACAATCTTTCACTGTTAAATGTAACACTGGTTTCCAATTAATATTCGCGTACATAAACAGCTCTTTAACGATTTAGAAATATTTTCATTAAGCGATATCTATATCTACTAATTTTAAATACTTTAACTTTACTGGTAACAGTTCTTTTTTACGGTACACTTTAGTAAACATTCTACCATGATGTTATCTAATGATAATTCATTTTACTTTTTTAAGAAAATATTTGCCTCCCAGTATTCGCTTATCATTTCAGAAATTACGCTAACCTACTAGCACATATGTTTATAAAAGAATCGTAAAATCAAGAACTTCACAGCGATGACTGCATGCATATAAATTTTATTTATTGTATTCTACAATTCAAAGTATGAATTTTAGCCATAGAAATTGGAACAGAACGTGACACAAATTTTCACTAATAGTAATACTGAAATAAAAACAAAATGTGATAGTATCCCTTACTTGAATTTAACGTACTATTATGTCTTGACGTAGCAAAGATAAAACCTTTACATGTAAAATACAGACTTCCTTAAAAATAATCTTCAAATCTTATGTAGCTATTAAACTTTTAAGAACAACATAATAAATATTATTAAATTCATGGGAGTATATATAAACTTAATACTATGACTTAAAAGTAGCTTCTTTCTGTTGGAAATGTACAATTTCAGTTACACTCGGAACTTCCGTTAGACGTGGTTTTGTGTAATAGGCATGACGAAGGTAATTTTTATGATTACGACACTGAAGAAATTTTTTGAAGTAGTGTTTTTTTTAAGGAAAGGGTTAACTGTTTTGCATAAGTTATCTGTAATATATCGTAAATTAATGTTGTTAGTGTTAAGTAATAAACTAAAATTTTTATACTTACGCTAATAACTCTTGATGGCATTTAACACAGTCAACAAGTTGATTATAGAGAACACCATTTTCATCGGACGCAATAACAAAATTAACATCTGAATCCTTGGTATATTTTATGTTACTTAAAGTAGCCTTCAATATTGCAAACTGGCCGGTCATCATTACTATGATAACTATGACGATCACGTACAGAGATGTTAGAAAGGTTGCCATAACATTTAATGTTATTGTTTCATATATAGTCACTGCTGAATAAAAATATCTATTATTAATTGCAAATGGATAAACAACAGGCAGTGCTGTGGGATAACCTGACACACTATCAGCAGTTGTAAGAATCAAATAAATTGATACCATTATTGGTTTGATGCACCAAAGAGTTATGCCTATTCTTACGGAGAACTGCCATATACCACAAATTGTATTAGCCCTGGAAGCATATTTTCTATAAATTGTATTAACTTCTTCTTGATTAGTTTTGATACATAGTAACTCAGTTTCCTGCAGTTTGGCCATCAATGGTGGAATAGCTTTCATATTGTAAAACACCGCCAATAACTGTGTAGCAAAAATAAATATTGGTACAAAGTTTAACAGGCTATCTAGAATGTCGTCTATGCTTCCTCTTTCTGAAGCAAACGTGTACATATTTAAACAAAAGTAGAGAATGAAGATGATTATAAACACAAACAATGATTTGTACCTTATCCTCATTTTGAATTGATTATTCGTGTCTAATTCGACTATTCCCCACACTCCTTTACGAAACCTAAATAAGAAATTGTCTTTCAGTATTACTCTATTTGTTGTTTCCATTATTAAAAGTGTTTCTACAAGTCGCTCTGGTGATAAGTAACACAGTTTGTAATAAGAGGCTACAGATTTTTACTGTTTTTTCCCAGTTCTACACTACCGGGAATAATATAAAGAAACCGATTATATTACTGTATGTAAACTGCACGACTGAAGATCACGAGGGTAGTAGTGAGTTGACATCGGCGTTGTTATTGAACTGTATTTAGCAGCCGTCACGCTTCTGAAACCAACATTAGAGCAATTAAAAATATATAATTGGAACATACCAATTACAAAACACGTCGAACGTAACATATTAATAATATATTGAATTTAACATGTTAATAATATGTTAATTGAAATTTAAATATACTTAAGCTGTAACTGGCCTTATTGTTAAAAACAAAAATTAATTTACTCTACTTGAAATTGCCTATATACTCTACTCTAATCAAATCATTCTCCCCATTCCCTCCCACTTACCTCACACTAACCCTCCCACTCTTTCCTTCTCACTCTTTCTCTCTCGCACTCTCCCTCTCTCTCTCTCTCTCATTCTCTCTCTCTCTCTCTCTCTCTCTCTCTCTCTCTCTATCTAATTTCTTCCGTTTCTTACATTTTTCCTTCAATTATATTCACCATTCACCACCTGACGCTATTCTTGCAGCGTGAGCTGTATACATATATTTTGCTAAAATAAACACACGTGCATCTATTTGTTTCTCGCTTTCCATTGTTTACCATGGTTTCTCAGTTTTCACAATGGTATTACATTTTTTAGCAGTAATTAAACAAGAAATTTGTGTCCGTACAGAGGCAGTATTTGGCATTTTAAAACAAAGGCAAATACAGATATAACATTTTTTTAATAAATCACGCAGTATTTGTAGTTCATAAATATCGGTATGGAGAACCATACATGACTTCCAAGTTCCAAATTTTATATTTAAAATCATTTACGATATGAAATGTTTCCATAGAAACTACTTCTTTCAACTTATTGCTTCAGCCTTAACCAAAGTACTTTGGCACTAACGTATACCACCACACGTTATCGCACTCGATTTTCACTGACGATGGCAGTCGACGGCACTGTCGAAACGTCTGGTTTTGCAGAAAACATTGGACCACGGCCAAACAGCCAGGGAAAGAATTTTAACAACAACCTACTACTTTGTTGCCGATAACGTAGTACACATAAAAATTATCCCCTCCCCTTCAATTTCAATTTTCGTTTATAGAAAATTACCCCCAACCCGTTCAACTAGCCTCTTCATTTATAGATATTTCATCTACGTTTCTACAGTGGATTATTAAGATCTTCTTATCAGGATAATTTATTTGTCAAAATTAAGTATTTTACTCTAGTTACAACAAAAAATGTTTCTGGTAAACTGCCCTATCAACGTAACCAATCTTCACCAAAATCATTAGGCCTTCTGTCCCCTACAATTCAGGGATGCATGCAAACCATTATTTGATTCTGTTTTAATGTGAGGTAGTAATTGTTCATTATAGAAAATGTAACCCTTGTTAAAAAAATAAAATGTGGCCGGCAATGTGGACCCCTTTCCCTTAACCAATCTTCACCAAAAACAATAGATCTTGAGAACTATACAATTCAGACCTGTATGCGAAAGATTATTTGATTCTGTTTCAATTTGCGGCTGTTATCGTTTGCCATAAAAAAATTCCCTTGATAAAAAAAAGTTGCCGGTAAACTACCCACTTCCCTTAAAAGATCTTCACCAAAAACAATGCGTCTTGAGAACTCTACAATTCAGGGCTGAATGCGAAACATTATTTTATTATGTTTGAATTTGCGGCTGTTATCGTTTGCCATAGAAAAATAATTACCCTTGATAAAAAAAAAACGTTGCTCGTAAACTACCCTTTTCCCTTTACCGATCTTCACTAAAAACAATAGGTATTGAGTACTCAAAAATTCAGGGCTGTATGCAAAAAAGTATTTGATTCTGTTTGAATTTGCGGCTGTTATGGTTTGCCATAGAAAAAATTATCCTTGTTAAAAAAAAAAGTTGCAAGTAAACTACCCCTTCCCCATAACCGATCTTCACCAAAAACAATCAGTCTTGAGTACTCTAGAATTCAGAGCTGTAAGCAACAAATTATTTGATTCTGTTTGAATTTGCGGCTGTTATCGTTTTCCATAGGAACAAATCTACAGACACACACACACACACACACACACACACTTTTCGAGAAATGACTTTTTTCCATGTTTTGAGGGTAGTACAATCAGAATCTGCAATAATCTCAACCACGATTTTTTTTTGCCATCTCCATTTCATTATGGAACATGGAAGTAAAAGTTACCCTTGTTAAAACATAAAACGTTGCCGGTAAACTACCCCTTTCACTTATCCGATCTTCACCAAAAACAATAGGTCTTGAGAACTCTACAATAATAATTCAGTGCTGTATGCGAAACATTATTTGATTCTGTTTGAATTTGCGGCTGTTACTGTTTGCCAAAAAAAAATATCGGTATGGAGAACCATACATGACTTCCATGTTCTACGATTTATATTTAAAATCTATACGAAATCAAATGTTTCCATAGAAAATAATTATTTACACTTATTGCTTCAGCCTTAACCACAGTACTGTGGTCACTAACGTACACCACCACACGTTATCGCACTCGATTTTCACTGATGATGGCAGTCGACGCCACTGGCGAAACATCTGGTTTTGCAGAAAACATTTCACTACGGGCAAACAGCCCGGGGTTGCTGGTAAACATCCCCTTTCCCTTAAACGATCTTCACCAAAATCAACAGGCCTTGAGTTCTTTACAATTGATGAAAGTATGCAAAAACGTATTTGATTATATTTGAATTTTCGGCAGTTATCTTTCGTCATAATAAAAATTAACCTTTTTATCACATAAAATGTTGCAGGTAAACTACACCTTTGTCTCAACTGATCTTCACCAAAATCAACAGGTCTTGAGGCCTCTAAAAATCACGTATGAATGCAAAACATTATTTGATTCTGTTTAAATTTGCGGTAGTTATCGTTTGCCATAGAAAATACCCTTGTTGAAATATAAAACTTTGCTGGGAAACTACCCTTTTCTCTTAACCGATCTTCACCAAAATCAATAGACCTTGACTACTCTACAATTTAGGGAGATATGCAAAAAATTATTGGATTATGTTTGAATGTGCGGCAGTTATCGTTCGTCAGAGAAACCATTACTCTTGTTAAAACATTAAAAGTGGCCAGTAAACTACCCCTTTCCCTTAACCGATCTTCACCAAAATCAATAGGTCATGAGTCTTCTACAACTCAGGCACATATTTAAAAAATTATTTGATTCTGTATGAATTTACGGCAGTTATTGTTCGTCACGGAAAAATTTCTCTTGTAACAACATAAAATGTTGCCGGTAAGTTACCCCTTTCCCTTAACCGATCTTCACCAAAATCAACAATTCTTCAGACTTTTAAAATTGATGAACGTGTGCAAAAAAATATTTGATTTTGTGTGAATTTGCGACAGTTATCGTTCGTCATATGAAAAATTACAGTTGTTAGAACATAAAATGTTACTGGTAAACTACCCTTTTCCCTTAACCGATCTTCACTAAAATCAACAGACGTTGAGTTCTCTATAGCTCAGGAAGGTATGCAAAACATAATTTTAATTCTGATTGAATTTACGGCATTCCTCATTCGTCAAAAACAAATTACCCATGTTAAAAATAAAACGTTGCTGGTAAACTACCCCTTTCCCTAAACCGATCTTCAACAAAAAGGATAGGTCTTGAGAACTCTACAATTCAGGGCTGTATGCAAAACATTATTTGATTCTGTTTGAATTTGCGGCTGTTATGGTTTGCCGTAGAAAATATCCTTGTTAAAACATAAAACGTTGACGGTAAAAAATCCCTATCCCTTAACCGATCTTCACCAAAAACTACACGTCTTGAGAACTATATAATTTAGGGCTGTATGCAAAACATTATCTGTCTCTGTTTGAATTTGCGGCTGTTATCGTTTGCCATAGTAAAAAATTACCCTTGTTTAAAAAAAACGTTTCCGGTAAACTGCCCCATTCCCTTAACCGATCTTCACCAAAATTAACAGGTCTTAAGTACTCTACATTTCAGGGCAGCATGCAAAAAATTATTTGATTCTGTTTGAATTTGCGGCTGTTATCGTTTGCCAAATAAAATCTACTGACACACAGACAGACAGACACACACACACACACACAGACACTTTTCGAAAAATTACGTTTTTTCATGTTTCGAGGGTAGTACAATCAGAATCTGCAATTATCTCGAACATGATTTTTTTTGCCATCACCACAATTACGGACGTCTGTGGAAATATAGATGAAGACATACACAGTTTTACAGCTGCTATCACCTCAGTAGGTACGAAATAAGAGAGGAGCGACGATCTCTAAACAGGTACAAACGGGCGCCGACAGAAGATAACCGCATCGCCTTTAAGCGACATTGAGCCGCCGCTCGTAAGAACAATACCTGCTGCAAGACGATTGAGCTGAGAAACCTACGTCTCGACCATAACACGGTCGACCTCGGTGACAGAAGTTTCAGCGTAATCGCTAGCACATCAATGTTTAAACGAATCACATGCACAGAGCTCGATGGTGCGTTTATTTACAACATATGTATTTACGAACCGTCTTTACTTGTAACGGTGTAACGGAGCTCTCACACATGCAAAAATACATAAACGAAGACGCAAAACTGAAGCAGAGACACACGGTAAGACCTAACCTGAAAGGAAACGAACGGTTAACGATAGTCCCTCATAAAAGCAGCAAGATTTCTGTACAGGCTTTCAAAATGACGTTTTGCCTGTTAGTGTGTACGAGTTTCTACTTTCGAAGAGTCAACTAAAGTGTACGCGGAAAGGAAACATACCATCGAGCAACGATAGGGGTAGGCGTCGTGGGACTAAAAGCCTTAGTTACCAAACCCCCAAACCAAAAAAAAAAAAAATAAAATAAATTAAAATAATTGTTTTATAAACATATTATTATTATTATTATTATTATTATTAGTATTATGAAATCATGAAACTGCTAACGACACGTCTAACAACAAGTGATAAAAAGATTAACGAGTTTGAGTCAGTTAATATACAGTAGACACAAATTTTACATTATTTGCGTCGAAGTTTCAACACTATTTATTGCCGTTAATAGGACTATTGTTGTTGAGTTGTCACGATACTAAACAAACAACTGTGTTTTGGTGTCGTAACAACTCAACATCAAGTGTTCTAATGATGAAAATAAATAAAAATGATGTAAAAATCCTGTCTGTGGACTTATTGACTGAAACTTACTAAACGTTTTATCAGTGATATTACAAAAATTGAAAGAAAAACAGAATTTGTTAATTATTGTATATTTTAACTTTATCAAGGACTTCATCCCTACTTCTTACTTTGACTTTTACTTTTCACTTGGATTTAAGTATGAAGAGTTAATAGGACATTTAAAGACTGTCACCGGACAAAAGGCTTTCCGCATGACAAATGGCACCAATCATACACCCTAGTGTTTTCGGTGGCCCTAAAAAGGACCTGGTGGCGAGAAAGGTGATGTTGGTCGTGTTGCGCTGAGATGTTCGGCGGCTGCGCCTGCTGTTCGTGGCGCACTGCAGTCCTTCACTTTTTTCGGCATCGGTTGTAGAGTCGGATGTCGGCCCAGCGAAATCCATCGCTGGAGCGGAACTGGAGGGCGAAGACGCAATAACGCCGGTTCTATTCTTCGGCGGTTCCTTCCGGCTGACTCCGCGTCGATGTCGTCCGAGAGAGGAGAGGAGATGAAGTGCATCCGATGGCGTGGCGAAGCCCGGGTCGTGAGTTGTGCAGTGTCCCGAGTCTCAGTAAGGACTCCTGCCACTGGGTCAGTTTGAGTTCTTTTATATATTTTATCTACTTATGGGGGGTCTGAAGCGACCTGCAATTGGTGGATTATACCACCGGGGCTAATAAACGAGGTCGCTTCCAGGACTCACCTGGTCGCGGTGTGTATTTAACAAGTCCGGCTATGAGGGAATTGTGGGTTACTCTTAGGAACGAACATAGAATCTACGCGCCAGGCGTCTCACGGTGTCATCAAAAGAGCGGACACCGAGTCCTCTTTTCATAAGACGAGAAGAGTACCTCCGGGGGACTTTACACGCAAGCTTCAGTCCCCGGTCGAGAACGGGCTGGAGCGCTGACCTATGACCACGAGGAAGGTATCGCCAAACATAGGTATGCCTGTCCAGGCATAGGTAATCACGGGCAACACGTACGAGTTGACTATGAGCTTAAATATCCGGGGGGTCATTGCCGTATTAGATAGCACGGGCCAGAGTCTACTGAGTTGCGCCGAAGCACGTTGTCGGATGTACTGTGTATGGGTTCGCCAGGTGAGTCGGGAGTTCACGTGAAGCCCGAGGTACTTGACGCTATTGGTCCAGGTTACCTCGACGAGGCCTACTTTAAGCGGCCGAGGCCGCTTGCCGTTTTTTGGGGAGAATATTACCGCGGCACTGTTGGAAGCGTTAACGGCAACTCTCCAGTTATTGGTCCACCCAACATACGCGTCGAGTTGGCGCTGGAGCTTGATTGCCGCATAACTTGCGTTCGGCTCTGAGGCAAATGCCGAAGTGTCGTCCGCGAACAGCGACAATTTAATCTAGGAACTCGGGGCGTGTCGTTGACAAACAGCGAGAACAGGAGAGGCCCAAGTACAATTCCCTAAGGGACACCAGCGGTAATACGCCTCTCCGAAGAGAAAGCGTGGTCTACTCTCACTCGGAAGATACGGTCTCGCAGAAAGCTGCCGATCAAGTAAACGTAGCAATCTGGGAGAAGGACTTCCGTTAATTTGTAAAGGACACCCTCGTGCCACACGCGGTCAAAGGCTTTTTCTACGTCTAGGAAGATTGCAGTCGTCTGTTTGCCCTGGCAGCCAGCCTCGGTAATGCATTCCACTAGACTCATCCGCTGATGAGTCGAGGAGTGCAGCTCACGAAAGCCGAACTTTTCGGGGATCACCACGTCCAGTCTTTCTAGGTGATCGCGGATCCTACGCTGGATCAATCGCTCGAAAACCTTGGACGTCGCGGACAAGAGGCTGATGGGTCTGAGGTTTTCCGCGCGAGAAGAATTCTTTCCCGGCTTGGGTATCACTATAACTGTAGCTGTTTCCATTTCACCGGAAAGTAGGCCAGTCTGAGACATATATTGAACAGATCAGAGGGGAACTCTATTCCTCGCTCCGGAAGGCGATGGATTACGGAATTCATGACCCCGTCTGGGCCAGACGCTTTCCGGGGCTTGAGCTGAACAATCCTCTCAGTGACCTCCTCCGGCGAGATGGGCTCCGGCTGGACTGTGATACCGGCCGATAGAAAGCGCTCTACCTCGAGGCAGATTCGCTCAGTGAAGGTCGGGATCTTGGATGGTTTGGGAGCGAAGTGTCGCTCTAAACTCTCAGCCAAGAACTCTGCATTCTCGAGTGGGCGTCCAAGGGGTTGACCCCCCGGTCCGACCAGTGCGGGAAGAGGTGCGCGTTTACGCTTTCCCGTTAGCGCGCTGGGAATACGCCAGACATTACGATTCTCGGCAGGGCCATCCATCTGTGTTACAGCTAGCTCCCAGTTACGTCTACGGAACGCCAACATGTCGCGACGCAACTTGCCGGACGCTCTGTTAAACGCAGCCTTGTCAGACGGGTCACGAGTCTTCTGCCAGCGTCACCGGTGGCGATTCCTCTCGCAAGCGAGCTGAGACACCTCTCCGGGGATCTGCTGATAATTGGGCGTGAGCCCCGTCTTCATCCGGGAGGACACTTTTACCGCCGAGACTACCGCTCTGTCGAATAAGGCAACTGCCTCGTCAACATGCTGGGTATTGTCGAGTGGTATGTGCTCAGGTAGGCGGCGACTGAAAGCCGGGCCAAAGCGTTCCCACTCGAATACCCGCTGCTCGTCGCGGACGGTAGAGTGCTGGGTAGCTACATGCACACTGATGGGGCCAATGGTCTGAGGACTGTTCCGAAATGACAGAGACGTGGACCGGGGAAAAATCGCCCCTGAACGCGGCAAAATCCAGTACATCAGGGCGGGAGTTAGCCCTCGGGGGATAGTATGTAGGCCCGGTAGGACCCATGACTGTGACTCGAGCCGCATCCGCATACCTGCGAAAGCGGGCCCCGTTTGGGTTCACCAAGCGGCTCCCCCAATCAGGTTGCTTACTGTTAAGGTCGCCCGCCAGGACTACCCTTCTTTGTGCGCCAAAGACGGCCTCCAGATCTTTCCACAGGAGCTCCGTTTGTGGAGGCTTGTATGCGGAAACCACGAGTAGACCACCGAGAGCACCATGGAGCTCAAACGCGGTGCACTCGATGTTGCACTGCTGAGGCGCAGGACAACGCGGTGATGGGGAAGACTCGCCTTCACCGCGATGGCGGTTCGGCCTCCTGCGCGAGCCGACCGGTCGTCCCGGTAGCACACGTAGTTGGGTAGTCGGAATCGACGATGCGGGGTCAGGTGCGTCTCACCAAGATGCAGCATATCGGACTTGTGACGGGCAACGAACTCTAAGAGCTCAAAATGCCGGGAAACGAGACAGTTGGCGTTCCACGCCACGAACTCGAGGTCTCGCTTGAGGGATTGCCGTGGTTGTCTATTGTTCATAACAGACCAATAACACGGCAGGCATCCACCAACAGGAGGAATTTGTCTTGGGGCGAGGCACTTGCCAAGCGTTCGTTGATCGTACGGAAAGTTTGAGCTACTTTCTGCAAGTCGTAGCTTGCCAGAAAGTCGGAGACGACGGTGAGATCATCGGTAGATGATTGGGGAGAACGCTTGGTGGCAGCTGCATAGTGACGGCGGGCCGAGGCGGTCGAAGCCTTGGGGGCAGGTTCTGGAGCGGGTGGTCGCTCTGGTTTTTGGCGGTCAGGCTTGGGTCCAGTAGCAGATATTGGCTGGCCCGTATTCTTGGCGTGAGGTCTACCTTTCTTGCCTGATCTGGGGTAGCGAGGCTTCGGTGGCGGCGGCAGTGGAGGATCAAGTTCCTCATCATCCAGCGGCAACGGGAACTTTGCATACGCGGGTATCTCGCTTTCCTGTTTCGAGGGCGCAACTTCAGGTGTGGCCTGTTTAGCTTTGCTCGGGCTCACTGCACAAGGTGGTTTCGGATCCGGAGCGTCTTGGGGCTGGTTTCCGTGACGCAGACTCAGAGGCTGTGGCCGATGTTACTGGCTGAACAGGGTTTACTAATTTGTCCAGCTGCTCTTTGTAAATTGGACAGCGCCTGTTGTTTGCAGCATGGGCGCCTCCACAGTTAATACAATACCTATGATTGTCAGGAACAGCGCAGGCCTGCGTTAAGTGATCAAGTCCGCACCGGACGCAGGTCGGCGCGTTCCGACAAGCAAAGCTGCTATGGCCGTACCTTTGGCACCTGCGGCATTGGGAAATCTTCCCGGTCTGACTTCAGGGCTCTACACTAACGCAGAGCCCGAACAGCCGTTTTAACTCTAATAAGGCCTGGGTGGGTTCGCCCTTCTCCACCTAGAGTCTGATTAATGGCAGGGGTCGACGCGAGCCGTAGGTTGTATACAACTGAGATGCTGCCACAACCTCCGTAGCCGAACTCAATGAAGACATTGGACGGAGACTTCCTCGGCTTGCCACCGTGCCCTACTACCACCCAGTCGGTGGAAGCCGAGGTCTGCATGTCGGGGGAGTCAGACTCCGGTAGAGGGATTGGGCTTCCTGGCCTACTAGCGGCCGTGCAACCGAAAGGTCCGGCCTTTACCGGCTCTGATGACCCTAATAGGGACCGATCGTTGTCACGAACTTACGCGGGTTGAGCAGGGCTTCCCGCGCAAGTCGTAGGGTTCCCAACTAGCCCAAGTGGGGGGCTCGTCGCTGCCGCACAGTGCAACATTGACACTATCAGCTGGTCCAATGCTGACTAACTCAGCTCTTTGCCCAGCGGGTATCCGGGGGCCGAACTGTGACACCGTCACAGTGGCGGCGCAACCCGCATCTCTATTAGTGAGTCCTAGTCTCGGACTCCCCGGATTCCGCTGGGTAGCGCTACCTAAACGACTTACCTGCACTGTGCGGCAGGTCCCAGTCGCGCGTGTTGAATTGTTGTCTTCGTCTTGCAGGCAAGGCGGCTGGTCTACTTCCATCGCTGCAGCTTGATGGTGGCGCTGGCGATGAGGTGAGCGTTGCTCCGGCGGCTTCTTCTTCTCCTTCCCTGCCGCCGCGTTGGTGTTTGGTTGGCTCTTCATGGCAGTTGCGTAGAGGTCGAGGCGGTCCTCTTCTGCGTTGTCAATAGCGATGTTAACGCTTCGAATGGAAGTCTCCAAGTCTCCCGTTTCTGCTTGTCACGTCTCAGTCCGCGCAGAAAATTTCTATCGGGGTTGGTTTTATGGACTAGCAGGGATCGCTGATTGACTCGCTCCAAGCACGTTAGTTGTCACGTCTCGGCTGCTGATCCCCGATTGTCTCGCTGTGTCTGCCGTTGGTACCGGTGGGCAGACGTTCGCATACCGCTGCCGTCACAAGATATAAACATACAATAATTAATTCCTGAATGTTGAAAAAAGTAAAATGTAAATGATAGCCGAATTATTGAAATATTGAATGCACATACATACAGTTGAATAATGAGTTACTTTCTAATGATGATAACATATACCATAGATATAAAATATAAGTTCCAACAAAGATAACTGTTTTATATTATTTTATTACGCTGTTAATAAATTAATTTTTTTAAACAGTAAGAAACAAAGTTTCAATAAGGATTAACTAACTTATTAAAAGTAAATGACTGTATTTCAGTTTACACGATGATTTCATTCTTACTTATTATTTTGACTTTAGTTTTTCCTTTAGTTTCAATTTGAAGAGTTAACACAAAATTTAAAGATCTTAAATTACAATTAAAGATATTAGAATTAGAATTCTAGAATTTGACAGTAAACTGAAATGTATGTACTAACTTATTATAGTCAATTCAAATATAAAAATAATTAATAAATTACTCTACTTTCTAATGATGGCAATAAGTATTATAGACATAAATTATATTCCAACAAAGATGACTTTCATATTCTGTATATTGTTAATAAAGTACGAATTACAAGCAATGTACTGTAATTACATAGCAATAACTTGTACAACAGCAATGAATACAAAGCTTTAAAAAAGGATACAATAACTTTTGGAAAGTAACTAAATACACTCTACAAAACGTGATGCAATGACACTAAGGTAAACGAACTGTAAAGGATTATAAAAGAAATACTGTGTAATAGGCAGCAGCTGTTCTGTTTATCGTGGTATTGAAAAAAGACCAATGTTTTGTTTCTCTTCAACGGTAAATTATAGCTAGGATATGTTGGTAACTACTTTAATATTTATGTTCTCGATGCGTTGGAATATGATTATTAAATTTGTTATTATCAATTTTATTTAATAATGGTGCTGAAGACGCCTAGTTCTGATGTCATATATTTTTGTACAGTTGATGGAAATTATTGTAAATTTTATGATCCATTCCCATTGGGCTACTATTGCAACGATTACCGTTTCATAGAACGTTTTGCCTACGTGAAATGGGTATATAAGGGAGAGAGAAAGAGAGCGAGTGAGAGAGAGGGAGAGAGAGAGAGAGAAAGAGTGAGAGCGAGGGGGCAGATCGATAGGCAGACAGACTGTCTGACGTTGAAAACGCCAAGGCAATATTTATTCAAGTTTCAAATATTAAAATCAGCAATTATGTTAAAATATATAGGCTTTCGTAATATAAAATTACCTTGCTGTTTAGCATCACCCCACTCTCTCCTCATCACTCTATCGTACGTATTCTCTCCCTCTTCCCCTCACCCTACCACTTCATATTACTCTGTCCAACTGTGTGTTTAACTCTATGTTTCTGTACAGCCTCTAGCTAAATGTATGTTCAAACAATTACGTCATTCAGTCTCTAGTCTCCAGTCGCTCTTTCACCCTCTTCACATATTGGCTACCTAGCTAAATTTATGTCTATATATCTGGCCACCTATCTGCAAACCCAAATATTTATCTATCTATATACGTAACTTCCATTTACTATTTTGCTCTCTACCTCACTCCCAAAGTCAATATGTATTATTTATCACATTTCTCGCGTTTAATGTGCTAAATACAATACTCAAGTCTTGTAAATATTTGTAAATATATACTTTCTATTTTATTGCAACCTTCATCTTCACGCGTAAAACATTTACAAAAGCTACTTGTAATGATATTTACCTTTGTCAATGAACGTTTCAATTGTTCTACATACATGCATTAATTACACAAATTTACACAAAACTTTGTAATCTTTACTACTCGTAAAGTTACAAATTAATATTCTGGAGTCTATTAATTAATACTAATTAATACTACTCCTAAACGAATTAATGGTACAATAACCTTTATTAAAACAGTATTATGTCCCGGAATTTTTACAACAACTCGTAGTTCTCGGTGGAAGAGCATACCAAACAAGAGAAAGCTTATGCAAAAAGTGTACAATGAAACTGGAAGGTTTGAAGCGAAAGTGCCTTAAAACCAGTACAGGTAATAAACTCTTTGACAAGATAGGCCCAAGATAAAATACAAGCAACTACTCTCCAACATAAACACCTAACTTTTACTTATGTGATAGGGATTTCTTGATTTTTAGTAGCGCCAATCTTGAATTTTACACTTGTAAAGATAAGGCGTTGCTACTCGTGTATTTGTGCCAATTTACCATCATTATTCCATATTTTACTATTTCGACTGAATCCTATGCAGATTTTTCCACATTACAAGTCTTTCTTTGAGGCCACAGTTTCCTGGCGATGTTATGTCTCTATTTTATGTAACAACATTGATTAAAGGCTCGTTGGGGCACTCGGTGAAGCAAATTACTTACAAAGGTTTAAGAAACAAAAGACCGTGTATTTCGTCATTTTATTCTTAAAACCTGACAATTGTTTCAGCCTATTGGGCTATTTTGGAAGAGCTGTTAAGAACACCTATATAAAAATATGGGCGACAGTGTAAACATGTATTAACACATTAACGACCGTGGCGGTTGTGTACGCCCGCTTCCCGTTTCTCTGTAAAGACCTCAGCGTGGGTATTCGACCGCTAAAACAGAAAAATGGTCTCTGTAGCCCAGACGACCGTTTGTCGGCCGATGTTTCTGTATGACGGAATCACTATAATCACTGGAATCATAGAAACGTATTTTGGCTTACATTTACTGTCTTTGTAAATTCTTAATATAGATGTTTGTTGGTAACAGATTGTTTTTGGATTCTCAATATTATTTATTTTGTCTCTCGTTATAAATAACATTACGTATAATGACTGTGTCTTTATATCTTTAAGTGTAATGTTCAAGTCATATCTTTAAGTTTTAAAAGTCATAAGTAAAATAAAAGCTTCACTTGAAGTTAAAGGCGATTGCCTTTTCTAAATGCATATATAAGCCTTTGAGTATAAAAAGATTAATTTGTCGGTTTGTTTTATAAAAACAAAACTAGGCAAACAACAAATTACAATGAAGGAAAACGTTAAAAATTTTGAAAAGTAATCAAATAACTGCACTGACACACATTCCACTACTAAGAAATCTCTTTTTGCACAACGAAGTAAATGTGGCAACATTCAAAGAGCGGAAAGAATGATTGGAAATTATACGCGTATACTGCAAGAAAACATGAATGTGAAAATTAGAAAATGGCTGTAATATTCCCTGTTTTTTAATCAGTTTAAACAACAATGTTTTTCAGTTTGTTGTCAATAGACTTGCATGTTACTGATATTACGTAATGATTTCGGTGGCATCCGCGACTTTTCGTTTTTCAAAATGCTAACCGTGAGGCAAACATGAAACACACGCACAAACACATACAGAAAGCTATGAGTAAACAAATGTTATTACTTCAGTAGGTTCCCGCGACTGGCCGAGAGCTTGGATAGGCTGGGAGCAATTAGACGTCGACACAAACGAATCTGTCGTATACGCCCGCCGCGGTGCAGCTATGGCAAAACATATATCAAATCGCTACGAGGAACCACAGCGGGCATATACGACCCCTGCAGGTGGTGCCCCCTGCATAAACTAAACGATCAACAAAGGTTCGCCTAAAGCACGCTGACCAAAATGATACAAAACAACCTTGCCAAAAACACCAACGGCCCTTTTCAGGGCCATGACAGGGACCTAAGTATCCTGTATTGGAATGCCGGAGGTCTTAGCAACGATAAATTTTTACAATTTAAACGAAGCATCTGCCAAATTGATGTGGATCTATATGTTATAGTAGAAGCAGGCGCTGCGACTGAATTCTCTGAATTTTACCAAACTACCGGATACTGCAGCCATATTTTACCTCGATCACGACAAGTCGCCTCGGGGATAATTGTTGGAATTAAAAATAATCTCTGCTCTAATTTTGAGATAATCCATGAGATGCAAGACGATGACAAAGTGGAAATAATTCTAGCCCATATATGGAAAAATAACAAACATTTCACAGTCATAGCATTATACAACCCTCCTGGCAATATTCCATCCCTTGATGCAATTGAATCAATGATCCAAGCAAATAGCATAATCATAGGTGATTTTAACAGCCAATCACCGAGATGGGGATATGACAGGTTAACACCCGCAGGAAGAGCATAGAACTTTTCATCGACGAAAATTTTCTTGACCTGAAAGACACGCCACCAAACTTCCTGTCATTTGCTGGACAGACTTCCCGACCAGATCTCGTCCTTACGCACCCTAACATCGCACAGAAGACAAAAGTTCACTTGATGGATGACGCAGGAGGCTGTGGACATCGCTCCATTCTCATAAAATGTGCGACAGGAAAAGCCACATACATTAACAAACGTGCCCCCCGGTGGAACTTTAGAAAAGCCAACTGGAGCGAATACGGCAAGATTACAAATGATATTATACCACACGAAATACATTGGAAATCACCTGAAACAGCTATAGAGTCCCTGAACAATGCTATACTGAATTCAGCTCTATTATGTGTACCAAGGGGTCAAGTAAAGGGTTTTCGACCGTTCTGGAATAAAAGACTTTCATCCCTCAAGAAAACAAAAGACTCTCTGAGAAGGAAAGCAGAGAAATCTAAAGAACTATCTGACTGTATCCAACTCCGAAAATCCCAGGCCATACTACGTAAAGAAATTGAGCAATCTAAAAGATCGGCCTTCAAAACCTTCCTATCGGAGCTGGATTTCCGGCGCGATGTAGCAAAAGCACACCGTTTTGTTTCAAGGCTAAATAATGACACTGAAGCCAGAGGACAATAACCTTTCAAAAACGGACTCAATCTTACTACAGATCCCAAAAAAGTAGCTAACACCTTTTGCAAGTACTACGCAATATAAGCCGAACCCGAAAGACAAGAAACGAACACAGACACCTGAATAAAAAACCTCTAATACAATGCCTCAATAAAACCGAACAAAAAATTTGCCTAAGCGAATTTAGCCTCTCCGAACTTGAATTTGCACTACCCAACACAAAGGGCAAGAAGGCAGCAGGAGCCGACGCAATCTACCCAGAAATCTTGGTAACACAGCGAAACTAGCCTTGCTCAATCTCATTAATCTAACGTGGAAAACACGCGTCCCCCAGCAATGAAGAAAAGGGGAGATTATACCTATTACCAAGAAAGGAAAGCCAAGTGATACACCTGAGGGCTACCGCCCCATCACATTAACAAGTGCTTGCTGCAAGGTTGCCGAAAGAATGGTCGTGCTGCGTCTGAACCAGTTCTTTGAAATGAATGCGGTTATTGATGAATGCCAAGCAGGTTTCCGAGCGCACCGATGCCCCATGGGCCAAGTCGTTACTTTGCACAAAGTGTTAAGGATGGGTACACAAGAAAATGTCCTCCCTGGCAGTAATGGTTGACCTAAAAAACGCGTACGACACAGTCTGGAGACCCATGTGGCTTCACAAACTTGCTTTGAGTGGCGTCGCAGGTAACCTTTTTAACTGGATAGCGTCCTCCCTGAGTTAAAGAGAAATTCGTGTCCGCTATAATGATTGCCTTTCAGAGTACCGAATTCAACGCCAAGGGCTACCCCATGGTGACGTTATCAGCTGCAGCCTATTTAACCTTATGGTCAATGACATTCTGGTGGCTGTTCGGTGTGTGCCGGGAGTACAAGCGCTCCTGTATGGCGATGACCTTATCATCTGGGCAACTAGCAGCCATATCATGGGTCTTGAAGCAACTATTAATAGTGCACTTGTTAAACTAGAAGAGTGGGCCAAACTAAATGCCATGACGGTAAATACCACCAAGACGACATACCAACTTTTCTCTCTATCAACAAGGCGGCCTACGGTCAATCTGCGCTACTGTGGATCGGAACTCGAAGAGGTGAACATGTCTAAATACCTGGGTGTTAATATAGACACCAGAATGACGTGGAAGCACCATATAGAACAGTCCGCGAACAGTGCGTCTAGGCGCTGCCGGCTACTTAAACGACTCACTGCGACTACATAGGGAGCAAATCAAGATGTTCTGACAACTGCATATAAGAGCTACATTCGGCCGCTATTGGAATATGGCGCAGAAGCAACTATTACTGCCTCCAATGCAGCATACCAGAAACTTCACTTGGTCCAAAATGCAGCCCTTAGAACGATAACTGGTGCGCCGAAATCAACTCCTATACTTGCCATGGAGTCACAACTGCAAGTCGAACCTATCCAAGTAAGACGGGAAAAGCTGTGCCTCATATCCTGGGAGAGATATAAAAGAGCCTACCAACAACGGTGGAATAACTATAAAACAGCGACAGAAAGGCTGAAAACTCAGAAATGCCCGATTGCGATCTATGAAGAACTCCAACGCTAATATGACATAGAACCAAATGAGGCATCACCATTTATACATCAACGTGAATTCTTTAGCCAACTCCCAAATGCTAACCTGAAACTCTTCGACCATAATAAGACAAAAACAGAGTCGAATGAAGCCGAGCTTCGTCAAGCAGCCTTACACACTGTACAAAAACATTTTCCCGCTGAGCAGTGGATACGAATCTACACAGACGGATCCTCTATACCATCTACACGGGCAACAGGGGCTGGGTTTTACAGCTCTCTATTTGAAGGCCACCTCGCTGTAGGAGGCCGGCTAAGCAACTATGACGGAGAGGTAGCAGCCATAAAGGCAGCATCTATTGAGCTTGCCAAGATCTCACCACCTAACAAAGCCGTCTTCCTCATAGATTCGACTGCAGCGATTCAAAACGTGACCTCAAATGGTGATACAAACTGCTCCCTGACAATTGAGTGTAGGCGAGAACTGCAGAACATTTTACAATTAGGCTGGCAGATTGAACTGCAATGGGTACCCAGCCATGTCAACATCATGGGAAATGAAAAAGCCGACATCCTCGCCAAAATGGGCGCATCACTACCTCAGCCGGAGACCCCCAGCTCATATGCATCTGCGAAAGCAAGAATAAACTCCTCAATAAGCCTATGGCTAAAAGAAAAACAATTAAGAGGCTGTGTGGGGAAAAGATGGGCAACATTGGTTACGGACGGCCCCATCAACAGAACTCTACCCCGAGCAACTAGTGTTGCTCTTTTTAGAACTACAACCGGTCATAACTACCTGGCCTCCCACCTGCACCGCATTGGCGTGTTGTCGTCTCCTGAATGTGTTCTCTGTGGATACGCTTCCATGAATGCGGATAACCTAATTGTATTTCCAACCTTAATCTCAGACACGCAAGTCCAAGACGAAGATGGTACGGCAAGGTTCTCACGTCTCTACTGGTCAGCGCGCCGCCTAATGGCCCAACAGCCAAGAGTGGGCGTTGGCTAGTAAGTAAGTCAGTAAGGGCATATACGACCGCTTCATATTTTCGTATATTATAACACTCAAAAATTATTAGCTGGCTCCTGCCAAATTATTAATATAACGTTTGTGCAGTACTAGTGTATACGTACAATATATTGTGCACCCGGTAGTGTTTGATGTGACTTGTGCTCAGATAATTACTAATAGTTTGACTAACAAGACCTTGTGTATTTACACGATTTAATTATAACATATCTCATCATAACTGATTTCATCTTACTCCAGCGCTAGAATATTGTTTATTAGATTACAGTACTTTATGTTTTAGGTTACTATTTGTCGTGAGAACTACTGCTGTTTGAAAGGATTGCCCAGACGTCATTTATCTGACATTATCAACAGTGTTATCAAAGTCTGAACATCGAGTTTAAAAAGAAAAGTGATCTACCACCGCCATCCGTTGAAGAGGTCACCAGTGAATGACGAAATTTATGTTAATGCATATCCTAAATTGGTCTTACCAAATATCCGCAAATACCACTTACATGTGTATCATTATGTTGTTAGATTTACATAACCAGCTACAGTTGAAAGGTGTCTCTGCTTTTACGTCTGTATCGCTCTGTAAGCATATGTCTTCATAAAGTTTACAATCTTTCTTTGTTTAAGTGTAGCAATGTCTTGCAATTAATATTCAAGATTATAAATTTTCTTTTATACATTCTTTTAATAAATGACACTAAAGTTACTAATTTTTATTATAGTTAATCGTATTACTGACAGTTTTTATTTAGAGTACATTTTAGCCTACATTCTACCATAGGTTTATCTCATCGCTCCAGTTCACCCGTTTTACTTTAAAAAAAAAATACTTCCTTGCCAATATCTCTTGTCAGCCAGACACTATTAAGTTTTAGAAGTGATAGTCCAACATAAATGAACTATTTGTAATTTATATCGTATCTGTCCGATTTTTCAGTTTTATATTTAAGTTTTTAGAAATTGCGCTAATTTACCACATACGTTTACAAAAAAGACGTAAATTTTAACACATTACAAGGATGACTCCATACATATGAAATTAATGTATTGAAAGTTACAATCAAAAGTGTAACTTTTAAAGATAGAAATCACAACAGAACGTTAATAGAACTTTTTACTAATTGTCATATAGAAACAGACACAACATAACTTAGAATCGCTTACATAAAATTAAAGTACTGTTATGTCTATTACGTGCTAATAAGAAAACATTTGCATAGGAGATGCGGATATATGACAACAACAAATGATCCTAAAATCTAGTGTAACAGTTAAATCTCCACTGAGTAATATAAAACAAAGATATAAACTGATGGAATTATATAAATTCAATAATATGACTTAGAAGTAGCATTGTTCGAGTACAAACAATACTTTTTTATTATCAACTATTATCTCCATAAGACGTAGAATTGTGCAACAGTCATGCCACGTATGATTAAGGTGCTGTAGAAGTTTGTGAAATGTAGTGTGTTGTGAAAATCTTTTGTTATTTGTTCACTCTTTTGTGAACATTTTCTTCGATATGTGGGAATTTAACATGATGTAATTGTTACTGGAAACGATGCTACACATAACAATATATTTCATAAATATCCTTATTGATACACTAGTGGAATAACAATTAACATTTAAAACTTTCTATCTTAATTAATTATACGCACAATAAAATAGCATCCATTACTTACGTTATTAATTCCTGATGACGTTTGTCACAATCAAAAAATGTATCAGAGAACGTTCCGTTTACATGATTCAATAACCTATTTAATATCTGTCCCTTTAATATATTTTACGTTACTTAGAGGAATCTTCAATATTGCAAATTGATCGGTAAGTATTGTAATGATAAAAAATATGATAGCGTACTGAGGTGATAAAATGGTTCCATAACAGCTAAAGTCACTGTTTCATACAAAAATGCTGCCGAAATATGCATTATCAATTACAAACGGATAAGTACTGTGGCAGTACTTTAGGATAAACTGGTAGACTATCAAAAGATTAAGGATTTAAATACACCAATAGTGTTACAGGTTTCATGCTCCAAAAAACCAATTAACTACGCCCAACTTTACAGAGAACTGCCATAGACCACAAATTGCAATAGACCTGGAAGCATATTTTTATAAACTTCATTTATGTTGTCTTGATTAGTTAGCGAAAATAGTAATTCATTTTCCTGCATTTTGAATAGTTTTAGAATAATTCTTATATTCTAAAACACCACCAATAACGATGTTGCAAAAATGGATATTGGTACAAAGCTTAAGAGGTTTTTCTATATTGTTTTCTACGCTTTCTCTGTCTGAAGCAAACGTGTACATATTTAAAAAGAAGTAGAGAATAACGATGAATGTAAACACAAACAATTCTTCGTACCTTATCCTAATTTTAAATTAATTATTCTTGTCCAAGTCGACAATTCTCCACACTACTATACGGAAACTTAATAAGAAATTGACACTACTAGGACAATATAATAAACCCGATTGAATTATCGTGTGCAAACCGCACGACTGACGTTTACGACGGTATTGGTGAGTTGACACAAGCGTTGTTATTTAACTGTATTTAGCTGACATCACACGCTTAAAGCAACATTACAACAATTTAATAATACATACTTGGAACACACCAATTACCAACTACATCAAACCTTCGTAAATATTTTAATCATGTTAATAAGAGCATACGGTAAATATTCATAATTGATAACGGGTTTTTTGTTGTAAGCCAAAATTTTATGCTCGACTTTAAATTGTCTTTCTCATCTTCTGTCATCCCACCTTTTCCCCTACTCGCCCCAACCCTACTATTACTTATGTTCCCTCTCACTCTCTCTCTCTCTCTCTCTCTCTCTCTCTCTCTCTCTCTCTCTCTCTCTCTCTCTCTCTCTCTCTCTCTCTCACTTTCTTTCTTTTTCTCTCTCTCTCTGTCTCTGTCTTTCTCGCCCTCTTCCATTTCTTACCTTTTCTTCTTCTTACTATATTCTCTACTTGCTGCTTTCCTTGCAGCATGGGCGGCACAGGCTTACATACATTTTGCTAACACAAACAAATTTATGACTGTCTCTTTTACGCTTTCCAGTTGCTATCATAATTTACCAGTTTTTAACGTGTTATTACCTTTTTGAACAGTAATTTAACAAGAAAACTATGTCCTCACAGAGGCATTAGTTAACCATATAAACAAAGGCAAAACACAATTATAATTTTTCTTAAAATAAATTACGCGGTTGTGGTAATTTATTAAAAAAACGGCATTAAAATGTACAAACAATTAAAAAAATATTAACCTTGGCGAATAAAATATGTATAATTTTGGCAAGATGATGTGTGGTGAAAATTCCAATGAGGTGACAGTGACAATACTTTTTAAAGCGTCGTAATATATGAGTCATACGAATCCGTTTCGTGACTGAAAATAATATTTAAATTTACCACTAACCTACAAGTGGAAATAAATCTTTGTTCAAATTGTATGAAAAGTTTGAGAATAAGACTAAGTGACACTACACTTCTCAATGTTCACTACAAGTTGATTCCTTATGGCAACCGTTTTCGTAGATATATTTGTCTTTTTGTGAGCGTAAATATTATTGACGAACACCACTTCCATTATAAAAAGGAAGCTTCCTTACGAATCACTAAAATGCAATAATCTAAATGTTTTTGTAAAAACTAAAGAACGCAAATCTAAGCTCACATTAGTCATGAAAGTAATTATAATATTTATCATAATTTCAGAATGGATTAAATGGTTTAACATCGCTACGTTTTTCAATATGCTCAAATACTGCAGATATGTATTACGGTGTAGCCCTATATAATTTAGTTACCTGAGGGTATCTAAGTTTTCTCCATTGCCTTTCCTGCTATCAACACTTGACGAGAATCCAAACGACAAAAAGGATTCAACATCTTAACATAATTTTGATTATTTCAACAGATTTACTTTGTACAGCTTTATGAGTATGATTCCCAGTTTGTGAGTGAGTGTGTGTGTGTGTGTGTGTGTGTGTGTGTGTGTGTGTGTGTGTGTGTGTGCAGAATTTTAGATAATATCTGTACAAGTTTCTGAAGTCCTTAGCGTGTCGTACATGGTGTTAAGCTATCTTTGTGAAAATTTATAACGTTTCCAAATTTCAGTTAATCAGGAACACCAAAATTCAGTCGTTAATGTCTCTAGTCAAATGCAGATGGGACAGTTTGCTTGTAAAACTCGTCCCTTAAAGAGGTACTTCCTGTGCGAGTTTTTCATGTTAGAACATGTTTCCTAGAAGGTGACGCAAGTCAAAGGTATGGACTTTCTACGAGTTATCCGTATGCTATATCAAGGGTGATAGAACTCATTAACTGAATTTGCAATTGTTGTTGCAGAGATCATTTAACAGTGCTAACTGGTGTCAGTGCAAGATATCCGTATAAATTCAGTAGTATTCAGCAGAATACTCCTAGGTTAACGTGTGAACACTTTAAGGTATCTAGAAGGTGTAAGTATAATACACAATATCTTTGTTATGATTTATCAGTATAAACAATAAGGACCAGATAAACGGCCTGCGCGTGTGTATCGCGGGTGACAACGTATCATCCAGGCCAGCGGTCAACGTATTAGCGTAGCAGCCGGCTACTGATCAACAGGAGAAGGAATTCAAGTGGATATCGAGTTTCGGTATAATGAAAATGCAGATTCTTTACGACGTTTCAAGATTTATTTTATTTCATATTCATGCATATATTGTTGAGTCACAGGTACACACATACTTTGTGGATATCTCGTGACTGCCACAGAATCTGATTCACACACTGCCACTATGCAGTATACAAAGTGAGAAAAAATATAATTAATATGTATAATGTTTTTGTATTATAGGGTAGTGTATAGTTTTTTGTATGTGTGTACCTGTGACTCAACAATATGTGCATGAGTATGAGATAAAATAAACCACATATGAAGAATAAGTATCAGTAAATATTTCTGTATGCAGTTGGACAATAGTTAAAATTATTTCTACAAAACTTTTTCAAAGATGTATAAAGAGTGTACCAAAATAGGTAGTTTACCTTATAATAGGAATAACTTATACAGTACTTTACAATTTAATACAAAATTAAATGGCAACCCAAAATATTTTTTTTTAAATGTATCAATTGAATTTGACACAGTATGAGATCAAAACTCAGTGTGATTTCTGTGTTCTTTAGCAAATTCTGAACAGAATATGTTTGTGTGTGTGTGTGTGTGTGTGTGTGTGTGTGTGTGTGTGTATACGCACATTGTATTTCCTAGGAACGACTCGGGAATGCTGTATTATCTAACAGGAAATAACAGTCATAACCGTTGCAATTAATTTTGGTCCTGAATAATCAACTGGTATATTCCAATATAAATTAAATTCCAGCAACTAATTTTCGAACTGGATGACTCAATCTATACAATTTAAACTTAGAACACAAAAAACCGGTTTCGTAGAATAAATACGTGGCATGCAGACGAATGTCTGCATTATTATGTGCCTGAAACATACCTTTCAGGAGCGAGAGAACATTTCAAAGAATAAAAAAGTTAGAATTATTCATGTTTAAAGGGCAAGTAATAGACAAATAGATTATATAATATATATTAATATTTGAAGTAAATATTTTTGTTATGGAATATTAATAATACATTTTTAATTTTCTTTAATAAATAAATAATGCTTTTATGGATGATTTGCTGAGGTTATAATGAAACATTGATCTAAAGTTGATACTCATGTTAGACACCCAAACAATTTAAATAATAGTACGTTTTTCTATATATGTGTTTAAAATTTTAATGTTTGTATCTTATTATTGTGTGATACCTATAAGATGAATAATATGTTTTGGTGTAGCTTTTTCCAATAAAGAAGACTTTAAATTCACACGTATTGGAATCTTAAATTTCATGCCATCAAAGTTTCAGTCCTGTGTATATTAAATAAGAAAACGTTGATTGTGCAACAACTATACTTAGCGAAACGAACGTTCAAAAGTCCTATGTACGACTCAGTTCAGTTCCTTTAAGCATTAACGGCATTAGATCATTATCGTTTTATTCATAACGATAATATAATGTAGCACCGTTCTATGCTCTTGTAATATTAAGTTTAATTTTAACATGTAAGTGAAAGAAATTTTAAGGGCTATATCATTTATGTGTCTGTTTGTAATGTTACATGTTAAGCAATGGCACAAAACAAAATATTGTGAAACTGATGGAGACAAAAGCTTAAAAGAAAATTTGGCTCAGTTAGTTAAAGCAGTAAAAATTGTATGCCTTGTAAAACTCTTGCCAAAAATATTTCCACCCCTTTTAAAAAGAAAAGTACAAACTACAAACATTTTTAATGATAATAAAATGATAGTTGATCAGTGTTGCTAGATATTAAGCTTAGAGCTAAATAACGAAAATTGAATAACTTGCTTCTGTTAAAAGCTACGTTGAATAGTCAACGTACAAACAAAGATAGCCATCCCTTGGCCTACCGTCCTCAAAAAATTAAAATCGTGCATCCGCTAAGAAAAATGAACAGTTGGCTGGAAAATATTGGTTAATTGGAATTTGCAATCAGTAACAAGAAGTATCGCTTCAAAAACTAGAATCTACTTCTGCGGCTTGAGTCAGACGTTTCAAAAGACGAGTATCTGAAATATTTTTGAGTCGTGTTAACAATTCGATTTCAGTCAACGAAAACAGTTTTACCTTTACCGTAGACTAAAACATTAATATTTTACTTTAAAAAGTTTACTGTATTATCAGTTACAGGGAAAAAAGGGAAGAGCGAACTCTAAACTCCAACTCTGGTGAGACATGAACCACAGTCGTATGAATCTCAGATCTTCCCTGGCCATCTGTGACAGGCTGAATTAACGATGGAGCACACCATTAGGCACCAATTTGTATATAACATGTCTGACCGGATGGAACTGGATGTATTTGCAGCATGGTTTGATCTTTGCTCACTGGCGCAAATAGAATCGTGTTACTATATTGTGTCTGCCTCCCCATACCACATGGAGGCTGCAAACACTGGATATCTTGCTGCCTTTTAGCCAATACACTATAAAAGCATTTCAGATCAGCAAATTTATTCACCTGTAGCAGAATGCAGTATGCCTGCAGGTAGTGCCTCTCTGAAGCAGATATTAACTGATAAAACCGTAATGTCCATTGTAATAACTGATAATAATGTCCAAAATTAACAATCAAGGATGAAATAAATTTCAGTATTTGCTATGTGAAGGAGAAAACCTTATACATTTAATAAGTGTTAGTACAAATTTTTTGAAATCGATGATTATATGAAACTCGTTATAATAAACAATGTTGTAAAATAAAATTCAGATTCAAGATATACGGAAGTGAGAGTGGTTTTCCAATGTTTAAGCCCCCAAGAAGAATAGACTATATATGCTATTCATTAGATACATTCTAGATTTACATTACTGTGTTACACTGACGTGCTAGTATATACAAAGTATCATTTTGAATATATTTAATTTGTAATAGAATATTGGCAAAATATATACTTTTTATAGTCTAATTCAAATCTGTCAGTCTAAATTTAACCTCTGAACCTCGCGTAACTGGTGAACAAATTGACAGGAAAGTTCAAAAATGTAGTGAACTATACAAAGAGTTTATTGGTGATCCTAATATTATATTTTTCAAAAATTGTTTTTAAAACATTTTGTGTCGTAAGAGTGGAATAATAGACCATGTAATTATACAAAGTTTAACTCTATAGCTTTTGTAAGTCAGTGAAACCAAAACTACATTTCAGGCAATTTCCCAATATTGTCAAATTAAAGAGTATTGGTTAAATGATTAAAATATAATGGTGAAGACAATTAATTGTACTAAATAAATATCTTTACATTGGTAAGATCTATCCAGTATCCCTGACATACGCACAAACACAGAGGCAGACGCGCACACACACTTTTACTTCTATATATTACAAACAACAACAATTTAACATTTTGGAAATGAAGGAGACAGTGCAGAGTCGCTGAAACTTGAGATAGTGTTTTTACGATAGAGGCGTAAATTATTTCAACATAATTCCTGCGTTTAAATATTTAAAATTGGTTTATATTTTGACTTCAAATAATTAGAATGTAATAGTGTATCTTTTTTTTTTCGCTCTGGGCTTTGCGGTTGTGCGTCGCAGAGACGAACGTTCGGTATCTGAGTTCCGAGCTACCTTCTGGAGCTCCTGCCTCGTGGCCCTGCCCAAGTAGGGCGTGTGCTCTATAGCAGGCCGATTCTCGGCTGTTGTGCGAGCCTACACTAGCGCAGTATACACCGAGGGCGTTTCCACGAATCACCTGGACGTATACGGTACCTTCCCAGCCCAGTCACAAGAGGATTGCCTGGGAACCTCGCCGCACGTGCATAAAATTTGCGTGCAAGCCGCCTGAATGTGTCGTCTAAGGAGCGGACGCCAAGTCCTCTCCTTAGAAGGCGAGATGAAAAGCGAAGGGGGACTTTGGCCGCTAGCCGAAGACCCCTGTCGAGGACGCTCTGCAACTTCTTCTTATGCATTGCGGCGAGGTAACCCCAGACCGGACAGGCGTAGGAAATGACCGGTAGCAGATACGCGCCGACGATCATCCTGCCCAATTTCCTGGTCATGGCTGAGCTGATCAGGAGTGGAAACAGTGCGCACAGGCGAGTGGATGCTCGCTTGAGAACTGCCTGTGCGTGGGTACGCCAGGTGAACCGACGGTCAAGGTGTAATCCGAGGTACTTGACCTCGTTGGACCAGCGCAAGTACGTTCTGCCGATACGTAGCTGCCTAACAGGGTTCTTCCGTCGCTTGGAGAATTCGACGGCTACACTCTTGGTAGCGTTGAGTTGCACCCTCCAACTCTCGGTCCAGTCCACGAGCGTGTCGAGCTGGCGCTGCAGTCTTAGGACGGCCCTTTCCTCATGACGATCGGCCGTAAATACGGCCGTGTCGTCAGCGAAGAGGGCCATCTGGACTCCAGGTTGTCTCGGCACGTCGTTGACGTAGATCGTGAACAGAAGGGGGCCTAGAACACTACCTTGAGGGACGCCGGCTGTGATTCGTCTCTCGGAAGAGACTGAATCGCCAACTCTCACGCAGAAGGTCCTCTCCGTCAGAAAGCTAGCAACCAGATGGAGGTAGCAGTCCGGGGGCTGGACTTTCCTAAGCTTGAATAATAGGCCATCATGCCATACGCTGTCGAAGGCTTTTCAACATCTAAGAAACAGCCAACGGTCCTTTCTCTCCGACACCAGGCTTCCGTGATGCATTCCACGAATCTCATCAGTTGATGAGTGGTTGAATGCCCCACACGAAAGCCGAACTGTTCGGCGACCAGCACGTCAAAGTTGGTTAGAAGTTCTCGTACACGACGCTGTACGCGGCGCTCAAAAACCTTGGACGTAGCGGAGAGTAGGCTGATAGGCCGGAAGTTTTCAGAGCGGGTGGTATCATTTCCCTGCTTCGGGATCATGATAACCGTCGCTTTTCGCCATTTCTTGGGAAAGTAGGCCAGTCTAAGACACGCGTTGAACAAATCAGTCAAGAATTGAACTCCAGGCTCGGGAAGAAGTCGTAGAGCGGTGTTCGTAACACCGTCCGGGCCTGGAGCTTTTCTTGGTTGAAGTTCAGCGAGCCGATCTGAGACATCTTCCAAAGAGATGGGTTCTGGCTCCATCGTGATCGGAAGAGACAGAAAGTCTTCCACAGCCATCTCGACTTGTTCGTCGAAGTCCCAGACCATGGGCGGGTTGGGAGAGAACTGTCGCTCGAAACACAAGCCCAAGTACTCGGCCTTCTCTTCCGGGCGACCCAGGAGTCGACCGAACGATCCAACAATGGCGGGGAGTAGAGGTCGGCGCCTCCGTCCCGTCAATGCGGTAAGTATTCTGTACGGGTGACTTTGCGGGTCTACATCCCCCGTTCGGGCCACATCGAGTTCCCAACAGCTACGTCGGAACGCCTTCAGACTGCCACGCAGTCGTCCGGTGAGCCGATTGTATGCTGCCTTATCGGCCGGATCACGGGTCCTCTGCCAACGTTTCCGGAAGTAATTCCTCTCGCGAGCGAGAAGAGAGACTTCCTCAGGGATGCGTTGGTAGTCAGGCGTGAAACCAGCTCGCGTACGTGAAGACACGCCTATAGCCGAGATGACTGCCTCTTCGATTCCCGCAACTGCTTCGTCTAGGAGGCGAACGGAATCGAGTGGGGCCGCTGGCGGCAATCTACGGCACAAGGCCGGGCCGTAGCGATCCCAATTGATGACCTTCTTCTTGTCAGAACGTGCATAGGCGTGCTGGGTAGCGACCTGGACCAAGATAGGGTTGTGGTCGGATGTCAGCTCCGTAAGTGAGAATACCTCGACCGGACAGACAACTCCTTGGGTCACCGCGATATCCAGAACATCGGGAGCCGCGTTAGGCCTTGACGGAAAGAACGTGGTTGCGCTGGACCAAACACCATCGCCCGGCGCGATTCAAAAAACTGAGCAAGCGCCTCCCGTTCGGAGTAGTCAGGCGACTATTCCAAACGCGATGCTTGCAATTCAGATCGCCGGCCAAAATTACCCTTCGATGGGAATCGAAGATGACGTCCAGGTCGCCGACAAGGAGTTCAGCTTGTGGGGGCTTGTATGCTGAAACCACGAGGACGCCGCCAAGAGCTCCTTGGACCTCAATGGCGGTGGCCTCTAGGTTGGTAAGCTGCGGCAAAGCGACACGATGATGACCTATGGAGGTCCTCACCGCAATCGCCGTGCCGCCTACTCGTCGGCCAACTCGGTAATCCCGATAGGCCACGTAATTTGGTAATCGAAACCGGTTCGCCGGGGTCAGGTGGGTTTCAGAGAGGAGAAGTACGTCGGGTTTGAACCGAGCCAGGAATTCAAGAAGGTCGGAATGCTTGGAACCGATGTTGTTAGCATTCCAGGCTACGAGCGAGAGATCTCGTCTAAGGGCTCGGTTCAAAGAAGACCTATTACTTCGCAGGCTTCCACCAAGAGCATGAATCTCTCAGTTGGGTCAGCAGTTTCCAGGCGGTCTCGGATGGACCTGAAGGTGGATGCGACTTTCTTGAGGTCGTAGCCAGACAGAAAGTCGCGGACGAACTGTGCGTCATCGGATATGACGGACTGGGCGGTTTGCCTGGAAACTGAGGCCGCGTAAGGGCGACCAGGTTTTACGACAGATCGAGTCGTGGTGGAAGCCACAGGACCAGGGGCAGACGGTCTTGAATCAGCGGCAGGTAAAGTACGCTGTTCCGCTTCGTCGGACTTATTGTACCGGGAAGCAGGACTTTCCTTGGGCTGTGGGCAGGCAGGAGCTCGGGTCCGAGCATCCGGTGTGGTTATCCCTTTTTTGGTTTTTATGATGCCTGCTCGCGGAAATCGCGGAGGTGGCAGTGGTGGCGAGGCTACCTCTGGTTCAGAGGCGGGAGTTGGAAGTTCCGCGGAGGTGGAGGGTTGATTCTCCGGCTCCATAACCGAGATGGCGGCTACAGGGCTTGTCTCTGCTTCGGAAGGAGACGCGGTTCTAGGGGCTGGAGGTAGAGCCGGAGAGGGCCCGCGCCGTGCCGGTTGTGCCTTCGGTTGCGGCCTAGCCTGTGTTTTAGGCTGCCTCTGAGGTTGGGGCTGCATAGCTGGCTGTCTTGGCTTCGGGAGGGGCCCCTGCGGCTTTTGCTTCCGCAGGAGCTCCGCCTTGTAGACCGGGCAGTTAACGTTATTTGCTGCATGGCCTTGGCCACAATTAATGCAGCGAAACTTGGTCTTGTCTGCCACAGTGCAGGCCTGAGTTGAATGTCCCAGAGAACAACGTAGACAGGCCGGGCCACTGCGACAGACGTCGGTGTGATGGCCGAAACTCTGGCACCGGTGGCACTGCGCAAGCTTGCCCGGGGGACGACTGGATTCCACCCTGACGCGGAAGCCAAACAGCCGCGTCAGGTGGAATATTTTATCTGCAGCCTCGCCCTTCTCGAGCTGGAGACGGACGAGCGGGAGAGGTACTCTGGTTTCTGAGTTGGTGAACAGGCGGAAAATTGCCTGCACCGGGTACCCGATGTCTCGGAGTTCCATGAGGATCTCCTGTGGATCAGTGTGCGGGTCAAGCCCACGCAAAATTACAGACAAGGGCTTGACTCGCTTAGGAGAGAAGGTGTGGTATTGCAGGCTGTGCGCCTGCAGAAAGGCCTCGAGCTGGCGGACGACAATCTTGACCGTATCACCGCCAAGCAGCTTCAGGTCAAGCTCGTCGGCCGACAGGCCGTGGGCCGCGATCAGCTGTCTGTATAAGGCGGCGACATTGGACACCCCGTGGACTTACAGGGGCGGCGCGCGACCAACAGCGGCAGCAGCCGGAGCTGCTACCGAAGCAGTCGGAACCGCGGCCTGTTGGCCCTGAGAAGATCCAATTTCCATGGCCGAGCTGCGAGAGGAAGTGGATCCGGGTGTGTGGGTCTTCTTAGGCTTCTTAGCCGGACGATTACGCCGACCAACGGTCGCGAATTCGCCCGACTCGTCTGCCGGGAGAGGGGGAAGCGGGTTAAGGGGAGGTTCGTCCGTCTCCATCGCCCGAGGCGATTCAGGCGAGTCGCCCAGATGGGGCAAGGCAGAGCCGAGCGACTCGGAACTTGAGCCGTTGCCTGTAGAAGGCATGCTGGCCAGGTGCGGCTGCCGGGCAGAGACTGCTAGGCAGTCACCGCCAGACGCCAGGGATCTCGGGTCCGGCCGAAGCCGGTTTACCCGCGCGTCTTCCCTGCTCACGACGATGCGGGAGGAGGTGGGCTAACGACCAGCTTCGTTGAATACCAGTCCTTACCAAGACGTGCCCACTGGCCCCTTTACCCCGGCGATATCCTAGCTCGCTTACCACTGGTGGGGGCTTGCAAGGATCGTCCGGGGCAGCGCTACCTAACAGTCGCGAGCAGGTTAGGGTTTATGCACTGATACGGCACTCACCAGGTGAGCCCAGAGCAGTCTTCTCCTCCTGTCCGGAAGATGGAATCCGGCCCAGGTGGCCCTAATAAGGTCTTCTGCCAGCTGCCACTTGTACCGGCTACTTAGTTTACCGGTAGCAGCTGGCTCCTGGTCTTCTTTCCCGCGAAGAGAAAGGCTAAATTCCTCGTCCAGCGACGAAATGGGCGAAGCAGCAGAAGCTGAAGTAACGTCCAGAGTAGAGAGCAGTCCAAAGAGCAATCCTGTTCGTCTGAAGTCTGGAGCAGAAGAAGTATCTATGTCTCTTTCACATAGGTCCCACTTATGCAGAACGTAAGAAACGGTAACAACAGAAGGTTCGATACAACAGAAGGCCTATACAAACAAAACATAAAATTTACATTAGTTTTCGTTAACTGTACAAGCTACATGACATAATAATTAATTGTCAACAGCACCATTATTACAGGAAAGCTGATAGTAACAAATTTAATAAGATAATTAATATTCTCAAACATAAAAAATATGAATGGATAGCTTTATTGACACGACAACCTTGTGTTATTTACCGTTGATGAGAAGCATAGCAGCGCACTTCGACCAATGTCATGTTGAATAAAACAGCTGTAGTCTAATTGCATTGTTTTCTTATTAATCACTTACAGTCCTGTTACACCAACGTCGTTCCGTCGAGTTATTAGATTGTATTCACTATGTTTTAAAAATTTAATTTACCCTTGCCTATTCTACTTCTTAATAAGTTAATACTTTTTGTGAATTGGTATTTTATTATCAGTGTTATACGATACTGTGACTAATTTTTGTTGTTGGAATTTTTTTATTTCCATAATATTTATTAATATTATTTCAAAGTAATTTATTATTGACTTTCCATTTTGTTAATTTTCGATTAGAATAATTTTGTTTAATTTTACATTTCACTTGCCTCCAACATTCTGTAATTAATTATGGTTATTTTTTAATTGGTTGTTAATTTCTCATAGTTGTAGGTAAAATAAAAATAAAAAGTAGCCTATAAGTAATACGAGATAATTGGGGCCTTGTGTAAATTGACTTAACCAGATTTTTAATTTATTTTTACCTTTACCTTCTAATGTTTTATAAAGCTACGTTAAAGGTTTGCAGAGCTTGGTCAATTACTACTGACACAAAATTTACATAATTTCTACCGACGTTCCAACAATATTTACTACCATCACCAGAACAACACTTGTTGTGCTGTCACAACCTTTCAACAATATATTATTACCGTCTTCAGGACAACTTTTTTGGTGTGTTGTTACGACTCAACACACACCGTCATTTGTTTCGTGTAGTTTGATTGATGACGTATAATAATAGTCATATTGATAACTCAATAATAGTCATGTTGGTGGTACAAAGACTGCCGAAACGTTGTCAGGAATGATGAAAAATTTAGTCTGTACTCTTCAACAGATCCTTGACAAAACTTTCGTCACTTGTTGATTGACGGTATCTACTAATATTATAGGCATTGTAATGAAGATAATAATAATTACAATAATGCCTCCCAGAAATCCAACCCAACGCCCGACAACTTGGTATCGTGAGGAGCGGATGGGCAAAAGATGTTACATTTAGCTGGTTACAAGGGGGCTGGAAAGTAAGTTTGACAAGGTTACTTGTACCGCTCAAAAACACACCGTAACCCACGTTGGAACCGATTGTGCCAATGGGGTGCGTCTACGTTAGTGCTTGGCTAGCGATGGCCTGAGGCACCAGGACGCACCCTGTTGTACTTATAGTCTTAGCCGTGGTACTCGAGGGCTTTACCTCGGTAGTCTGTCACGTCCCCGATACTCGTGGGAACACAAATGTAGGTTCTCATAATAATTGCGGAGGGATCCCTTAAAACTCTTTTCCAGAGAAAGCTTTCCTTGGAAAGTAAAGAAAAGAAGACATTATACTACTGTAGATGAAGAGAATTTTGGGAACCGCCGGCCAGTGCGCCTGAGAGTTCCAAGTATTAGATCGTGAAAAGAATGGACCTTAGGAAAATGAACTCATTTTTAATAAAAGTGTAAATGTTTGTGCTGGGACGTCTGTTATAGACATCAGGAAAAAGGCTGCTCATGCTGAAAACGATAAGCGAAATGGAGATTGAAATGAATCCCTACGCCACTGTGAATACCACATAGGGAGTGGTGGTGTGACATGACTTGCTGAACTGCACTGAAGAGATGGTTACATCCGAAATAGTATCTCAGGGAGTCATAGCACGTCGAAGACTGAAAGTGCGCGGGGATGGACAAACACTTCCTTCCGCCTCCCACGTCTTGTCTTTTAACAAAACAAGACGGCTAGAGAAAATAAAAGCAGGTATATATCAGCTGAGCGTGAGGCCTTTTATGCCTCAGCCTATGCAATTGTTTCAATATCTACGTTTTAATCACACACCATCCCCTTATCCTCAAACATCAATTATTAACAAAAATGTATCACTCTCAACAATGTTGGAATTGTTATTTGCCGACCTCTTGTAAATACAATAGATCACGGCTTAACAGCCAGGCAAATAACAATTCCATCAATGCTGACGTGGGCCATGAAAGCCTAAGCTATTTTATTTCACTACCAATATCACATTATTGGCAGGCATTATTACATTGGAATAGTGACCTAGGAACAGAAACAATCTATGTTTAAGTTATAGCATATCCGCCCGGTTTTTCACTTTGATGTTTGTCATTTCTAAATTTGCCATAAGTTACCACATATGGTTATAAAAGTATGGTAAACTGAAACACATTACAGCAAAGAGTGCTTGGAAATATTATTATCACTTTTTTTGTATTTGCCATCTAAGGACCACATACCAATTTCAGATCTTTATTATTTGTTCTTTTCTTTTTCACTAATATAATTTTATATTATATAAAAATATAATATTATTTTATTCTTTGTCAAATATGCAAATACATAATATAATCACATTGCAGCAAAGGTTGCATTTACGTGATATTACTTTATTCATTGTTAAAATTAAAATTATATCTTATATTTAGAAACATTAGAACAGAACCGTGAAATGCATTCTTTCATACTTTTTTGAGTGTAGACACAATTTAAGACAGTATCCCTTTAAAATATTGATTTTGTTTTTAATGAGAAAACCTTTATAAAAAGCAGATGTATAAAACTACAACCAATCGTCGAAACTTGTGTATCCAATAATCTACTGTCTCCAAGAAACCACATTATACAAACTTCCAAACTGACGGGAACATATAGTGTAAACGTATTTATAATTCAATACCCTGAATCATTGTCATTGTGCCAATAAATTGTTTCAAAATAACATCTTTTCATAAATATTTAATTTTACTTCCAGTCTAGAGAAATGCACAAAATGGTTGACGATACTGAATGGATTTAAATTCTCTAAAATTTAGGAAAACACTGATCATATTTGGATTGGGGTGTCAGCGGCAAGTAGAACATAATGATTTTGGTGTCAGTGACGTTGGATTAGAGCTGGTAGTGTCTGTAAGTTATTTGATATGCTCTAACTGTTACTTTGATTAAAATGAGTACCACTGATTTCAGTTACTCTGTGCTCTGAGTACCTACTTTTTTTGTCCTAATCCGGCCAAGTTATAAACACCGAGTGAGGACAAATAACACCCCGGAATAGTTATGCTGTCTTACTTGTATACCGAAGGGCTGACACTTCTATTCAACTGTACATATATTAAATTTATATTTCACAGTAAGGTAATCTTTGTTATTTTGCTGTTAATTGTTGTTGTTAATTATTGTTAAATTACGGTAACAATTTGTACTCATTTTATAATGTCTAACCATAAAGCCAAAAAGTTAATATAGGAAGGCACTCAAAAGAGTATTAAGCACTGTCATCCACTGTCCCAAAAAATGGCCGATTTCCACAGCATGATTAACCGCCTTCTGTCATTGCCCCTCAGTAATGAGGACTACTATGATGAACTGAATACCATTAAACACATTGCAATCACAAATGGTTACAAAGAAACAATAATAAATAGTATCCTCAAAAGACATAAGAAACGAAAAACACGCATATACGTAGGGCACCTGTGGACAATACATATAAATTCATCTCAACGCCATACACGGCCTTCATGCCTAGAATTCTAACTTCAATTATAAATTAGAGTATTAATATTATTATCACTTATAAAATTACAAACAACATTTTAAATAATCTGCGTGCTCGTGAAACTAAAACAGGGATTTATAAATTGTTATATGATGATTGTGATGCCTTCTATGTGGGCCAAATGGGTCGAAAATTTCTAAAACGTTTCGCTGAACATAAGCCACCTACATACTTTCACAACTTAGCAAACATCAGATCTAAATTTGCTAAGCATCTTATCGTGGAGAATCACAACTATACTGGCTTTAATACTAACCTAAAACCCCTTCACATTTGCAATTAAAGGCCGTTAAAGGGCGCCCTCGAAGAACTCGAACTATATAAAGCATAAAATAATGCCGATATTAAGCCACATGTTTCGAATGATCAGCTTTATTTTAATCCAAACATCCTGTATGATACTGCTTATGATACGAGTTAGATATGAACCAGTGCGCGGTCTGTCGCCGTACGGTGTACACCTTGAAACCGTTGTGCGCGCTATTTGTATAGTGTGTTCTTATTTTGTTTTATTTATAATGTGGATTTAATATTTTTGGAAATATTCGACAACTATGCCATCGCACGATGGGATAATAAGACGATTTTAAATTCTGATGATGGTACAAGGTCCCAAAACATGTAAATTTTAACGTGAAAATACATTTTGCTGTAAGTCACAGACGGTAAGATATACATTACCAATTTGATTATCAAATACGCGGTTTGGTACTATAATCGGAAATATTCCATAAATATTAAAAGAACGTCAACAAAAATGAAAAGCATGTCCTTATATTCTAATGATTTGCCAAAAATTTATACAAGGATTAAAATTAATGAAAACAAGTATGAGTTTCGTGAATGTTCTTCATCAACTCACTTTCATTTAGTATGTTTAACAAAAAAGTATTTTCTAATTTACTTGTCAGAACAGAATGGAGAATGCAGCAAAACCAGTGGAGAATTTTATAGGCAAAAAAGAAGTTGTTTCTACGGAAATATTTCATTTAATTTGTCGAACATTAAACTAGATTTTCAAGATGGTGAAATATTTTTTTAGAAATGATTGAACCGAATTCAAGGAAATTATCTCAAACATAAGTAGTGTGTTAGAGAGGATCCTAGGCCAGTGACGTCACGATCAGCTGACCGGATGTGGTGACGTAACGATCAGTTGTTTGTGACGTCAGATGTTTGTGACGTCATCAGCTGATGACAGGAATCTATGATCAGCTGTTGATGACGTCATGAAAATCTGATCGTGAGATCGTTGACCCGGTCAGTTGATCGACAGATGTCTTCCAGGCACAGGATTCTCTCCGTGTTGTGCCTGCGATTGAGGGGGAGGGGAGTTCTTTTGGCGTGTATGTGTATGTTGGTGGTCGGTCGGTCGGTCTCGATCTCGGTCATCACGCTCTCGGTCTCTGTCATCTCGGTCTGTCTTCGGGCTGTTCTCAGGTTCGGTCGGAACTTGAAGGGGGGGCTCGGTGATGTTTCCGTACGACTTTACGTCGAGAAATGTTGCTCCGACAGTGGTAAACGAAACATTGACCCCGTTAACGCTTTGTCATTCGTATAAATGGGAGGTATCGGGGGAAACGAACGAGGAGGGGAAAAATAACGTGCATACGAAAAAAACAATCGAATATAAAACTGTCTCCTCTGTTCTACTAATGCGTGTAACTACTGCACAACATCCTTTCAACACGTATTGCACCATACTGTTCCACGGTGATATGATGGAACTGTTCTATCGATTGAATTGCGCCACAGTGATATCATGTGATGCTGCAGTTGTAACAATACTTTTCCTGTAGCCGGTCGAGTATTATGAAATACACTGACATAAATTACTATAATTAATTTTATAATTAAGTCCATACATATCGTTGTGTTAATTACGTATAATTAAAACAACGGTATTTACTCTCGTCATTTCCAAGCTACCCGGGAGGTGAGGCAAGATAAGCTTAGCACTTTTTACGTGGTTTCCCCGTCTCACGAACTAATGAAACAGGCCTACTGCAGCGTTACCTAACACCTAACACGCTAAGCGTTTAGAGCTGTTAACGTTTACAGTGTTAGGTAAAACATCAACCGTACACTGCACAATGCTGACTAAAGCTATTTTTTTTTATACACTTTTATTTTACTTTTTTATTTTATTTATTTTTTCACTTAAACTAATAGCTCAGTACACGGTTGGAATATTGAGAAGCGTTTTTTTACGTATCACACACACACACACACACACACACACACACACACAAAGATTCTGTTAAATCGAGGCGAGTTTACAGGTGTTTCCACTGTGCCAGTGACTCGTCTCGGACAACTCGACTATATTTATGAGTATCTCTACAGCGACCGTGACGTAACCGGTTACAATCGTTCATCTCTCACATAACGTGAACAAACTCAGACAACGAACTTTGATATCCTGCCCGATACACAAACGTATATACTTAACTACTGTACACATACTTATAATAAGCGACATCGTATTGATTGTGTAGTGTACAGTAACACTCACACACACACACACACACACACACATACGCACATATACACAATACACACACATACACACAAACAAACACACATTAAAATATATTGGTATTCCTAGAGTACACCGTACAGTTATTCATACAGTATATGCATTGAGTACACCGTACAGCACGTTGTTTTCTCGCATTAACCAACCACTCGCTGTAGAATAACGCTCTACGCAGCGCGCACATGGTGAACGTTCCGATATCGTCGTCGTTACGATGTTGCACGATAAGGCACTGTAACGAGCTCGTTAACCGGTCGCTCGCCGTCGGCGCGATTATTTCTTTGAGGTCGATAACGTTGCGGTGGTTCGCACGTAGAAAAGCGTCTTTCTCCGACCCTTTAGTGTAGATTGCCGTGAAATTCTAACAGATTTGTGCAATCGTTCGCGACACGTCCGTGTACGGAATGTAACCGTCGTCCCATCTCAACCGGTAATAACGCCGTTCCAACCATTCGTTGGTTCTTATCGTCTTCTCTGTGAGACACGATAGTTTGTAAGGAGGCGCGAAAAACGCCACCATAAAGCATCGTGTAGACAGATCTACCGCGGCGAACTCCTTGACAATGTTCTCGTTCTGTACACCGCGGAACGCTTGAAACTCGACGACAGCGGTTCTATCGTCTCGTCTTCTCCTTGCGGCGACATGACGAGAAGTGTAACTATTTAAACGCGTACGTGACGTTTTATATTCAGTCCGACATTTTTGTTTTTTTTCCTTCAACATTCTTCGTCTTGTTCAAGGTTTCGTATCAGCTCGACTACGGTATTATCCGGTATCACCGGTTCCGCTTTCCCGTACATAACGAGTTCATCGTACAAACGGTCGTACATCACGATATCGCAACACACGTCCGGTGGGCACATGTACTGTCCTCTTGCACACTCGATACAAAGCGATCGATGTACGGTTTAATATTCTTTGGTTTGTAAAACAAAAGAGATACGTACATTTTAACTATCGGTATTAACCGAACAAAACACGACCACTCGCTTTCGTTCATTACGATCGAATTGTTCTTTTATTTTTCAAATGTACACATCAGCGTTTCACGTAAACACTTTTAATTCTATCGTCTTCGTCTTTTTTGTCCGTGTCCTTGTGAAACAAAACTAACTTAACGTCGGACGAACGGGGATATCGAAGACCGTCGGTAATTCGTTCCTGTAAGAAAATCAACAAGTTCCAATAGGTGAAATCGAATAGCACGCGTTGCGGGCGAGCACCGTTTATAAACGAGAAGCACACATCGTGTCCGCCTTCTTCAAAAACTCCTGCTGTTACGTATCGTCTGTGCGACAACGGGTACGTTAGACCTAAGTACACGTCGCAGTGTATCGGTTGCGATTGCTGCTGCTGCTGTTCGAATTCAACGATTGCCGAAGCCATGTTATGAGGTAACAAAACACAGTCACAACTTTCGCAGTAACAACAATGTTCCCAGTCAACTGCAGTCTCTCAACTGACACATGATGGTGCAACAATCGGTAATATGTATATAAACCTCGACTTCCTGTTAGTGGTGGGAGAGACATTTATCCCGGTGGTGGTAGTAGTTGGGGGCGGGGCAAAATCTAGTGCGTCTGTGTACAGTGTTGGACAGCGGAGTGTATACGTTGAGCGAATCGTGAAGTATCATGCATAAGGCTATGATTTCAGCAGGGAAATTTTCGGAGGACTCGAATTCTAGTCGAACGTTGACCGTTGAAGATTTGAGCAACTCGTCCTGTCTGCTACAATCGAAGACGAATAGCGGTGCTTTATCTCTGAACTCGTCCGGCGATAGAAGTACGTTGGATTGAGTCCTATTGTAGTACGATTTTTGAAAACGAGAATACATGTCGTACAGCAGTGCGTAGCGTCCGATAGCGATATCCAAGTTTACGTTATCGTACGGGTGGTTCTTGTCGTACAGAAGGAGTCTCGCTTTGGTCACCTGGCAGTGATCGAAGTCGTCAGCGTGTTTTTTCACATCGTTCTTTCTGCCGGTCTGGAAGGTCAGTATCACAATTCGCGGCTTCTCCAGTTGTGACGACGTCTTGAACGTCCACGTCTGCCTGCTGGTCATGGGTATTCGTGAAGTTCCCAACTGCAAAACGGTTTGGACAGCGGTGGATCCTTCCTCATGAAGTCCAACAGCTGCAACCGCTTATCGTTGTTCACGTGCACGTACGGAAATATCCACAAGATTTTAGTCAGTTCTGGATCGGCGTTAGCGTCTGTAGCCGTAGTCGCGCAACTCGACGTCACCATAGCGTTTTAATCGGTGGACATACGTAACAGTATCAGTTCTTGTTTCATGTTTAAAATGATCCGCGTAAAGTCTTCAGCGAATCCCATCAGCATCCTCAGCGGTACGCAAAGTTGAATTCATCGTTGCTCCCCTTCGGTGTTATCTCGTTAGTCGTCGGTGCCACCCATCCGGCGTTTTTCATCACATGAACGTCCGGTTTGCCGACAGATAGCATGGTTCTCAACGTGGACGTGATACCGACATTCTTGGTCCGATCGACTTCCACGCCGGCCAATTCGTAACGGATTACTTCGAAGAGATACGCGATCGCGTTGTTCACCAGTTTCACATTCACTTCGTCAGTAGGACTCACTCTGGTCTTCTTGCTCAACTTGCTTTCCACGTACAGGAAGCTTTCCATCGGGAGAGTGAAGACGTCCTGCTGCAGCATGGGTACGCGTATTTCATCGTTGTTACCGTATTGTAACGTCCCAGTTACAGCCGTTACGTAAAAATTTAAAACTAGACGCTTGGCCTAGATGGAGCGAAAATGTGCTGGAGACCAGAGTGACAGGACTTGCAATAAAACACTCATTTAATCAGTAATCACTTTTTTTTAGTGTTTCCCCATTTCATTAACATAACATATTTTGCTACAGTGTTCAAACGGTGTAATTCTTGTGTAATTCATAGCAGTTCTTACTTTTCATTTTATCAACAAATGTATGTCCTCAATCTGTATTAATCACAATTACCAATACTAGTAACAATAAACAGTTATCAAACAGTATAACAAGTGGATGCTTTTTAGCACAATTTATAATAATTGACAAATTTTATATATATATATATATATATATATATATCCACAGGAATTGTTCTAACAAAATTTTAATAAATACAAATATGTAAATAATGTTTATATGTATGCTTTCTTTTATGATCTGAAAACCGGTGGAGCGTTCTCGAGGTTCCTGTACTTTTGGATAATTAATGATACCAGTTACAGCCTGTGATGTTGAGTGTTGGTACTGGTACTGGTGAGTTCCGGAACTTCTCCTTGTCTCCTTCTGGGCAGCGGTCTTTTTGGTGTTCTGGAGTATTTCTAAGTCTGACGGCGATGGAGAGCGTTCTAGTGCTCAGCTCTGCCGATGGTGAAGGATGTTGGTGTCATCATCTGCGCATTTTCTCTTCTCCCGACTGCGCGAGGACCCTGTAACATTTATTATTTGTAGTGGGCCGTCAGGAAATACAACTACCTCAATTCTCTCTCCCCTCGGAACACAGACACCACATACACACTGTCACAATTTTATCCATACTACTACTCAGTTATTATCAATACTGTTCTGTGTAATAAGGAAGCTTGAAAATTCACATTTACATTTTCATGAACGTTTACAAAATTCAAAAATTTATATTAAAATACTTTTACTTATACTTTTACTTCTATCTGCACATTCATTTTTAAATTTCTCAAGCAATTAAATGCAAAGAAGCCACGTGCTCCCATACAACGGAAGTAACGTGTGAGTCACACACATACACTAATTAACACGCATTCTCATTAGTAAATTAACACACCTTACCCTTTATTAAATTAACAGCGAATAATGTAATAATTCTCACCTAAGGCACTTTATAACTTTAAGAACTCATAGTAAATTGAACAAGTAGTTTGCCACGCCGTCAGACTACGAAACGCCCAATCGGAAGGCTAAGATGAAATGAGGCAGCTTGTAGGCTTCTAACGAACCATGCCACAAAAAAGAAACAGCTGAACAGCTGATGCGGTTTGCTGAATTACATCGCTGTAGCGCGTGACGGCGTCACTGATCAAGCTAGCTGAGCTGCCCCACTGCCACACATTGGCGGCATTTTACGTTTGAATCATACCGGGAAAATTAAAATCCCGGCACAGTATCGCAACGACGCGTGACTCTGATACTCGTAATGCGTGATGGTGTCATCGAAGAGCGGACATCGATCGACCGCTAAGATACCGCTAACCGCCGTTTTACTTAACGTAGCGTCGGTTCGCCGGTGTTAACCGCTTCAACGTAGTACGGCATTTGAGCATTATCGTTTTATTCATAATGATAATATAATGTAGCACCGTTCTATGCTCTTATAATATTAAGTTTAACTTTAACATGTAAGTGAAAGACATTGAAAAGGATATATCATTGATATTTCTGTTTGTAATGTTACATATTAAGCAATGGCATAAAACAAAATATTGTGAAACTGATAGAGACAAAAGCTTAAAAGAAAATTTGGCTCAGTTATTTAAAGTAGTAAAAATTTTATGCCTTGTAAATCTCTTGCCAAAAATAATTCCACCCCTTTTAAAAAGAAGAGTACAAATTGCAAACATTTTTAATGACAATAAAAACATAGTTGATCAGTGTTGCTACATATTAAGCTTACAGCTACATAACGAAAAGTGAATAACTTGCTTCTGTTAAAAGCTACGTTGAATTCTTACAAACAAAGATAGATATCCCTTGGCCTCCCGTCCTCAAAAAATTAAAATCGTGCATCCGCTAAGAAAAATGAAGAGTTAGCTGGAAAATATTGGTTAATGCGATTTTGCAATCAGTATCAAAAAGTATCGCTTCAAAAACTAGAATCTATTTCTGCGGCTTGAGTCAGACGTTTCAAAAGACGAGTAGCTGAAATATTTTTCAGTCGTGTTAAAAATTCGATTTCGGTCAAGGAAAACAGTTTTACTTTTACCGTAGATTAAAACATTAATATTTTACTTTACAAAAGTTTATTGTATTATCAGTTACAGGGAAAAAAGGGAATAGTGAACTCTAAACTCCAACTCTGGTGAGTCATGAACCACAGTCGTATGAATCTCAGATCTTTCCTGGCCATATGTGACAGGCTGAGTTAAACGATGGAGCACCACTAGGCAACAATTTGTATATAACATGTCTGGCCGGATGGAACTGGATGTATTTTCAGCATGGTTTGATCTTTGCTCACTGGCGCAAATAGAATCGTGTTACTATATTGTGTCTGCCTCCCCATACCACACGGAGGCTGCAAACACTGGATATCTTGCTCCCTTTTAGCAAACGTTACAACAATACACTATAAAAATGATTTGACATCAATCATGGACAAGTTGTGAAAGCATTTCAGATCAGCAAATTTATTCACCTGTGGCAGAATGCAGTATGCCTGCAGGTAGTGCCTCTCTGAAGCAGATATTAACTGATAAAAATGTAATGTCCAATGTAATAACTGATAATAATGTCCAAAATTAACAATCAAGGATGAAATAAATTTCAGTATTTGCTATGTGAAGGAGAAAACCTTATACATTTAATAAGTGTTAGTACAAATTTTTTGAAATCCATGATTATATGAAACTCGTTATAATAAACAATGTTGTAAAATAAAATTCAGATTCAAGATATACGGAAGTGAGAGTGGTTTTCCAGTGTTTAAGCCCCCAAGAAGAATAGACTATATTTATGTTATTCAGTAGATACATCCTAGATTTACGTTACTGTGTTACACTGACATGCTAGTATATACAAAGTAACATTTTTAAGATATTTAATTTGTAATAGAATATTGGCAAAATATATACTTTTTATCGTCTAATTCAAATCTGTCAGTCTTAATTTAACCTCAGAACCTCGCGTAACTTGTGAACAAATTGACAGGAAAGTTAAAAAAATGTAAAGAACTATACAAAGAGTTTATTGGTGATTCTAATATTATACTTTTCAAAAATTGTTTTTAAAATATTTTGTGTTATAAGAGTGGACTACGTAATTATACGAAGTTTGACTCTATAGCTTTTGTAAGTAAGTCAGTGAAACCAAAACTACATTTCAGCCAATTTCCCAGGTATATGACGTTGCTGGACGTTTCGACTATCTTGCATCCCGGCTCCAGCTTCAGGTACAACAAGTGCAGGATATGCTTGTTTCGTCCCGTCCCGCCTTGTACGAACCTTGTACAGCGTTACGTATTGTCTCCAGAACGTTCACATTGTTAATATTCACGGGCGCGTCTGACGTGGGTATTTTTACGCTTGTAACTTGCGTTTCTCGATGAAACCCAACATGGCACCGATCCCGTGTTCTGTACGCCCGAAATCGATCTCGTAGGAACAGCAAAGTTCACGTTTCAGCGTGTTGTTGTTTGCGCGCAAACTGAATTTCGGGTCGACTAGCACTTTCTTCAGGTACGTTTTGACATCAGCGATTTCGTACGCGCCGGTCGGTAATTCGATGAGTTCTACCGTTTTACGCGCACCACCACCACCGCCACCCGCCAGCACGGGAAAGACGTTGTTTCTTCCGCTTTCAACGTTAGGTACTGAGTTGTACGTGGTGAAGTCCAGCAGTCCCGCGTACCATTCCCCGTCCGTCAGTTCGAGAGGTAGAATAAAGTCACACACCAGCGCGCTCGGATGCGTACCCGTGATGGTGACCGTAAGCGAAGACATCTCGTCGTTTACTGATTGTTCGACGACAAAACTCCAAACATAAATGTCCGCAGACGACCGTGTCCGGCGGTTGTTTACGCGCGTAATTTTAACGAACGTCGGTCACGTTCGCACCAAAGTACCGCAACAGGTCGACGGGAAGACGTAAGCTGTTAATTATATACAGATGCAAGTTGATACTGTTTATATAGTTTAGATAATATGACTTTTTTGTTGGTTTTCTAGAACAGGTAGAGAGCGTTAATTGTTAGGCAGACACGAAACAATACTTCAAACTGGAGTGAAAGTGCAAGGATGAACAGTAAAATGTAACAATATTACGTTAGCTTTAAATTTCGCTTGTAACAGGGTGGCTGTTTTCAATTAATTTTCTGCGAACTCCTTTTTACAAGTTGATGGCTTTGGTGTTTCCGTCATTATCAACTCCAAAACGACAATTATTCCTTCTATTAAATGTTGTTTGTTTATTGTTTTGAAAGATCAATTAGTTTGTAATCAACTTTACCGCTACAAATCACCTTGTTCTTTGTATTCCAAAATTTTCTCATTCCTTATCGACAACATGGATCTTGTCATTCAGGAATTGTAAAATGTTTATTTGTGCTACTTATTTGGTACACTTCACAAAAATATATTTTGTCATATTTTTCTGGCTGGTCACAGTTTGTCTATTATTGTTTGAATGTTTTCATTACAGCAACCTGTGTATGTCTTCTGGTTGCTGCTTTCGCTTTTTCGAGTTCTTCCTGCTGCGTACGTTAGAATAGGCCTCACAAGAATTGTATGTATGCTTGGTTTTATTTGTGTACTAAGAAATACTGACAGTGTTATAATTACATATAGCATCACCTATACATCGTGATATATATTGTAATTTTATTAGAATTTTATTCCTTTTTATATTTAACTATACCAACAAAACTACAGCAACCATCATGACACTAAAAACAACTATAGCTATAAGAAAGTCGAAATCACAAAATTCTAGCTAAATTTTCTACCTGACCAAGACATAGCATTAATGTATATTGTGAAATCATAAAGGATGTCAAAATAGCTTATAAAGCATTAATTTCAGAAACAGTTAACAACAATAAGAAATTTACAACATAAATGACATTAGTAATTTAAAGCGAACGTTAGGAATAACGACGTGAAATATAGAAATAAACGATTTTAAAAGTGTTAAGAGTAAACAGTGAATATAGATTGCACCGTCAATTGAAATTAGATTTAATGGCGATTTAAGTTAATAGTATTTGCGGCTGTGCCCCGAGTTAATTATTTGATTATTTGCCATCATGATCTTCATGTCCCTCAAGCTTAGTCTCGCAACCTGTTACGTCTTTTTACAGTTGTATGCAATCAACATCAGGGACTATCAGCCTACATCGAAACACGAAGAGTAGCGAGACGCGCGGCCATGGTGTAGACCCTTATGTGAGGTTAGTTGTAAATGTCGCGTTGCCACTGATTGAGGTAAGCCTATCGCAACCCGACTCTTGTGTTGTGAGTGAATCAACTTTTATCCACACAGTACGGTAAATGAACTCGCCGACCAAAGCAAAGTCTCTTATATTTACCTTTATTTCTTAAAGAAAACAAAATTAAAAATAAAATATTTAATATTTCATTCAGAAAGAAAACAGCCAAATTATATTTGTAGTTTACTTGCTAGCAAACCACACATGGGCCTACATTTTCTTTCTAAAAACTATCAAACTTATAACACAACCCATTTATATTCTCAGCACAGTATTTTTGTAACTTTTGTTTAATGACAACTTTTGTTAGCATTAGATTATTCAAATAGTATGCCAATAATGTAGCGTAAATACAAAAAAAATTCTCACAAACTTCAAATATCTTAAGAATATTTCTTTCTGAAGACTGTAAATTAAAGTAAGCTAGAAATATTTTCATTTTCTCTGGTATAACTTTACCTAGACGTTTTATCGAATCTTTAAAAACCTCACTTGTTTTGAATTAGGTAACTATTATACGAAACAATTAAAAAAATTTAAATATGAAATATTGATGAAATTTTTTTAAACATGTAATATTACATGTAAATTCTGACAAAAATTTCTAGGATACTTTTAGGTTTCCTTAGATGTACGTTGAAATTAACAGATGAAATTTATCTTCCATCAACTGTTCCATACTGTGTTTATATACAGTTCTTATTCTGAATGAAACTTTTTTTCTGAAATGGTGAATATTGAACCACACACACATACAGTATATAGTAAATTCAAATATATTAATTTGTTATCAAATTGTGCGTTCCCAGTAAGTTTTTAGCGTGTTAATAAAATAATTGTAATTTTATTGATGTGTACATTACGTAAATAAGACACGTAATATATACACAGGTTATTAAATATATTCAAAATATTCTTTATTTTTATAAAAGTGAATTTAATAAATTTTTGAAGACAAATTTCTTAGAACAGTCTGCAATAAAATAAACGTTATATAATTCTTGACACAGTGTTTCGCTATTCAGCATTTACTACAGCTGTACAAATTAAAATAAACTTTGAGTTTTCAAAATCTAAAACATAGATTACGGTTAAGAATTATCTGAATAGGATATAAATATTGGAGATGAGATTCTTCCGATCTGTTCCCAAGAGACATATTCTTCCTTTAAAATGGAACAACCGAAAGAGATGAAAACGTTTAGTATTCAAGATCGTATTGTAGAAAACAAAGATGGACATTGTATCTGAGTAAGATGCTAGGTGACAGGTTGCCCAAGTACGTTTGACAATAGAAGCCTATCGGACAATGAAGTATAGGAAGATGCTGAAGTGGGTGTACTTCCTTCAGCACCAGAATAGGTGATTCATATGATATTTTGTGTGCTAAAGGACTCGCGTGTGCGCGCATGATTACTATAAAACCCGCTTACGTTATTGTCTTAACACCAACGTTGTCTGAAGAAAGTTAGCTGAGCAAACCAACTTCAACGCTGCTTGTGTTTAAGTAATCTTGTACTACTTAAGTTAAGTCCTACTGTAGCCTGTCTTCCTTATAATATGAGACCGTAACTTTATGAGAACTTGGAGTTTCAAATTTTGTCGCTCACACACACACAAACGTGTATCTTTGTAATTAACTCAGTAGGCCTATTCTGTTAACTAAATTCATTTCTTACTTGCTGTCTTCTGCCTCTGTAACTTTCACAACGCCTGCAGGTATACATATCTGTATGCTGCTCTTCCTCATTTCCTTCATTGTTAAATTCTGTCTACTTCCTGTTTTTAATTCCTTTAATTTACTTCCTGTCTTACCTTTAATTTATTGTAACATAACGCGAATTTCAGTACTTTGATTTACAAAGGCTAGTTGAAAAGATAGCGGACAGACGTCTATAGCTTAGCGGCCGAACTTTATTATTTTGTGTGTTTTAAATTTTAAATTTCATATAAACGCCTGTTAATTTTAAAGTCTGTCAAATTATTCAATACTTACCAGCTGTTTGAAATTTACGTGCCAGGCGTGTTTTAAAAATAGACAAAACTCAAATTCTTTGTTAAAAATGGTTTAACGCTGACGAAACGAAATGTTGAATGTTAAGTTCACAACGAAATGTTAAATGTGATAGGAGATGCTGCATCTTCATAAACCACGTTTCGTAAGTGGGCACTCGAGTTTAAACGTGGTCGTACGACCTCTGAAGGTGATCCCTACGCGGACGCCCAAAAATTTGACAATTCAAAATGCAGCACGCCACTTGCAAAAATGTTTTGTTAGGTCCTGAGTTAGAATATGATCTACACTCACTCATGCGAGATGTCTATGATGTCAGCAATGTCATTCGTTCTCAACCACCGGTCTTCCAACACGGCGTATGAATTGTTTTAATGATATCTGGAATGTTTGCACTTTATGGGCGTTCACTACAGGAATCTTCTTCAATGCTCGTGCAAAAACGTTTAAAGTCAAAAGCCTACTTACAAACCGTTGTTTTGAAGGCGCAGCATCTCCTAACACGTTTACCTTTTTATTTTAACAAACAATTCAGTCACAGTTCAGTGTTTGATTTTGTTCATTTTAAAAACAACATGACAGTTAAAAAGTTGAAAGTGCTGGTGAACAATAAATAAATTGATAGACACACTTGGAAATTATCAAGTGTTTACAACAAATATGAATCTTACAACGTACGAAAAATTTTAGTTCTACCGCTAAGTACAGATGTCTCTCGGCGAACTTTTAACTGATCCTTGTATACATTGATTAAAATAATTCTTCTTACAAATTAATTCTGTTTAAATATTAAAGCATTTTAATAAATTTTGTTGGCGAATGAATAAGGTTACAACAGTGTTCCTACGTATGTTTGTATTATAAAAAATTAAGATGAATATTGGACGTGTATTATTTTATTAAAAATTTCACAAGGATCGTTATCTTAAAACAGCGGTGTACAGATAACTAAACACCAGTGAAACTGCTAATTACAGCTGTAATTGTAGTAACTAATTAGCAAAGAAAATAACCTGTCGTAAATAAGACTTAAATCTAAATTTTTCAACGTAAGCAAAAATAAATTTTACACAATTAACTTCTAAAATAGCGTAAGTCATTTAATCAAACCTGTTAACACTTTACAAGCTACTAATCGAAATATGACAATGAAACTAGCAGTCAGAAGTGTGAAACGTTTATTATAGGCCTTCGCAATTACATTATTTCATATCTTAACACTTAAGCGACTTTTACAGTTTCTAATGATAATATATACAATCTTACGAATACTGGTAGGCCAAACTCGCTTTATGTAAAATAAATCTAAATAAAATTAGCGTACTTTCTTAAAATTGTTGGAAAAAAGAAAATGTTTGCCGAAAGTTAGCGAAATGTATAAATCGTTCAACGTGTGCCAGTTAATCTGCCTACCAGTACGTGCCTCGACTGAGAACACACTGAATTTGCTGTCACGTAAACCTATCACAGTTGAAGCAGTTTGCAGGCTGCAGCCTTGTAAGCAACGTTTGTCTCATAATTTTAAAATTCCTTTGCTAGAGAAAAAATTTAAAACCGAATTAATCTTGCTGTACAGTAAACTAACAAGTGTGCCGAAGAATATGATGATGTTGATATAAGATTGATGATTGGTGTAATGGTGATATTGGTGATTACACGATACTAGTAAGTCTTTTAACTAATGGTAGTAGCAGAAATAGTAGTATTAATGCTAGTAGTAATAGTAGTAGTACTAGTAGTAGTAGTAGTAACAGTAATATCTAGTGTCTGAACACAAGAAGTGTTACTGGTGTTATTTTTTCTCAAAATGCATGAACGCAAAGTTCCGTGTTCCACATGAGCGCACTCTGCAGATCACACATTAAAGTAAATGTGACGGACCCGCAGTTCCCTATATATGTGTTTTCTACAAACAAAACGTGCTACTGTTTTCCTATCACGTGTCAGAGTTTGTGTCAAAGCGGCCTTGGCCACATATAATGAAACCTTTGCTGAGAGAAAATTATAAATAAACAACTTGATTGTTTAGAAGCAGGGTGTTTGTGTCAGATTAAAAAATATATTAAAACAGGCAAACGCTTTTACCGGCCCCCACATACATGCGTGCGTGCCAGAGCACACACACACACACACACACACACACACATACACACATGTTGTGTGGTTATACAAGCAATCGAACTTGGATACATAAAATATATGAACTTCAGTTAACTATACTAATCTTACATAGTATTTGTACTATGGAATAACAAACTAGGGTCTTCGTAAATACTGGCTTTATTTAAATAGTGTGGAGCAATGGCAAGCAATCTGTATAATATTTTTCTTTCCATAGGATAAAAGAAAATCATAGAATATTTATAACAACGATTAATTAATTACTTACTGCAATAATCACTGTTAGAATTGCAGGTATCAGTCCTTATACAAACAAGGTTAATTTCCAATTTTTTTTTTTTTGTTTCGTTGATAAACACATTTTTCAACAGTAGCCAAAAATCCAACAGCATGTGTATTATACCCCAAATGCTGGTAACTCTGATAAAAGTTGTGCCTGTCTTAACATCGTAACTCCTCTCACGTTAATTGAAATCTACCGGAAAAGTTACATGGTATGCAGCAAAACATAACACTAAAGTTTCCCTGACAAAATTCTGTATCTTTAATTCGTTCACCTGAGCAAACGTGGCCGTATGTTTTTAATAATGTGATTACAAATCAGTACGTGTAAAAAGAAAAAATGTACACGATAATAATATCTACAGATTTATAAAGCTAACAAAATATTATCTGAAGTCTAGTGTGTTACCTGATTAAATATAAGAATTGAGATTAACATACACCACTGAGTGTTTTCCGCACAGTCTTTATTGATAAATCTTGAGCATTTTGACAGGAGATATAAGCTTTGGCACAATTAGAAATTATGAGATTACAGGAATAGCGGTAGTGTATAAGTCTTGTTATAGAAGGAACCAAAGGTGCTGTGACGTTAGTGTGATATGAACGTGTTAGAGAAGTGCCAAAAGAAAGGGGCCTTTACATTATGGGTGTGTAACATGCAGATGGGAGACTACTTCCATCCCGAAGGGGTAAAACGACTAACAGAATTGACAGTGACGATCTGTCAGACGAAGTCTGGAGAGATAAATATAAATGTAAGCTGGGATGCTAAAACGGTAGAGGGTGTGTAACATTATTCGAGTAAGAGAAACAAAAAGTTAATTGAGTGTGTTGTTTGTACAAACAACTGGATTTCTGAAAGTACAATTTAATAATGTAATACTCTCCAATAATTCTAAATCTTTGCCAAGAGGATATTTGGTTTTAAAATTATATAAACATTGTATTAACAAACTAGTAATTTTAATATTTTAGTAATAGGTAATGCACATAGATGGAGTTCAAACTGAAAAGAGCAATACACAACTGTAAAAGAAACTTAGACTTTTATTTATTCTACAGTCTATCTATCTTCAGCTTTAGCCTAATTTATTTTCAATACCAAGAGCTTAGTCATTTTGAATACAGATAATCGTTCTTTTAAATATATTGTGTAACACAGAAGTATTGCTTATAAACTACCCAAACATAGCTATGCGATCTTTAAACCTAATAGGCCTATAAAATGGCGAGTATTATCCTTTCGTAAATAGTTTCCACCAAATATTAACTGTTATTAAAATGTTAACTGCATAACGCTTAGAACACTGATAATCGCGGTCGTCTTCCGATGCAACAGGAACAAAATCTAACTAAATAAATTTAGTTAATTACAACCACAAAATGTCAGCTCAAGTTCGGTATTGGTCTCTACCGTCTGCTAGTCTGGATACAAAAACACTTCCAGGAAGCCTCTGCTGGTAAACGTTATGTCTTGTCACTAAAAATATTAGATTTCTACAAGCTGCAGCAACGAATTCCGTTAGTCTTCTTTATAAGGACAGAGTTTTACCTCTCTCGTTGACGTTGCCGAGAGGGGACTTTTCATCTTCTGCCCATTCTTTTCTTTGCTGCTTATGTGCTCGTGTGGTTTGCGGCGATGTTAATATGTTTCATATTGAAAAAGTCTTTTGCTTTTCTGTTACCTATGTTAAGCTCGAGGTATAGCCATAGCGCTTGTCATCCTCTACAATAAACGTCTTAATGTCTCAATCCATGTGATTTCTGCAGGGGATCCTTACCTCTGCTGCTCCTGAATGTTATCGTTGAAGAACCCCGAGTCAGCTAATTTAAAAATAATTTTAAAAAGTTGTTAATGATATATAAAATTAATATATGAGCACAGAGAGAGAAAATTTTTGCATATATATTGCAATGACAGGACGTTACCGAACAGCCGAGAGCGTCCTCCACCCGTCCTTCCATCACTCGAGCGGAGCCTCAGTCAATGCCGCGCTCCAGAGTACATTGGAGAACACCTAAAATACGTATTAGCTGGCTCACCGCGTTAAGAATGGAAAGTTAATTCTAAAACACGTGCGCTACGCATACAAGGGAGACAGGCTGGCTTTGTCCAGTCAGTTTGTTCAGCGATTTTCCTTAGTGCGGAACGAGTAGTGGTTGAAGTATTGCGGCAAAGTGTTCTTGTGTTGCAATTATTATGGAAATCTATTATTCTTGACATAATTGCATGAGGACAGATTTAACAGTAATTATTGTAGGAATTGATTACAATTTTTTTGTGATTAATAAAAGCTGCTTATTAATTCATTGTTGTCTGTAATCTGTTCCCACTGTAAAATACAACGATCAGTAAAACCGTCGTAACAATATGTTCTAGTGACTGAATATTAGGTCAGGTTAATACAACGCCACGAAACAATACAGGGTAATGTAACAATATATTACAGTAAATCTGTATGTGGATAGTAGTCCAAACTCGTCTCGAGTTTTCAGCTGCTCGAAAGCGGTTCCAATTGTAGTCAGTACTCAGTGTAAAATACAATTATTAAAATATTTAATTCTCTCAAATGTGAATTCCTAAATGTTTACATTTTTATTTTTATTTGGTCTGTTTTTGGTTCTCTTTTGTTTATGCAATTTTCAAATTTTAAGTGGACACTCTGTATAAGAACACCAATTTTGTGGATTACACAGGTTTTTGTGACCTTAGATACAAAGAAAGAGAACGATATGTAATTTTTTTTTTAACTTTTTGTAATGTGTAATTTCTATAAAAAAAAATTTTGAAAAGTTACTGATGAACTGGATTATAAATTAATTATTGAATATTGAACTAGAACGACGCGTCCTAGGTAAATTCAAAAGAATTAGGTATAGCGACACGACAGAAGCGATGTAACAACAAAAACGTAGTACGTATACAGTGCGATGGGGGTGTCTGGAAAAACAGGAGAATCTGGTTATTTAGAAGCATCAACTGTAGTAGTAGTAGCAACAAATGGATGGCGATTAAGCATTTAAATATTTTTGTAATATTGTATTCAAAGTCCACTTGCGAAAGAAGTTGTGAAGTAAGTTTTATGAAATATAAGAAAAAAGAATAGACGTTAAAGACGCTGCAGAGAGGTTGTTTGCGGAGAAATAAAACAGAAAATGGAAACAAATTTCAAATTTTTTACATTTTGTGAAACTTTTAATTTACAAGAGAATATAATTCTCTTAAACATTTAGTACGATACGCGCGAAATCATGTTTATTTGAACAACAGACATTCAGTAGAAATTACATAGGCCTACTTCCTTCCGTAACGACCGCATTTAGAACGTGAGACGATATTCACCATGTTTCCTTTCAGATCACGTAAGCTTGCCAAATCTCTTTCAGCTGTAACTGGAAACTGCTTACAAGCATCAGGAGAGCAATAAAAAGAAGCAACACACTGCATGCACGCTTGAGATGTTCATACTGTCGATCCCCGAGTTGTAAAGATGATACACAAACGTTAACACAACATGCAATAACGTTATAAACTTTCTGTATTGTGAATTTATTATTGAATATTGAATTCAAATGAGGCGTGTCAAGTAAATTTGAAAAGATTCATTATGCGTAATTTACGGATTCCAATGCAGGGAGCATATTTAGATATGCATATTATAATTTTACCTAGACTAAAACGTCAACTGAAGCTAAAAGCATGCCGAGTGGTGTAAAATGTAGTCAGTACTCAACTGAGGCAAGAACAAATCAAGGCAACTCTTTTTAACATATTTGATGAGTTCCATTTAGTATGTCCTCAGATTGTGTCAGTTCAATAAACATACTTTGTTTTCTGCAGCTGTGTTGCACCTTTGCTTTTCCAAACTTGTTGAATGTCGACTAGGTGCGTTGCTATAAAAATAATACACCACTGAAATTTTAAACTAAGTTTATTCATTACGTCTGTAAAAATAGATATTGTATGCATAATTTTTACTTGTAAAGTGTTCAAAAGAAAGAATCTGCACTTGTTATGAAGAAAAATAACGTTTGCTACAAAGTGGAAAAAATCATTCAAAAGAAAAAACTCGCGGTAACAACTGAGTTTTTTTGAATTTAAAAGTTTTCTACTCAGTCTTGCTTAATTGTGTGTGTCTTACGTACAGGCCAAGATTATATATAATTATTTTTACGGCGGTCTCACTGATCGTCGTATGGTACAGTGGAAAACAAAGTACAAGACACCAATTAAGTCACTAATCACCAGCTGTAATTAGTCTCTATTAACAGTTTGAAAACAACAAGTTAGTTAAGCAAATTACAATAATTTAAGCAAATCTGTCTACACAAATAATAATGTCAACTACAAATAATTCCGCACTATATTCACTTTTCACTAATACACCATTTAAGAAGCACCGTTTAAATCGCCCGACAATAACCGAAAAATAAGTGGGGGGTAAGGGTATTTATAGTCTGCAGGGTTCCATAATATGCGTCGTTAACTAGCAATCGAAAATTCTAGAGGATTGTTGGCAGAAACACGCACCGTGAGGCTAGTTGAGAAGCTTGTCGAACAACACTATCGAATGTACGAGAATGTTCCGTATTACGTAACACTGCCTGGCATGTTAAGTGTCACGTAGGCACACAAACATTACAGCTGCGGTCTACTAGGATAACCGAGAAACATGTAGAACGTTCTGTAATGCTTTAACACTGTGATATTACGTTGAGAGGATTGTAAGGTCTACTTTTAAGTGATTTTTGCATCAATTTGATATATAATTTTTTTTTAATTTTTTAATCGAGTAACAGAGAATCTTCTGTAAGATCCTCTCTACAAAGTTTACTAACGCTCTCTTTATAAAATTGGAAAAAAATAGGTTACTTTATTATTATATGAGGATAAAGTTTATGAATCAAAGGCCTATTTTATTAGCTTTTTTATCATAAACACTTGAGATTTTGTGTTATATACATTATATTAAGTTTTGTTTAGTTAATAATAATTTTAACTTACTTGTGTGTATAACCGGCGACAGATATTACATACAGTAAACTACGTAGTTTGTTTGTATGAATCTACAGAATTAGAGCCAATTGTTTTTTTCTTAAGCTAACGACATTCTACATCAGTGTTGTAACACGTTATGTCAGTTTAAGTTATCAAGCCCACCTGATCTAGGAGAGAAATTTCAAAACTTACACTTATAACACTGATACGATCATTTTGTTCTTAAGAATACAATAACTAATAAAAGACCAGCTTAAGAAAGTGTATAGTTCTATTGAAAGAGGTCTGGCTGTCACGTATAGAGAGGGTACACATCCAACAAACACTGGTATTTGAAGCAAGTTTGATTAATTTATAATAGGTTAGACTGCAATTGTATTTTTTATTAAAAATGCAAGGTTACATATTGCAGTTCTTGTACACACTACTTTATAAATGGAGCAAGAGAATTTAAAAGTAACGTTGGTTATCTAGAATAATAACGACATTAATTATATAATCGAATCACAGTATACTCAATGTAGTATACTCATGTATTCACTCAAACTATATTTCATCTGTTATTACTCTTCGTTTGCGGCAAAGTTATTTAAATTCATAACTTTCTTAATAAACGTTAACTAGGAGAAATATATTGCAAGTAAATTCAAATCAAATCAAGTATGTCGTTAATATACCTAAGTAGGATGAGCAAAGAAAATATTCACGGTAAATAACATGCAACTTTCAAGGTGTCAGCAAATATGAGAGGTAGATCCAAACCGCGACTTCGTATTTAAAGTTGTGAAACATGTATTCTCACTGATGGATCACAATAGTGAAAGAATATACTGCCGGTTTAAAACGTTGTGTCAAAACCAATGTAAAGAGTTGAAAATACATTGTTAATATTGTCCTGTAAAGACAGCACCTTTACGTGTCGATTTTATAATTGTAACTATACTAAACCAAATACCACTATTATATTAACGACTCGGAACCAAAGTTTTAATATTAATACAAACAATTACTTTGTGTTCCGAGTCGTTAATATAATAGTGGTATTTAGTTAAGTAACGGACACGTCATGGACAACGAAATCCAAGAATATACTAAACCCTTGTCTGTATCTGACAACAAGCTTAGCAGCGACAATATTATAGTCTGAGCTTAATGGTAACATCTCTTCTTAACATATTGAATGGAGTCCCATGCGTACGTTGTTTGATTGTGACTCTTGTTTACATTTATTGTGGTCTCTTTCTCCATAATGCCTTGTAGAACTATTGCATTCGTATGACTACAATTTGGTTTAAATAGTAGGTAATGAGAAACGATCCGCTTTCCCTTCTTACAGTAGATTTGTTATCTGGCACAAATTAAAATGTGTATCTACAAGTTCAGAGCAAATGTCAGTTGCGTAAAATATACATATTTCTAAATAATAGTGAATCAATTTAATGTAGTTTTTAACAAATTTTCTTGAGCACTTTTTTATTAAAAGCTCCATTACATTAGATTTTATTTACATTTACGCATGAAAAGAATTCATCGGAAACTTTTAAAGGTCAAGAGGAATGTTAAACAAAATCACTGACTTTTATTGTGCCAAAATATAGTACAATGAATTTTACGAGGTTAATTCAAGACTTTCTCGGCCTGATATACGTGTAGCATTACATAGATTTTATTGGTCACAAGTTCAGTCTGTCAAATGATGTGACCAATGTAACATCACTAATTTTAATCTATCAAATGTTGTTTTAAATGTAACATTTAAAACAGCTGTATTTACTTGTTAAATTGCTATGATAATATAAAATAAACAATGTTATTGTTTTGTAAAAATGTGTAAACTTTAACGACGCACAGTAATAAAGTAGGTACCTCAACATAAAAGGATTATCACAAAACAAAATAAAATATATATCATATTACACTTTGAGAGACTTTAAAGTATTTTTTTTTAACTAACACAATTACGCTATTGAATTCAAAATTGGTTGTTTACCCTTATTCGACCATACAGCGACTTCTTAGACAATACACTCCGACCTCCCAAGAAGTGGCTGGAACTCAGACTTGTTACCGCAAACTTCCGAGACACTGTGAGACTATTACAGACAGCGTAACTCACGGCTCACCCGTGCGTTTATAGATTTACGCATATGACATTTTAAAAGTTGTGGATTGTACGAGAAAATCCACTACATGCTGAAGTACATAAACTTTCTTTTTCTAAACCTTTTCAAACCGCCTGTTTTCAACTGCATGTGGTTTTATAACTAATTATTTTCTCACGTGAATAAATACAAATAAAATGTATTTAGCACTAAAATAATAAGTTATTAATAGTTATTCTAATTTTCACAATAATATAAGCGATTTATAGTGTGTCTGTTAATTGGTATACTGTTAATTATCTTCACACAATTTGTTACGCACACAACACTTATTCTTATATTACTACACAGTATTCACTATATACTTTTACATTACACTATACTGCTGTTTTTTATTGTTTATAATTGTCGTAAAGTATGTTAACATGCAGTTCTTATCCTAATAGCAACAGCGTCTTATCACATTCACACTCTTTTGCAGAGGACACCAACTAAGGTTTATTGTAAACATGTCACCATATATTCACATATAATTTGTCTCACTGCAATATATATAAAATATATAATAAATATTTCATAAATGTATTTAATATAATTTTATACATTGGCTAACAGAGTGAACTACTTTTAACCGAGTAAAATAAATGCACTGTTGTAGATTATCACTACTGTCTGTGTACTTTATTTATGATGGCGGCTGAGGTGTCTGTTGTCTGTGTTAGTGTTTCCGACGCAAATGCGTGACGTGGGCGCGACAAGTGGGTTTAGTTTGTCTACTACATGTGGTGACACAGACTGCCAGTAATCCTCACGTGTTCGTCCGGGACAGCTGACAATACAACTGCTGGCCCGATCCCACTTACACTGTGCTCATTGTACAACATATTTATGTGTATGCTTTATATACTCCGACAAAGTTTACAATACTTTGCACATTACGTGTTTTCCATAATAATGTTTCACAACTTCTAATCTGAGTAAATAAATAACTTTTTTTATAAAGACGTCTGCTTGTTTGATTTTCCTATCACTGTTTGTATATCCGGTATACTGGTTATTTGTATTAATATTTACACATTAAGGTCTACTAATTAAGCAACACATATGTAACTTATGAACCTCTAAGTTTTTACCAGAATATAATATAGGAAAAAAATGAATGTGCATAGATAAGTAACAGAAAATAATAATATGTAACAGAAGATAGGACAATTTATTTTTTATCTATTTGTTTGTCTATTATCTAAGGATAGGAAAATTTATTAAATTAAAAACAATTTTAAATTTTATATGTTACTTTCTTTTTGAAGCACTAAATTATTTACAAAACTATTGTTTTTTATGTAATAACTAAATGTTCGTCTTGAACAATTAGTTTACTGTTACTTGTTTGAAGAATTCCTTCTGCTGTTGATCAGTAGAAGGCTGCTACACTAATACTTTGACCGCTTGCCTCGATGATGCGTTGTCACCCACGATATGAACACGCAAGCCGTTTATCTGCCCGTTAGTGTTTATATTGATAAATCTCAAAATGTGGATCAATTCTAATACCAATATGGTGTATTAGGCTTACGCCTTCCTGGTATCTTAAAGTGTTCACGCGTTAACACAGGAGTATTCCGCTGAATACTACAGAACCTAAACGGATATCTTACATTAACGCGGGTTAGCACTGTTAATGATTTATGCAAATTCACAAACAGAATTATCACTGTTGCACACCACTATAGAAAAATTATTCCGATTAGCACTTTCTGGATTTCCGATCTGACGATGAGCTGAGAATCTTGAAAGCGGTAATCGGAATAATTTTTCTGTAGTGGTGTGAGACAGTGATAATTCTGTTTGTGATTATAGCCACTAGCACAACTTTCTTAATTAAACTTATGGAAATTCAGTGAATTGGTTTTATCTACCTTTTGATATAGCATAAGGGTAACTCGTTGGTAGTAATTCGGACTGGCGTCACCTTAGGGAGAAACGTGTAGGGAGTATGTCTTCTAAGGGACGAGTTTTAGAAGCGAACTGACCGATCTACATTTGACCAGAAAGAGACCCAAACGACGTTTGGAGTTCCTGGTTGGCTGAAATTTGCAACACGTTACAGATTTTTACAAAGATAGCTTCATTTCGTGTTACAACTGCGTTAAAGTCTGTAAAAGCTTGTACAAATGTTATCTAAACATTTTATGAGTTTCTTGCAAATAATGTGGCTATATAAAATTGAATTTAGTTAAAAAAAACATTGTAAAATTGTATGTTTAGATCGTTTGACATATAAGAAATGTAGCACTATTTATGACGCATATGCTCTCCAAATATCATTCTAAAGCGTTAATTAATATAGAAGGTATGCAGAAAAATAAAAATAATATGGGCACACGTTTACTTGCGCACTAAAATCGCACTGGACATGAAACAGAATAAATTTATGGGTATTTTGATATATATCACATAACTACCAGTTTCTTATTTAACCACTTATAGCTAATTTACAAAAATGAAAAAAATCAATTTCTAACATGGATATTAACGCCATAAATCGTGTAACAATATCTACAGATTCATTTATTATGGCTTTTACTGCAATGTTCTTTTGCAACACACACACACACACACACGCACACACACACATACATATATTATATTTAATATTTATAGTGAATTTACCTCAAGATATTTTCTCCTTATTTGGAACATGTTTCGGGAAGCATTGTGTTCCCATCTTCAGCCTTCCTGATTTTGAGCTACTTGTGTGTTGGTTGGTTGTTATTGTGTTTTCCTGTTGGTCTCTGGTACTTTAAATTGGTATTATTGTGTGTGTTTGTGGTATATGTATTAGTATTTTGTGTATTTTCGATGTTGAGTTCTTTGAAAATTGTGTCATGTTTTGTATTTTTTATATAATTTTGTTTATTTTCAAAGCACTCAACATCAAAAATACACAAAATACTTACGATCGGCATTCCATCTTTCACGATCTTTTTTTTGCTACTGAAGATGGCCACCGGTGGTGTGGCCGAAACGTCTAGCACTATAACAACAAGCATTCGACCACGGCCTTTTAGCCAGGAAGTGTTAAGTAATTATACTGACACCGGCCGTGATAGCCTACGTACTAGAATTATGTAAATTAAACTCTAGTATTTGCACTACTATGTATAAGCGCTTTTGAACTTTTAGTTAATTTTTAATTCAACAGAATTGCAATAAATTGTTTTTTTTTTTCAATTTTATTTTCTATTTGAAGATCAGCTTTATTCTTATGGATAGATTTTTAAATAGTGGATAGCAACAACTAGATTCTCTATTTGGTAAACATATATTTTATGCAAATAATAGGAACCTTTTATAAAACACAATCGTATAATTAACAATAATACTTAATATTAATATTTATTGCTAACTTTTTATATGAATAGTTTTAATGTACTACTTCTAAAATGAAAACACCGTAATTATATATTAAAGTTTAAAATCAAATATTTACAAAAAGTAAGTAAAATAAATCTGTTAAATAAAACAAGTTTATACACTAAATTTACTTGGAGTTTAATATAGTGTAACACAAATACATGAAGATTTTTATTCAAATTTTTTTATGTATACACTTTTATACGTACAAACACTTTCGCCCTATAAATTAGGAATAAGATTTACTTGTATCTATTAGGAATGGAAAATACACATATCAAAAACTTTATTTACTTTATAACCAACAATTTTTATCAGATGTCTATTTTAATAGCGTAAGAATAAAATGTTTGAAACGTTGTTTCACAAAAAGAATACAAAAGAAAGACGTTCCTTTACTTCTCGAGAAGAATGCGGGCAGACAGTAAATAGACAGATTAATTTCTTCCAACACAAAAGATATAAAGAATGTTTTGAGTCGCAGCCGGTGGTGAAAGGTCATTACCGCTAACGTTTAGCTTTATATTCTCCAGAAACCATATATTGTTTTCCTAATACCCTAATTCTCAAAGAGTCTCCATGCCTAAATCTTAAGTAAGTCGTACACGGATTTCCAGTCTTTTACGTTAAAAGCGCTTTCACATTGAGATTTAATGTCCTATTATATTATCTATAGTCTGACATGTGGGGACAAAAATGTGAAGATTAAAAATTGTCACCTGGAAATGGGAAGAATTTACAGCACATCATGTATTGTTGTAGAAATAGGAAAGCCTTTAACTATTAATTACAAACGTACGCAAGCACGCACATACAAAGGTATTTAAACATATTACTGACATAGCTACAAACGTGTTACACAATAAAGTTACAGTGTCAAAATAATACTTCACTAAAAACTTCGTTATAATTAGGGTGTTTTATTCACGTCGTTTAAAATTGGATCGCTGCACAAGGCTATAAAGGGAATCACGTAGACGATGTAGACTATTAAAGAGAAAAAAGCCATGGTTAAGGTAATTTCCAGTTGCCTTCTTTTAATAAAGGCAAGCGCATTATTATTGATGAGATTAAGTACGGAGTAGGGGTGCCAGTAACATCAACTGAGCAAGTAATTGAAGTAAAGTAGATTAATTAATTAAAGTGCAGAACAGGCCTGTTTACGTTCACTTGGAATGTATTAATAATGCCATCCAATGAGCCGCCCACATCTTTTTTACTAAATTTTTTAAGTCCCCTTTTCTTTGGTTAAAACCCCTTAAAATTTTTCCACCTTCAATGTTTCCAGTTCTTTTTTCTGCTTTGTTCACTTTTCGGCTCATTATGTATATCGTATCCTGTATTAAAGTACTTTACATAAACTGGTTTAGGCTACCTGATACGTCACTAAATGTTTGTAACAATAATTGCTGCAATATTTATTTCATGAAAGTGTTACCGACGTCCTTATTCATGCAAAGAAAAATTTATTAATTTTCTAATTTCGTTATTTCAAAGAATGTTCACACCTATTTCAATTATGACGTTCCCTATAACATGTTCATGTCAACGCAAGAGATATTGTTACAACGTTTACGGCAAGCTATCGAACATTAGAGAGCGTCCTTCCACCCGTTTCATGGGTAGCCGAGTAAATGCAGTGTGCCTGTCAAGGCCGTGTACTTAAGTTCTTTCCAGACAGTTCGAAACAATTTGTAACTGCCCAAATTATGCTGACACGCCGCCAAAAGAATTATAAATTATTCTGGGACACCTGCATGACCTATGTAAGGAACAGCGGCTGACTTAGTTATTTAGTTTAGTATCTGTATTTGGTTTTTTACTGTATAACAGTGGCGGCTGGTGGTTCCGAATTTTGGTGGTTGCAGTTGTTGTTGAGTAGTTGGGGGAGAGGACGAGGGAGGGGGTAAAATGACACATTAAACAGGACGCAGACCAACATATCTGCATCATACATAGTGCTGTCGTATGGAAAAAAGTAGAAAGTTACTGTTTTATCCCAAAAGAGAGCTGCTAATGATAATGGAATGATTCTATCAGTATGTCTACCTATGCCAGATTCCATGTTCCCACGTACTCATGAATGATTGCTACAAGCATCACTAACTTTGCAGTAATCAAATACTAAGTACGCAGAGAAAAAAAAAGATAAACAGAATTATGCTTTTTATACGTATAAAATAATACACTGATTTGAAAGCGATCCTTGTGTTTACAAGAAATAAAAAAAGGAACAGCAAATTTATAATACTGCTAGCTATTTTTAAAAGACTTATTTGAGCTATAAGAACAGATTTTCCCTGTATATAAACTGCAAGGCACATAAATTCAACTACATAAAATATTACTTGGAAACTCTACTCTAAAAGAGAAGTGAGTGGAATACTCCCTGCTTTCATTTACGAACAACAAGAAAAATAAATCAGTATAAATATTAAAAATTTCACAAATCTTTCAATTTTTATTTTTGGTTGACACGTAATTATCACAATCACAGTTATACAAAGTTATAACTATAATTTTATAACCTCAAAAACAACGAGTAAAATTTACTTTGAACCAACGTAAACACTAAACCTGATACAATTTACAAATCAAGAAGGCTGTCCACTTCATGACAAAATTAAATATGCACTACAGCGCTGTTAGTGGAACGTTGCGGAAACTTTGCAACCGCCTAGATAAGGTAGGGAACATACGGCAACTGTGAAGATTAACGCACGTCCTCCCATATGCTTGTGTAATAAGCTCTGCCATTTACTCTTCAAGTTGCAAGCGGGCTACAACCATCAGCCTGCGCGCCACATTTGAATTGTACGTGAAAATTGCCGCATAGAATCTAATACGTTTTCCGTTGAAATTTACGACACTTTCAACTGTTTAATAATTTCGTATATTAATTTATAGTTTAGTTATTCTATATTGGTGGTTGTGCAACGCTGCAACCATAACACCAGCCGCCACTTCTGTCTAATACGACGATCCGTGAGACCGTCGTACCGATATTATAAATGTGGTACAGTTATCGCGATGTCAAGCACACACGGTAGTAGTGGTGAAAGATGCCTCTTATTGCATTGTGTGTACCGGCAAACTAGTGCCTTATTTAACCAAAGAACAAACACAAAGGCAAATGTGTCATACAATCGTGTGCAACTGAAAGTAAATCCTTTGTCCACTGCCACTGTTGGCAGTCACAGACCGCTTGAATTGGACCACAATTACCCAACTATTTGCCCACTCTACATTTCACTTAATCGTTCTAGGATTTTTATTCTATCACAAATACTATAGCGTAAGAAAGATTCTCTTTTGGACCAAATATATATTTATACTGCTGCCATTAAACATCTACATTGATAGCATTATTTTGGACTCAAAAGAAACTGAAGTTTTAGAAACTACAACAAACAGAAATAAATAATCTATTTAAGTATACATGTAATTACGTTTCATTTATATTCAAGTGTCTTTTGTTACTCTAGTTTCTAGCAGTTTCTCTATGTGAATTATAAGAGTATATGTATTTTCCTGTTATATGTAATATTTGAACATGTAGTATGTATAAAGTATCTATGTGTGTGTGTGTATTAATACAATCCGAAAGCATAGTGCATCGGATATTCTAATTGCATGTGTAAGGTAGTAGAGAGTAAAATCTTCGGATACCATATAGAGACATTGTGTGAATGAAGATTGCAGATTTGAACATTATAAATTAGTTGATAAGGAACATTGTTGGAAAATGTTAGGTTTAATTATTTTTAGCCTTGTGACACAACATTAAGCGCTGTGAAATGGTGCGTAACGATGACTAGCCGCGTAGGTAGTACGCCTGTCCGAGCGTACGTAATAATTTTACGGGATATGCATAACAAACAAGTTAGTTTAAACAACTTTCATGGTATAAGAAATGTTGATATAAAACTTATATCAAAATGTTCATGATAAAAAGCACTAAGAAATGACAACAGTTATTTTAAATTAAAGTACGTTTCGTGGCTATAATATCAAATTGTAAAAATTTTCATGTTTTTTGAACAAGAATTGTTCTGTTCGGAAGCCTTGTTGAACTAGAACTTCATTATGTGGAGGAAAACAATAGAAGTGGTTACCGAAGAACCAATCGGATTACGAGAATTCAGTCGATGGCAATATTGTTGAACGAGTATATCAGTCTCTCTAAGGGAATCGATAACGTGTAAGTCCCGCGTGGTTCATGACTACCGGTCAGCTAATCGCAACTAACACAATTAAGATTTCCTATAGTTACTGCCAAACTTATTTTACATATGCCGTTCCGCGAAAGTTAAGATATACGATTAGGGTATATAGCCGACTGGAAAAAGTGTGAATATAATACACTATTTTAGCAGAAACAATATGTGTTCGTTGTGAAATTATATAACCGTGCTCATGATAATCACCTACACACGAAAGGTACCCTGAGGCCGGGTATCAATCGACGTACTCTTCCTGATTCAGGATCAACCTGTCGCCTAAACGATCTGCAGTAGACATTAAAAGAGAGTGCACCTATATTTCTTATGTACAGTAAAACAGAGAAAAATATTTAAAAGGAAAACTCTAGTACAGAAATAAAGGCTTTATAGTAAGTAAGACAAAGAGAATTTAATTACATTAATTATTCAATTCTCTAAGAACAAATTTTTAATTTTGTTACAGAGGTTAACACACGTTAATTTTTTTTATAAATTGTATTAAAACTTAGTACATTGTAATGAACAAATAGCATCATTATTAATTACATTTCATTCTAATAATATATGTCTCGACAATTTATTGTATGTGATACCTATACTGTTAAGAGTATGATACGTATTTTAACTTTTAATTGTATATATAGGGTAACTCAAAATTGCACGGCAATCTCTCGAGACCTGATTCTGTGGATACAAATTATAAAAGTTATGAACATAGGTGCAAAAATGTTTCGTTAGCGAGTTACGGCTTCCGAATCAGTTCGCCCTGATTTCTGCTCCCATGGTAAAATAACGGCATACTGAAATTCTTGGCGTACAAAATGAAGAAGAAATTCAGTGTTTTTTATTTAGTTTTTTTATCTGAAAAAATTAATAAAGAGGTGTCAGAGCTTTATCTCAATTACTTTTTAAGAAAAACTGTGTAAACACAAAACATTGTAATCGAAAAACACTTTTCCAGATTTGGGTTAAATAAATTCGTTAATTGGAAATCAACAAATAAAAATTTCCAACTTATTTTGTATAAAATTTAATTATGAGAAAATATATGTGTATAACATTTATTGAAAATAAACACAAATTTAAAAATTTGACTGTAATTATAAACAAAACATACCAAAACGCGTAACAAAAGTGTTACAATGTTAAACAGAACAAAGGTTTTCGTAAAAGTTTTCACAACAGTAGTAATTGTAAACAAATTGAAACATTATATTATTGAATTTTTCTTTAAAATTATTAAATATAAAAAATGTTAAATTGCTAAAGCTGCAAACGTTCGATCAAAGTACGTAGTTGTTGAATGTGGCCATTTTGTTGAATGCAGAATTTAGCTCGGCAATCCATGATAGCCGGGCACGTCTTATAGCATCAAGATTATTCTTAACAGTAGCTCCATATTCTATTAAGCAATTTCTCAATTCTTCTTGTGTGCCAATACAAGAGGAATAAACTAACGTCTTCATTCAAACCACAATGGAAAATGTCTACTGGCGTGAGATCAGGAGATCGAGGTGGTCATTTTTGCCGTTTCGACCATCCATCACTTACCGAATCTATTATTTAAATGGTTCATCAAATCACGACAGTAGTAAGCAGATGCACTGTCATTCAAAAAGTACATCAGCACTCTATCTACAAGTGGAATATCTTTCAAGGATTCCATCAGATTCGTTTGCAGAAAATGTAAGTATTGTCTTGCATTAATCCTTGGTTGTAAGAAAATAAGTAATAGGTATAAGAGATTATCACCAATAAGACTTCACCACACATTAAATGAAAAAATATGTTGGTCATGTCTGGAAGCAGTCTCATGTGGGTTTTCGTCTGCCCAAGTGTGGGTGTTTCGAAAGGTTAGAGTGCCATTTCTTGTAAACTGCAACACTTTTTGGCGCATTTAAGTCTGTTTTGTTTTTAATTAAGTCAAATTTATACTTATTGTTAATAGACGTTATACACATAATTTTTTTATAATTACATTCACTACAATGTTAGTTAGAAATTTTTATTTGTTTATTGGTAAATTAACTAAGTTATTTTATCTCAAATCTAAAATTTTTTATATAATTTTTGTGTGTTTTATATAGTTTTCCATAGAAACTAATTAAGCTAGAGGTCTGGGACATCTTTTATTAAATTTTCCAGATCTAAAACCATAAGAAACGACCAAATTTACCCTTCACTTGACATCTCAAGAATTTCAGTAATGCGTCATTTTACTTTGGGAGGGGAAATCATTGCGAACTGGTTCGCGAGCCATAACTTGTTAACAAACCGTTTTCGGACCTATGTTAATATGAAATATTTTTTTTATTTTTAGCGATAGAACCTGCTTAAAAGATATTGCCGTGCATTTTTAAATCACCCTGTATAAACACCTGACGCACGTTTCACCTAGTATTCTGTACCTTTAGAGGTTACAGCTAATTTACGTTGAAACCTCTGAAGGTACAGAATACTCTGTAAAATATGCGGCAGGTTTTTATATATATTAATAAAACTTAAAACGTTGTATTGTGTTGTTTAATAAGTTACGTGATCACTTATTCAATAACAACTAGACCACATATTACCTGTAGGAAGGTAAATATACATATGATTAACCCAAACAATTAAAAATGAACAAACAACTGCAGAACACTGTCCACCGTGGTAGTGTGCTATTCAAGTATAAAAACGTTTTGTACCTCCAAGCTTCGTATACGATACAACCATAATAGTAGTGACCACATTCTGAGTTTAGTATTAGGCTAGATGACATTGTTCTACGTAAATGACAACACACATATAACACATACAAACGATTAACACAAGTTATTTTATTTCTTGTGTCTTACCAGAAAAAGAAAAGAACTGGAGTTAGCAATGAGTATCAACAGTTATTCATTATGTACGAATAAGTATATAGGTAAACATAATTAGAGAACAGAATTAGAGAAGCTTTGAGTATTTGAGGCCGAGGCCGAGTTTTGAGTATCGTGTGATGGAGATATTCTCATGTGCATAGATTGGAGAAGCTGAATACGATTGTACCAAATTATCAAGAATAAAATAATGAGTGGTAGAGAGAGTAAGAGACAGACAGTGTACACAGATATGGAAGTGAGAGGGAGATAGACCGATAGAGAGAGACAAACGGATAGACACACAGATTACATTGTTTATGGTGCTTTGTAGTTTCTAACCAGGATTACATAGGGCCTATATGAAAAAATATATCATATTGTTATGCAACTACTTTACTGGCGAAGATTATTTTAAAGATTTTCGCAATTCTGACTTTGCGTGGCTGGTTGAAAAACTCCAAATATACAAGGCGTTTTGTTGTTCCCATCGTAATAATTTCCTGTACAAAGACGAGAAAACCACATTGCGTAATATCTGATAGTTTTGGACACTGTTATTATGAGTTCTGCAACAGTTAGAACAATTTAATATAACATTAAAATATTTTACATAATATACTGTGTGAGTTTTAGCCTGAACAACAAATGCCAAACGTGACAAAACGGGGCGACCTTTGTATGTTAGAATCAGTAAACGCAAAAACTAATTTGAAGGAGAGAAAAGTCAACAGGTAGAAATTGCAGAATACATTTTGGAACGGGGAACGTAGAATTCCATTAAAAGACGATAGAATATAGGCAAAGGAAATAGAACTTGTTAAACCTAAGATTGTGTACGTTACTTCACGTAAATGCAACGGCCAAGCAATTAAGGAAATTTTCACGTGCTTATGTTGCTATACAAAAAGACCGGTACGTTTGTTTTGATATTAAAATGTTGTGTTTTTGTTTCTAGTCTATTAAATGTACTGATTTTGCTTTTGCTTGTAGATAACCTAAATATTTTGCTATGTTAGGGTCTTTGCGGTGCCGCCTTAACAGTTCAGACATTAACTGTTTTAACGTAAAGATCACTTCTTACCTGCAGTGGTCAAAACGCTGAACATTGTATATTGTAGATTCGGTAGCTATGGTATGATATAGAGTGTAGATTTTATTGTAGTCGTCACTTTATGGTGTAGGTTTATAGCCTGTTCCGTCTTCACTGGAGCTATCTCTTACAGCGCCTATCCATTGATCTCCCAACTGGTTTCTAGTCTACAGCGCGCTTTACTAGCCTCTGGTGGTCCATTCTGAAAACGTGCTCACCCACTGCTAAATTCCTTCTTCTATCCTATCATTGATGGAGAATATACCCAGTTCGGCCCTTGTATGGTCATTACGCATTCGAGCCCTTAGACTATAACTACTCACGTGGTTAAAATATTCATTTCAGCGGTTTGTATATGCTGCTTTCTTTCCCAGTTACCGTCCATGTTTTACTACCATATGTAAGAACAGGTATCGCCATTACTTTAAAGAACTTCGTTTTAGTATCAGTTTTTGTTTCGTTTCTTGGTGTTCTTTCTATTGTACCAAACATCATCTGATAACTATTTACTGTATTATTCTTATTATCGTCGTGTTCATAACTTATGTCACAACCAAGAAAAGCAAAAGTGCGATAACTGTTGTTTTATATTATTTGCCCAACAACTATTTTGGAACTAGTTGGGAATTTTCCCTTAAAACCATACCTTTGTTTCCTTTGAGATATTTTAAAATTAATGTCCCACATACGCGATCAAGTGGTACATCGACGTCTGCAGAACATGTAGTTTTGGTTTTAGTTGAATAAAACTGAGTATCTGCTAGCGTTGTATGTACGATGCAAATTGTATTAAACGTAGTAATGTAGAATAACAGAATGTAGCGTGAAGTTGTAAAATAATTTATGTATTAAATTTTGTACTCTTAAAGCCAGAAACTTATAGGTTAGCAAAAACATTTCAAGCAGCGAAACGTCACTTAACATTAATGTAATTGAACGACAGGTAATACTTAACTAAACACTCTGTTTTTGTGTATTATAGTTATAGAAATTGTAGAATGAATAATAAAAGTATTTGTCCTTTGGTTTTACAACGTTCATATGTAGCAATGGCAGGAACAATTGAATCCCTTATGTTGTTCTAACAGTTCTCCACAATGTCAACTCTACAACTGGCGCTGTGGAAGAAAATATTGCTGTAATATCACTGCATCAATACAGTTGTTACTTCCAAGGATGAAAGGCATTAGAAATTTGACAAATAAAGTTTGCTGGGAGCAGCTGAAACTTTGTTTTGTAGACAATAGTCTACACCACGCAAACACAAGAGACTTCTGAGGTTTATTGTCCGCGCGTGTGCGTGCACGAGCGTGTGTTGGCTAGCAGACAAATTTTAATGTACATGAAAACAAGTAGTGTAAATTAGTGGCATGCTCAGAGGAATGATTCTTTTTAACCACAGAACGCTATACGCTGAAATTAAACTCCCGCAACACCACTAAAGTCTGTCTAAGGTCTGTAATTACAGTGCTTGCCTGCAGTTGATGGTAATTAATTTTAAAGTGGATTGCCTGCCCTTCTCTGTGTCTATGCAGTGTCACGTGCAGCCAAACATAATTTAACTTAACCAAAATTAAATACTTTAAGGACATTAATAATTAAAAAAATATGTCCTTTGATGCCAAGAGGAAGTAAACAATTAAGTCGTCCCAAAAAATATCTGTTTGTTACTTCTCCTAATGCTTTACTTTATTTTACTGCCTTTATTCTTTAATCACATGAAATCCAGCAAATTTTAAATTATATTTTAGATAATTTATCTCTATTCACAGAAAAATAGTCTGTACATCGTTTTTATATATTTTTTATCGAGGATGCTTTGGGCATAAATTTTAGTGACAAAATTGTATTTTGTATTTCATGGCTAAAGCAAATTTGTCCAAATGTCCCGTCAAATCTATTGCTGCTTTTCCGTATCTATGTATCTGCTAAATGAATTAATTTGTGGTCTTACGGCGGTGCTAACAAGATAACGTCAGTTGCAAACAAACGTTTTTAGTCAAAGTACAAATGTTGTATTCTGTAAATAAAATTTATTAATTCTTTTCATTATTTCACTGCAAAAACACATTTTTAACGTACAAAATTGCTTTTGATAGGTCAAAATATAACAGTCAACAACGATCTGTGTTCAAACCGCTAATTATATCAATGACTGCTTTTCTTAAAGTACAGATTAAGTAATAAAACTGGTTACATCACTACAATCTTTTATTGTCATTGCAACTAGTTACAAACTATCTAGCAATTTTATTCTATACATGAGTTAACAATGTGTAAGATAAGCTCTCACTGAAGAATTCCTCAGTACAGTTGCACTTTGTTTACGTGCTAAGAATTACAATATATATTTAGTTCACTAGTGCAAGTGGTTTCTGTCTCTGCAATCGACGAACGAGTCCAGCATTAAAAAGCAAATGCACCACTTCAATATTAACGAGTTCATGAAGTGTTCTTTAATATTTATCCGCAACCCGTTTTATCTGCTCAGCAACCATAGGCATTTTTAGCTCCCCATGGGTGTCATCATTTCTTATGTACCAAGGTGCATCAACAATACTGAGAAAAATCTTGTTTTGAAAAGTTTGAATTATTTTGATATTAGATTTCTTAGTAGAACACCAAAACTATACAACGAACACCCAAACTGGTTTCAAGACTTGTTTGTATAACAACAGTTTGTTATGCAGTAACAGCTCAGAGTTTCTTCCAAGCATCCACCACATTTTTTTCAGTTTTAAACCGAGTTCTTTCCATTTCTTCTGAACATACTCATTTCACCGAAGTTTGTCATCCAGAGTCATGCCCAAATTTTTCACTGAATTTACGTGTGGAATTCTTTGCTGATCGATTATAATTGTTAAATAATTTCTTTTCCGGTTGGTGAAATTTGTATGAGTAGGCTTTTACCACAATGTAAATATCAATAGCGCACAGGCCGTACGCTACGTATTTATATTTGTTTGCACACATTTACTTAATTTTATCTACCTGACATTGGCACCACTAAATGTAACTTCTCTCTTTCTCTCTATTATGGCGCTACAGCCCTTGTTGGTCCCTGACGTCCTTCAATTTTTCCTTCCATAACAAACAAAATGTAACTTCACCTGTATAAAATATTTAACTACAAAACCAGATCAAATTAGAATTTAATATACACGCGCGCGCGTGTGTGTATTGCAATGACACATATTTGCATATACGCTAATAAAAGAATATTATTTTGGTACATATTACTAACGCGATGATCGAAATAGAGGTAAATCGTAAAGAAATTACCACCGTGTTACAAATAAAGAAACACTGATGGATAAGGCTGATCAGTCAGTTTCTTTTTGACGAATTAAAACTAGCAACTCTTCTATATAACAAGAGGAGTGAAGGATAAGTCAAAGTTACTGATGTGACTCGTGTCAGCTCGTATCCGGCCCCTGGTGGATGACATCAACGGTGGACATGTGGTAGCTTATCTTACACACTGTGAACGTATGTACAGAATAAAATTGGTAACTAGTTTGTAACTAGTTGCAATGAACAAATCATTATCAAGCAACTTTAGTGTTATTCATTGCCACACACACATTAGTGCATACACTAAAGTGACTATCATTGTTAGCAGTAATATACAAATAAACATTTTTTATTATTTTCAACAAACAAAATTGGAAATTTTAATCAATTGCATTGGACTACCACGCAATCTGCTTCACCGTCCTCCAAAATGCACTTAACTACCCGCAATCATATCGCTCACAGTTTTAGTGTCTGGTGAAACCATAGTTATGGTTTTACTTTGACGATTTACACCTTTTAGAATATTTTTCTACATCTACTGATTACATAATACCTGACAAAATACTCGTTATGTGCGGCGCATTAACGATACAATTTGTTAAAATTATAGGCCTAATATAACTTCATATAACACTCAGACAAACATTAAATAATATTCTTACATTATCGTCATCATCTTTTTCACAACACGGATAGGTAAAGTACTACTTTTTCCGCCTTCTAAGATCCTCCAACTATCCACACACCTGTGTCCTATAGGTATGCACTTCCAGATTTGTTCGTTTGTTTGGCCAATATGTAAGCTGACATTCTTTCTAAGTGTTCTTTCCACCGTTGTTTGTAATGTTGTAATTTTTAGTTTAATTTAAAAACCTGTAACGCCTCTCTTGTGGCCTCATTCTTTACGTGCTCAGGTTTAGAACATCTTTTCAGTCCTCTTAAGAATACCATTTCTGAGGCCTGTATTTTGCTGTCTTGTTTCTTGGTTTTTGTCCGTAATTCACACCCATAGAACAGTACAAAGACTGCCATAAATCTGTTAAACTTTATCTCTGAGTCTTTATGTACGTGGTTTCTACAAATACTATTGATTGTCTCACAGATTATTTGGAACTTACCTAACCTAACATAAAAATCATAATTTACATCATAGCCAATGTCATTACCCAAACTATTAGAATGGTTCGCCTGTACTAGAATTTCGATCTTTAATCGTTAATTTTGTTTTTAATAGTTAGTTGCCTCGAAATAATATTCTTGCATATGTTGTTTAAATAAAAGCAGTAGTAATTAGAGCAAATTCTCAACACATATTGTTGAATACGTGGATTGACAGACGTCGCCTGTACCTGAACAGTGAATCGCAGCGCATACGTGGAAATATCTCAGCCGTCAAGAGCAGTAGGGAACAATGTATACGCAAACTAGAGCGCAGGATATTACAACAGGCGTGACACAGCAGTGCATACAGACCGGTATTGCATTGTAAGACATCATAGTTTGGCGCAAATGGAAACGCAGGCATTGTGTGTTACAAAGCACTGAGTTGAATACACTGTAACCTGGTAGTAATGGCTTTACACTACACTATGTTATGTGGTACACGGTTGTGCCTTATTGCATTTATATATCACATTAATTTTCCTCGCGTATATAAATATAACTGGCTGTTACCCGCGGCTTCGCACGCAAATATTTGACTTTCAATAAGTATTTTAATACTGTATAATTTTTATTGTCTATGTCTATATGGCTTTCTGTCAGCGTTCTGTCTATATTGTTCTGTGAGTAACAATTTTGTACTCATTAGTCAAATTCTCTCCAAAGCTGTTTCCAACACTTATACTATTTTAACTTGTACTGAATTATTATGTTTGTGCAACAGCTTTTGGAGATTTAAAAGTACCCGTTTATAAAGCCTTTGGAGATGTTTATAAAGTACCTGTAAAATCAAAAACGCAAAATTCTTTATTTTAAGTATTACTTTGTTAGAAGCATTGTATAACACATTAAACGTTATGTTTTCCTCAACTATGGCTTTTATTTATTTAAGCAGTAAATAAAAACAAAAAACCGTTGTCATTTAACCTCACAAGTGGAAACTACACGTATTTTTGATTTGCATTAAATAATAGGACAATTTACAATTAGTACACTTCTTCTTTTCCTCATCCTAATACATCTATACAATCGCACATTATATAAAACATCGAAATTTACTGCAGGAATGGATAAATGTACAGTTCCGATGCTGCTAAATAGTTTTTGTTTATTTACTTGTTACTGTGGTAATTAGGTCTGGTCTCCGTGGTGTTTTTTGATATATTTTGTAGTAGTATTTAATATATTTCTTTACTTATTCGTTGCATCATCAGAAATACGTATAAATATGAATTTTATAATCGTTTCAGACAATTACAAAATTTATAGACGTATCTGTACACAAAATTACAAAGTATATTAATACAATCGCATATTAAAAATATTAAAAACTCCAGGAACGGATAAAGGTACAGTTCCGATGCGGCTAAATATCATTTGTTTATTTACTAGTTACTATGGTAATTATTTCTGGTCTCCAAGGTGTTGTTGACATCATTATACGCGTCAAAAGAAAAAGCATGATTAAAAGGGACTAAATCGTCCGAACTAAGGAATATATTAAATTCCAAATTCGAGAGTGTTTTTGTTTTATGTCAAAGGTTACCTGTTCAATATTTGGTGCAATCGTGTACGGTGTGGATTTGTATTCAGGACACATAAATCCTTAAACTTTGAGTTTTACATATATAGGTTTATATACTGTAGCATGACAGATATTCCACCACTAATTAATTGATTTAAGATAATAAAAAACAATTAAATTACATATACTAAAAAATATCGAATGAAATTCAATTACTTCAAAGGAAAAACCACAATAAAAGAAAAACAATCATTAAATTATAAAAAATACCACTATTAAAAGTCAAAGAAAGAATTAAGGAAAACTCATATTAAACAACCAAGAGATTACCCAGGAGGTTAGGAGCAGTAAATAAACTAGATACCCCAAAATCAAGAAAAAAGAATCAGATTAGGAGTGGTGATGAACAAAATACCCGCCACAAGAAGAAAGAAGAATAAGATTTATTATCAGGAAATAAACGATACCCTGAAACCAGGAAAGAAGAATAAAGTCAGTATCAAAAAATAAGGAAGATACTCCGAACCAACCATCAGTCAAGATAACACTGAGTACCTTGTTTTACCCAAGAAGAAACACAAGAAGGAAGAAGAGAAGAAAGGAAGAAATAGGATGGAAGAACCATTATAAAACCTATTATTAACTACCATTGACCCCAAACCAATAGATACAATTAAAGAAAGTATAACATCCCGAAACCCTATAAAATTGTAATTATTAATAAACAAAAGTGTTGTATAGTATGATAAGAGGTGCACCGACTAAAGTTATTGTGTGATAAAAAAATGAACAAATCTTCACAGTCCATGATGACTAAAGGTCTGGTCTGAGATAATAAGACTCAATAAGTCAGAACCACCAGTGAAAATGTAAGTGTTTTTTTTGAAATATAATAAACTTAATGTTGTATCATTACTATAACTTAAACTATATGCTAGAAAACAGCTTTCATATTTGATAATTAGCAATTCATGAAATAATGAAATGGAAGGCATTTCCAAAATTTCATTATTTTATATCACTTTGTTATTACAAGACTTTTGTAGGAATGACAATAACTAAAGTATAGGTGGAAATGTTTACTATATAAGGGGATGTTAAATAATAGTAATAAAAACAGAAAGAACTGGAATTAGTTTAAGTGTTAATAGAATTAAGAAATTTTAAAATGGCTAATATTGTTCAAAGCCATGAACTCCATATTTTAAAAGAGTTATTAGATAATAAGATTTATATGTTTAGAATAAGTTATATTAGTTAAATAACAGCATACATACCAATTAAAATGTTTCAGTATGTATGCTGTATTAATTAACAAATGAGTTAAATGTATGTTAAAAACAATTTCAGCAAACATGTTCAACTTTACAGAATGCTGAGTGATGTTAATTATTATTTTTATAAAAGTAGCATGAATTAGATGCTACACATCTCAATAAGTTTGTAAACAATTTTATTTTATGTCATGATAACTATTAAGAGTCAGAGGAGGAGTAGAAGTAAATTTATTGGAAAAAACCATACATGTAAAATACTAAACTCTAGGCCAAATCATGAATTCACAGAAACCCATATAAACCAGTTAATTCACCTACGAATCATGTAAACTGGCATGATTTAGGTAAGGTAGGTCAATTAACAACTACTGTAAATGAACCTATGATTTAAAAGGGTAATATAGAAAAATACCTCAAACTGAACAGTTTATGTGAAATTGCGTTCCTTAAAACCGTATAATGAAGTGCTAACCTTACAGAGAAAAATTATGTGAGAACGAGAGTTACTTAAATAAACACTTTTCCCGTCAAAACGTATAAAACTTCAACGACAACAGTGAAAACGAACACCACACTACATAATACCAGTGCATTAAAACATTAAAACTACATATTAGTAATAATTCAAGCTACAACAGAATAACCATTTTTTGCGTAACGAACATACAGTATATAAGTGAACACATCTAATATAAACTAATTAACACCAGTGGACACAGAACACTCATCCAGACTACCCCAAATAACATCCTAGACAGTTTACACAAGTTCGGGGATATTTAAAACAATTATAAAGTTGCTTTTGCCGTGAGATTTTCTAGCGACGATATTTGCAGTTAACCTATTCATTTTTGGGAGCGGCCATCATGGAAATGCGAAGCAGTGCCACCAACATCGACTGACTTCGTAGTCTACACCTGGTCTGATACTCAAATATACTAAACATTTTATACAGATTATTCACATTTGTTAGATAATAATTATTTAAAATAATTTATTGTAAATGTTATACTTTCTCGTCCTGCCCTTCTCTGACTATTATTAATTAATCGCTTCAAGAACCTTTTTACAATTATTATATGAATTTCTTAACCTGTATTATGTAGCGTCACAGAACGTTCCATAAAAGGAAATCATTTATATAGTAAGTTAGCATAGGAGGAAAGTGAAGTGAACAGTATCGAACCCAAGTAGTCCCAAAAAATTGTGTAATTTTGTATAATAATTATTTCTATCAACTTGAAAAAACGACCAAACTATGACTAAGACAAAACCCCATATATATTATTAAAGTGAATAAGAGTGAAAAAACCATAAGACACTATAAGAGAGAGAAATAATGTCAGAATCTACCAGAATAAAGTCAATAATTATTAAGTTTTATAACTATGAATATAGTATTAAAAACTATTTTTTGTGAATAAATGGACAAGATCCATTATTATATTATGTGATGTAAATAAAATAAATGTATTAAATGACTTAAATACATTATTAGAAAGAGTTTAAGTTAAAATAAAAATTGTATATTTGCAATGACAAAAAATATTAATGTGTTGGATTTGAGACCATACACCAAGATTTCATGAAAAAATTAATTATTATCAGATTTAAATAAAAACTATACGTAATTGTCAAGCAGACAATAGTGAACAATTTATCTTAAATAAAGGAAGCTGTCAAATGAATAAAAAGCAGCCAAAATAGACAAAAACAGTGTTAACTAAAAACATGTAATAGGCATCTAATATTGTATAATTTATGAATTTAATGTTGTCAAAATGCAACCAAACTGTATTAGAAAGCTGTAATATGATATTAAGCAACTATACTAATATACCTGACCAACTTTAACATTGTAATAGTCAAGTCAGCAAAATATTTACTTATACCATGTATGGCTGAAGCCAATTACCCAGTACAAAAGAATCATATCTGGCTAAAATACTTACATAATACTAACAAAAATGTGATAGAAAGGTACAATACATCAAAATACCTTAATAAGAAATAAACTCAGTTGAAAGTAAAGTCAATTCTAAAAGAATTTAACTAATTAGAGTGAGATTTGTCACACCATAAAAAATGACATCTCAAGACAATCAATGATGCTATGTCATCTTGTGATAAATATAAAATATGTACAAAGTAACCAGGTATCACAAAAGATAGACAAAATAATAAACTCTCTGTGTATAGTGGTGAAATAATACATATATTAAGGAAAAAGACTAATCACTGTATTAGAAAACTGGCAAGAACCTAGGCCATGAGCAGAGGCCATATAAAATTTGTTTATTTTGTTGTAGGAGAGTAGTAGTAGTAGATGTCCAGCTTGTGAAGGGAACTTTATAACTCCACAACAATTTTTATTATAAATATTGAGTTTTTAATGACTACAACTCAAGGTGAGGGTTGTATATTGTAATGTTTTTTAGACTTAAGTTAATTAGATACCAATCATATTTAGTATCGCTAGATTCAGTAAAAAACAAGGAATATAAATACATTAATGGCATACAAATTGTAAGTACTAATGTGAAACTGTTTGATAAATACCAGTGTAAATTTTGAAATATCCATTGTATGAAGAATAAGAAATTCGTTCTAAAAGCTTCTACGGAAGTGAAAATTGTTCTATGACATTCCATTTCGTTTATTCCCGAACAATCTAGAAAGAATTTTACACAAATATACCGGAAGTCGACGAAAACAGTCATCCCGATTTCGTATAAAAGCGAGACAAAATTTGACCAAAAAACACTTGAAGACTGAACTCCAGAATTGATGCATCTCACACAACACTGATCAACGCAGCTAAGGCGAAACCGAGAGGCGAGAAATCGACAAGACACGGCAGGAAGGCTTTTCCCGTACATAGACATAACCGCCTGACTTAACCTCAACGAGAGTATACGCCAAAAAATATCGCTGAAATAGAGCAGCGATACGGCAAATTCTAATAGAAAGCACGCAGCCAGAACGTCGACGGCCCAGGAGGGTCCCAACATTTAATAGAGAACGAATTCTGCTGTGTTCGCATTGACTGACTAACGTGACAAATAATTCCCCCGAACGAAACAAACAATACGCTAGCCTTCCTCAAAACTGCATGGGATCAGCGCTGCGGTGGCAGATTTCTGAATCAACGCTAAGCAGATGATTCGTAGTGGCGGCGTTTGAACGAGATTTTACTGCCAAACGTTTTGACAAAAAGTGCGGAAAAAGTAACGATCGAAAAAATTGACTTTAAATAGATTCAGTGTACCCCCGAAGAGGCGAGATCGAGAAACTACCCGAAGGAAGTGTCCAGTGAGAGAATAAACGACCATTGGAACGTGAGTTACCAAAATTAAAATCATTGTTACCTGGTTACATTTATCACACAGTTGTACTTTACACGCCACATATACACCTTCAAATCACTTAGTTTTTTTTCTTGTAAGGCATCTAATTGATATGTCTTGGTAGTTCAAAGGAGTCACGTCCTGAGATTAAAGTTTTTTCACATATTAAACTCATGCTTGTCAACTGAGTCAGAATCTGAATTATACTAGCCGATACTTGATTGGACATATAAAAAATTGTCAATAATAATAACTTGTAAAATTTTTTCTCTGCAATTTTATAATTTTTATGAATGATAGTCCTTCAGACGATTTGTTTGTTGTTTTTAAAGAATCATTAAACATAACTGATTTTTCAAAGCTGAACTAACTTGTTTAAATTTTTCCGTAGATTTAAAAATTTTATCAATCACATTTAATTTTTTCTTGGAACAAACGTTTCCAAGTGGCGCCCACAAAAAGCATAGTTTTAAGTTGTGTTACAGGACTACATCACTGCAGAGGATCCAGTCAACAGAGTAAGTAACAAAAGTGCGCGGAGGTAACGCCCGATACAGTACAACAACACTTTTACAATTACAACACCCTACATTTCTATTTGTTATAAATTGGCAGCCCAACTAGTGAGGCTTGGAAAAGACGGAACAAGCCCGGCAACTACCAACATATTGAAATGCCGCAACCAAAGGGAAAAAAGGTGAAGAAAACTGTGGAACCCGAGTTAAGTGTGGAAGACGGAGAGGCAGTACAAATGGAGGAAACGGAATTAGAACCGCCCACACTAGAAATGGAAAGACCGGTACAAACGGCAGAGGAATTAGAAGAACAAACGGGAGAAGAACCCATACAAATGGTAGAACAAACAGAGAAACCCGAACCAGAAAAAATAACAGGAAGCGTTGACGCGAATATGATAATGATGATGTTCCGAACGCTAAATGAAAATATAAATAAAAACAGACGGGAAGACAAGGCGGAGATAAAAGGGAGTATGGAATCTTTAAAGGAGGATATGAACGAAAATACTAAAAAAAGTAATGAGCAAATGTTCCAAAGGATGGAAGAAAAAATGAACAAAAACACAGAATCGTTAAAGGAGGATATGAATAAAAATAGACAGGAAGATAAGGAGGAGAATAATAAAAATATGGGGAAATTAGACAAAAACATAGAATCTTTAAGGGAGGATATAACCGAGAAAATAAATGATAATGGGAAAAAACTGGAGATATTTCAGGGGGAGAACAAAAAAAGCATAGAGTCCCTGAAAAAGGAAATTAGCATAAAATACGAAACAGTAACCAAAAAGATCGATGATAATAAAATTGATAGTGACAGGAAGGTCGAGAATATGGAGAAACAGTTGGAAAGGTTACGGGAGGGAAACAATACACGTTTCGAAAGTATAGAGGAACAAGCAGTAGAGACCAAACAAGATGTTAGAAACCTCGAAAACAAGGTAAGGCAGGACCAAGACGCCATCATGCAGGAGGTGGGAGAAGTCCAGCACATCGCTAACAGGCTGGACGGACAGATAAAAACTAACAAAAATAGTATTATGGAAATAGATAAGAGAGAGAAAAACCTGCAGGAAAGATTAGAGGCGCTGAGAGACACACCAATACTAAACACTCATACGTGTCATGGTGAAAACAGGGAAGTAATCAACTTCCAGGACTACCGACGAAACCCAATGGAATTTTTGGAAAGAATGGAGGAGGTTATTGGGAGAAGTAGAGAAACAAGGTGGGACAGGATAAGAGAGATGCTTGACGAGACATTTAAAAATACTAAGGATAACTGGTGGATAGCGGTACGACCAGAAATAACGAATTTAGCAGAGTTTAAACGCCAGTTTAAAGAAAAGTATTGGTCAGAGACCGCACAAAACAGGGTAAGAATGGACATTTTCTATGGCAAATACGACGCGTCCTATGGACAGTCCCCGACGTCTTATTTCCTGGGAAAGGTATGTTTAGCACGGAAGTTGATACCGCCGATCCCAGAAGAATGTTTGGTAAAGCAGTTAGCTGGACATTACAGCTATGGGATCAAGGATGCCCAATTATACCAACAAATTAGCAAAATAGCCGATCTGGCCAAATTATTGGAAAATTGCGAATCCACAGGAAGGTTCCAGGATTACCAACCCCCCAATCGTAAGGTAGAGTACAACAACAATAATAACGGACCAAACCGGAATGGAGGTGGGAACGGTAATAATCTAAGCACCAATAATCAGAATAATAATATCCCACCAAACGGCCGAAATGATACCACTCAGGGCCCAATTAACCGCAACTACCCGGGACCAAACAGAGGTAAGTACACCGGGAATAACTACGGTAGGAACTTCCACCAGGGAAACGGTTATCGCGGGAATAATTATAGAGGAAGTAATTATGGTCAACGTAATGGTTATCGCAACGGGGGAAACCAAGGAGGAAGCGATAGGAGAAACCAAAATGAATATAGGCCCCAGGTAAATTATACAATAGCCAATAACCGACGGCCATATCCACCTAATGTACCCACTTACATGTTTTACCCACAACAGGCGTCAGGTAGCCAGGGTAACACGGCGAATAGCCAACCTATTAACGGTAATCCCGAGGTCAGGCCGGAAACACAGACGGGTCAGCAACCCAATGTTCCAGGAGACCGGGCCAATGAGACAGTGGCTCATTTAAACTAAACGCGGCAGTGAAAAAGGAAAACCGCCCTTCACTGAACCAATATTATGGGGTGACAAACGACGAACACAGACAGGACAAAGACGGGACTATCTTAAGAATAAATAATTACCTTAAGGATATTAGAGAGGAGTTATTAGAAGAAGGTGACGATATCATTAAAAATAGTAACCAAGGGAATAATAGTATCGTGCAGATTAAAGCATATATCAATGGCATAGAAGCGATACTACTCATTGACACGGGGTCAAATGTGTCACTTATTGATAGCATTGAGTTAGAGCGGATTAAGCAACATAGTAATTTACCAATACCCACTCTACCGATAAATAACGTTGTTTTAGTCGGAGCAACGGGGAGGCAAAATAAATCGATAAAGAAACAGGTGTCATTAGAGATGACTAGTAATGGGGTAACAATACCAATAGGGTTATTAGTGGCGAGTAATTTACCCATGAGTATACTAATAGGCTGCGATATACTTAGGCCATACAATGCTGTGATAGATTTGGAAAGTAAGGTGATAACTTTTAAGACTAACAAGGGGATTTGGACCAATAATTTGATCGATGTCCAAGGAAGTGGTACAGACGATACACCTTATCAAGCGATAGTAAACCATTATTATTGTACCGATCGTCCAATCAATATGCCATTATATCAGGAGGAAAACCCAGAGTTGTGGTTAGAAAAATTAGAAGAAATACGGGATTTCCAAAGGACGAAAGCAAGGGGTCTGGTCAGCGAGAAACAGGCGGAACAATTAGTCGAGGTATACAACCGTTATAATCACATATTCTCGAACGCTCCAGGTAAAGCCAGAGATTATCAGTGCACCATAAAATTCAAAACCCCGGTGGAATTCAATAGGAAATCGTACCCGATCGCATACTCGCTAAAGAACGAAGTCAGGGAAGAATTGAACAGGATGATAGAGGACGACATAATCGAGTATAGTCATTCGCCCTTTACCAGCTCAATCATAGCGGTGCCAAAAAAGAACGGAAAGGTACGTATATGTCTCGATGCTAGGGAGATTAACAAAATGATTGTTAACGACCGCACCTCACCTGGGGAGATAGAGGAGATATTAAAAAAGTTCCACGGAATCAGATATATAAGCTCATGGGATACGGTATGCGGTTACTGGCAGATAGAACTCCACCCTGATAGTAGGAAATATATGGCATTCATATTCGAGGGCAGAAACTATCAGTTTAAGCGGTTACCTTTTGGCTTAATAAATTCTGTGGCGGTGTTTGTAAAGATAATGGACAGAATATTGGGGCAGGAAGTACTGAAGTTTACGACAGTGTACGTCGACGACCTACTGGTGACTTCAGGGAATTGGGACGACCATTGTAATAGGGTTGAACAGGTGCTACAGAAATTATCAGAGAATAATATCACCCTCAAATTAGACAAGTCCCAATTCATAGCAAATGAGGTGAAATTTTTAGGATTCAATTTAACAGAACAAGGGATTGCTCCATCCAAGGAAAAGGTAGAGGCCATACAGAAGTTCCCCACCCCAAAGAATAGGAAACAGCTGCAGTCATTTTTAGGAATCTGCAACTATTACAGAAAGTTTCGGTCCAATTACTCAGAACTAACTGCCAGGTTTCAAAAGCAGTTATCAGCTAAAGACAAATGGACCTGGGGACCAGAGCAAGATGGAGTGCTCAATATCATAAAGGAAAAGTTTTTAGAAACAGTAATGTTGCATCATCCCGACTTTACAAAACCATTTTTTCTAAACTGCGATGCCAGTAACGTGAGTTTAGGTGCAGCCCTCTATCAGGAAGATCAGGACGGTAACCATTTAGTAATTAGCTTTGCTAGCCGCGTGCTGAACAGTTGCGAAAGAAACTACAATACTACCGAAAAAGAACTGTTGAGTGTAGTTTTCGCATGCGGTAAATTCAGGACATATATATTAGGGTACCCCGTAACAGTTAGAAGCGACCACAAATCTATATCATTTTTAAAGCATTGTAAACTGAACCACGGAAGGCTGACTAGATGGGTTTTGCCCTTGCAAGAGTACAATATCACATGGGAATATATACCCGGCAAACAGAACGTAGCCGCCGACGTCTTATCTCGCGTCAATATACCAGACCAAACCTTTGACGGCGAAAAGGAACAATTAGCCAAGGTTTACCACATTCTTAAAAGCAGGGAGGATTTAAAAAATATTTTGCACGAAATAAAGTCACAACAAGAGGCCGATCCGAAATTAGGAGATATTAGAAAAAGGGTACAGGAAGGCGATGAGGTCATAAACAGATTTTATTGTATACACGATGACACTTTGTTTATTAGGAATACCCCGCACCTAGAGAATTGGAAATTAGTGATTCCACCAGCGATAGAGAGACCGCTAATAATCGACTATCACGAGAGGTACGGACATATGGGTGCCCTTAAAGTAAGGAAGGCATTGGAGGAGCAAACATACATCAAGGGGATGAATAAGAAGGTGCAACTGGCGATAAGATCGTGCGATATTTGTCAAAAAGTCAAGTGTGATAACGAAAGGAAGGAAGGGGTCATGATACCCATATTATCTACCGAAAAATTGGAAAAGGTATTTCTCGATATCTGCGGACCCTTTCCACGCAGCGGTGGGAGACACCGATATAAATTTATCGTAATCATTTTCGACCACTTTAGCAAGTATACAAAGCTATACCCAATAACTAGGGCAACGACCAGGAAAATAATAAACATAATAATCCAGCGTTATATAATGGAAGTGGGCCGACCGTATTCTATAATTACGGACCACGGTACTCAGTTTAGGGGAAAACTTTGGAAGGAAAGCTTGGGAGAACACGGAATAAAAACGTACAAGACGTCCGTATATCACCCGAATAGTAACCCAGCCGAGAGAGTGTTAAGGGAGGTAGGACGGTTGCTAAGAACATACTGCCATAACGAGCAGAAAAGATGGCATGAATATGTAGCCTCTACCGAGGATTTTCTCAATTTCTCGCATCACAATACCATCGAGATGTCGCCATACACGGTTATGTTCGAAAGACCCCCACCACGAGAGATAAAAGAAATTATTAATTTTCCCGACGAACCCGCATACCAATTTGAAGGGGCAAAATTTTATAATAAGGTGTTAGAAAAAACGGAACAGCAGCGGAAAAAATATATCAAATCACAGCCTAAGGCAATTAAATATGAGGTAGGTGAAAAGGTGTTAGTTAAAAATAGAGAATTGCCCAGTGCTATACAAGGCATAACGAGGAAATTGCTACTCTTATATACAGGGCCTTTCACGATAACCAGAGATAATAAGAACAATACCTACCAGGTAACTGACACAATCAGGAACAAGGTAAAAGGAACGTATAACCAGACTTCATTAAAAAAGTACCATGAATAAAAAATCGCAAGTCAAATACTCAATCAGTGACCAAGTACCATGACCAAAGACCCAAGTTAGATACAGCATCATAGAGAAGGTACCTTGACTAAACATGTCAACGTGAATTTTTTAACTTAGCCATAATTAGAAAGGAGATAGAGATTTTTAAATAAATATAAATATTATTGTATTATGATTATTATAAATAAATATTACGAGAAGGACACCTTACACCAAAGGCATAAAGATATATATAAAATATAGATTTATTTCCAATAGCCAAGTCAACGTATATTTACCAGCTTACCCGTACTTAGAGAAGGAGAGAGATTGTTATAAATAAATACTACAAGATGGACACTTAGTAAAGGAGAAAGAAGGAGAAATACTGTCATATATTTGATACTAAATGGAAATGATAAATGGAAAAAAAAAAAAAAGGGAAAACAGTGTGTTACATAAGGAGATAATGATGAATATGAATATAGCTAATAACATTGAATGATTTTAAACGATAATTTTAACCTGCGGAGAACGATATATTAATATAATTGTGAATTAATCAGAAGAGTTTAAGAAAGGGAATTTATGTGTAGGAGCCTATGATCTTTGAATATTGTATTTTTTTTTTATTATTATTATTATTATTATTATTTGTTGCAAAGGTGCAATTATTATTTTCTGAACAGGGATGTGTTGCCTCTGATTTCAGTAGTTATAGACAGGAAGGGACAGGAAATGTATGCCATAGTGAGCCACTCTGACTCCCAACCCTCTATGTAAGTTAGGGAATTGATAGGGATTTATATCAAAGATTAATTATAAGACATCAAGGTAAAAAGGAAAGGAATAGGTGATATGACAAAGAACGAACTAGGGATATTGAGTTGGATTAATATATTAAAGGAGTAGTACAGGAATTTAATTATAAGATAAAAGAATGAGACATAAAGAAGCTAATAAAGGGTTATTATAGAGATGATAATTTCATCAAAACCAAAGATATGTTTTTCCAAAATTATCAACTTTAACGGTGAGGCATATGTAGCGTCACAGAACGTTCCATAAAAGGAAATCATTTATATAGTAAGTTAGCATAGGAGGAAAGTGAAGTGAACAGTATCGAACCCAAGTAGTCCCAAAAAATTGTGTAATTTTGTATAATAATTATTTCTATCAACTTGAAAAAACGACCAAACTATGACTAAGACAAAACCCCATATATATTATTAAAGTGAATAAGAGTGAAAAAACCATAAGACACTATAAGAGAGAGAAATAATGTCAGAATCTACCAGAATAAAGTCAATAATTATTAAGTTTTATAACTATGAATATAGTATTAAAAACTATTTTTTGTGAACAAATGGACAAGATCCATTATTATATTATGTGATGTAAATAAAATAAATGTATTAAATGACTTAAATACATTATTAGAATGAGTTTAAGTTAAAATAAAAATTGTATATTTGCAATGACAAAAAATATTAATGTGTTGGATTTGAGACCATACACCAAGATTTCATGAAAAAATTAATTATTATCAGATTTAAATAAAAACTATATGTAATTGTCAAGCAGACAATAGTGAACAATTTATCGTAAATAAAGGAAGCTGTCAAATGAATAAAAAGCAGCCAAAATAGACAAAAACAGTGTTAACTAAAAACATGTAATAGGCATCTAATATTGTATAATTTATGAATTTAATGTTGTCAAAATGCAACCAAACTGTATTAGAAAGCTGTAATATGATATTAAGCAACTATACTAATATACCTGACCAACTTTAACATTGTAATAGTCAAGTCAGCAAAATATTTACTTATACCATGTATGGCTGAAGCCAATTACCCAGTACAAAAGAATCATATCTGGCTAAAATACTTACATAATACTAACAAAAATGTGATAGAAAGGTACAATACATCAAAATACCTTAATAAGAAATAAACTCAGTTGAAAGTAAAGTCAATTCTAAAAGAATTTAACTAATTAGAGTGAGATTTGTCACACCATAAAAAATGACATCTCAAGACAATCAATGATGCTATGTCATCTTGTGATAAATATAAATTATGTACAAAGTAACCAGGTATCACAAAAGATAGACAAAATAATAAACTCTCTGTGTATAGTGGTGAAATAATACATATATTAAGGAAAAAGACTAATCACTGTATTAGAAAACTGGCAAGAACCTAGGCCATGAGCAGAGGCCATATAAAATTGTATTTATTTGTGTTTTATTGATGTTCAAATTTGTTTATTTTGTTGTAGGAGAGTAGTAGTAGTAGATGTCCAGCTTGTGAAGGGAACTTTATAACTCCACAACAATTTTTATTATAAATATTGAGTTTTTAATGACTACAACTCAAGGTGAGGGTTGTATATTGTAATGTTTTTTAGACTTAAGTTAATTAGATACCAATCATATTTAGTATCGCTAGATTCAGTAAAAAACAAGGAATATAAATACATTAATGGCATACAAATTGTAAGTACTAATGTGAAACTGTTTGATAAATACCAGTGTAAATTTTGAAATATCCATTGTATGAAGAATAAGAAATTCGTTCTAAAAGCTTCTACGGAAGTGAAAATTGTTCTATGACATTCCATTTCGTTTATTCCCGAACAATCTAGAAAGAATTTTACACAAATATACCGGAAGTCGACGAAAACAGTCATCCCGATTTCGTATAAAAGCGAGACAAAATTTGACCAAAAAACACTTGAAGACTGAACTCCAGAATTGATGCATCTCACACAACACTGATCAACGCAGCTAAGGCGAAACCGAGAGGCGAGAAATCGACAAGACACGGCAGGAAGGCTTTTCCCGTACATAGACATAACCGCCTGACTTAACCTCAACGAGAGTATACGCCAAAAAATATCGCTGAAATAGAGCAGCGATACGGCAAATTCTAATAGAAAGCACGCAGCCAGAACGTCGACGGCCCAGGAGGGTCCCAACATTTAATAGAGAACGAATTCTGCTGTGTTCGCATTGACTGACTAACGTGACAAATAATTCCCCCGAACGAAACAAACAATACACTAGCCTTCCTCAAAACTGCATGGGATCAGCGCTGCGGTGGCAGATTTCTGAATCAACGCTAAGCAGATGATTCGTAGTGGCGGCGTTTGAACGAGATTTTACTGCCAAACGTTTTGACAAAAAGTGCGGAAAAAGTAACGATCGAAAAAATTGACTTTAAATAGATTCAGTGTACCCCCGAAGAGGCGAGATCGAGAAACTACCCGAAGGAAGTGTCCAGTGAGAGAATAAACGACCATTGGAACGTGAGTTACCAAAATTAAAATCATTGTTACCTGGTTACATTTATCACACAGTTGTACTTTACACGCCACATATACACCTTCAAATCACTTAGTTTTTTTTCTTGTAAGGCATCTAATTGATATGTCTTGGTAGTTCAAAGGAGTCACGTCCTGAGATTAAAGTTTTTTCACATATTAAACTCATGCTTGTCAACTGAGTCAGAATCTGAATTATACTAGCCGATACTTGATTGGACATATAAAAAATTGTCAATAATAATAACTTGTAAAATTTTTTCTCTGCAATTTTATAATTTTTATGAATGATAGTCCTTCAGACGATTTGTTTGTTGTTTTTAAAGAATCATTAAACATAACTGATTTTTCAAAGCTAAACTGACTTGTTTAAATTTTTCCGTAGATTTAAAAATTTTATCAATCACATTTAATTTTTTCTTGGAACAAACGTTTCCAAGTGGCGCCCACAAAAAGCATAGTTTTAAGTTGTGTTACAGGACTACATCACTGCAGAGGATCCAGTCAACAGAGTAAGTAACAAAAGTGCGCGGAGGTAACGCCCGATACAGTACAACAACACTTTTACAATTACAACACCCTACATTTCTATTTGTTATAAATTGGCAGCCCAACTAGTGAGGCTTGGAAAAGACGGAACAAGCCCGGCAACTACCAACATATTGAAATGCCGCAACCAAAGGGAAAAAAGGTGAAGAAAACTGTGGAACCCGAGTTAAGTGTGGAAGACGGAGAGGCAGTACAAATGGAGGAAACGGAATTAGAACCGCCCACACTAGAAATGGAAAGACCGGTACAAACGGCAGAGGAATTAGAAGAACAAACGGGAGAAGAACCCATACAAATGGTAGAACAAACAGAGAAACCCGAACCAGAAAAAATAACAGGAAGCGTTGACGCGAATATGATAATGATGATGTTCCGAACGCTAAATGAAAATATAAATAAAAACAGACGGGAAGACAAGGCGGAGATAAAAGGGAGTATAGAATCTTTAAAGGAGGATATGAACGAAAATACTAAAAAAAGTAATGAGCAAATGTTCCAAAGGATGGAAGAAAAAATGAACAAAAACACAGAATCGTTAAAGGAGGATATGAATAAAAATAGACAGGAAGATAAGGAGGAGAATAATAAAAATATGGGGAAATTAGACAAAAACATAGAATCTTTAAGGGAGGATATAACCGAGAAAATAAATGATAATGGGAAAAAACTGGAGATATTTCAGGGGGAGAACAAAAAAAGCATAGAGTCCCTGAAAAAGGAAATTAGCATAAAATACGAAACAGTAACCAAAAAGATCGATGGTAATAAAATTGATAGTGACAGGAAGGTCGAGAATATGGAGAAACAGTTGGAAAGGTTACGGGAGGGAAACAATACACGTTTCGAAAGTATAGAGGAACAAGCAGTAGAGACCAAACAAGATGTTAGAAACCTCGAAAACAAGGTAAGGCAGGACCAAGACGCCATCATGCAGGAGGTGGGAGAAGTCCAGGACATCGCTAACAGGCTGGACGAACAGATAAAAACTAACAAAAATAGTATTATGGAAATAGATAAGAGAGAGAAAAACCTGCAGGAAAGATTAGAGGCGCTGAGAGACACACCAATACTAAACACTCATACGTGTCATGGTGAAAACAGGGAAGTAATCAACTTCCAGGACTACCGACGAAACCCAATGGAATTTTTGGAAAGAATGGAGGAGGTTATTGGGAGAAGTAGAGAAACAAGGTGGGACAGGATAAGAGAGATGCTTGACGAGACATTTAAAAATACTAAGGATAACTGGTGGATAGCGGTACGACCAGAAATAACGAATTTAGCAGAGTTTAAACGCCAGTTTAAAGAAAAGTATTGGTCAGAGACCGCACAAAACAGGGTAAGAATGGACATTTTCTATGGCAAATACGACGCGTCCTATGGACAGTCCCCGACGTCTTATTTCCTGGGAAAGGTATGTTTAGCACGGAAGTTGATACCGCCGATCCCAGAAGAATGTTTGGTAAAGCAGTTAGCTGGACATTACAGCTATGGGATCAAGGATGCCCAATTATACCAACAAATTAGCAAAATAGCCGATCTGGCCAAATTATTGGAAAATTGCGAATCCACAGGAAGTTTCCAGGAATACCAACCCCCCAATCGTAAGGTAGAGTACAACAACAATAATAACGGACCAAACCGGAATGGAGGTGGGAACGGTAATAATCTAAGCACCAATAATCAGAATAATAATATCCCACCAAACGGCCGAAATGATACCACTCAGGGCCCAATTAACCGCAACTACCCGGGACCAAACAGAGGTAAGTACACCGGGAATAACTACGGTAGGAACTTCCACCAGGGAAACGGTTATCGCGGGAATAATTATAGAGGAAGTAATTATGGTCAACGTAATGGTTATCGCAACGGGGGAAACCAAGGAGGAAGCGATAGGAGAAACCAAAATGAATATAGGCCCCAGGTAAATTATACAATAGCCAATAACCGACGGCCATATCCACCTAATGTACCCACTTACATGTTTTACCCACAACAGGCGTCAGGTAGCCAGGGTAACACGGCGAATAGCCAACCTATTAACGGTAATCCCGAGGTCAGGCCGGAAACACAGACGGGTCAGCAACCCAATGTTCCAGGAGACCGGGCCAATGAGACAGTGGCTCATTTAAACTAAACGCGGCAGTGAAAAAGGAAAACCGCCCTTCACTGAACCAATATTATGGGGTGACAAACGACGAACACAGACAGGACAAAGACGGGACTATCTTAAGAATAAATAATTACCTTAAGGATATTAGAGAGGAGTTATTAGAAGAAGGTGACGATATCATTAAAAATAGTAACCAAGGGAATAATAGTATCGTGCAGATTAAAGCATATATCAATGGCATAGAAGCGATACTACTCATTGACACGGGGTCAAATGTGTCACTTATTGATAGCATTGAGTTAGAGCGGATTAAGCAACATAGTAATTTACCAATACCCACTCTACCGATAAATAACGTTGTTTTAGTCGGAGCAACGGGGAGGCAAAATAAATCGATAAAGAAACAGGTGTCATTAGAGATGACTAGTAATGGGGTAACAATACCAATAGGGTTATTAGTGGCGAGTAATTTACCCATGAGTATACTAATAGGCTGCGATATACTTAGGCCATACAATGCTGTGATAGATTTGGAAAGTAAGGTGATAACTTTTAAGACTAACAAGGGGATTTGGACCAATAATTTGATCGATGTCCAAGGAAGTGGTACAGACGATACACCTTATCAAGCGATAGTAAACCATTATTATTGTACCGATCGTCCAATCAATATGCCATTATATCAGGAGGAAAACCCAGAGTTGTGGTTAGAAAAATTAGAAGAAATACGGGATTTCCAAAGGACGAAAGCAAGGGGTCTGGTCAGCGAGAAACAGGCGGAACAATTAGTCGAGGTATACAACCGTTATAATCACATATTCTCGAACGCTCCAGGTAAAGCCAGAGATTATCAGTGCACCATAAAATTCAAAACCCCGGTGGAATTCAATAGGAAATCGTACCCGATCGCATACTCGCTAAAGAACGAAGTCAGGGAAGAATTGAACAGGATGATAGAGGACGACATAATCGAGTATAGTCATTCGCCCTTTACCAGCCCAATCATAGCGGTGCCAAAAAAGAACGGAAAGGTACGTATATGTCTCGATGCTAGGGAGATTAACAAAATGATTGTTAACGACCGCACCTCACCTGGGGAGATAGAGGAGATATTAAAAAAGTTCCACGGAATCAGATATATAAGCTCATGGGATACGGTATGCGGTTACTGGCAGATAGAACTCCACCCTGATAGTAGGAAATATATGGCATTCATATTCGAGGGCAGAAACTATCAGTTTAAGCGGTTACCTTTTGGCTTAATAAATTCTGTGGCGGTGTTTGTAAAGATAATGGACAGAATATTGGGGCAGGAAGTACTGAAGTTTACGACAGTGTACGTCGACGACCTACTGGTGACTTCAGCGAATTGGGACGACCATTGTAATAGGGTTGAACAGGTGCTACAGAAATTATCAGAGAATAATATCACCCTCAAATTAGACAAGTCCCAATTCATAGCAAATGAGGTGAAATTTTTAGGATTCAATTTAACAGAACAAGGGATTACTCCATCCAAGGAAAAGGTAGAGGCCATACAGAAGTTCCCCACCCCAAAGAATAGGAAACAGCTGCAGTCATTTTTAGGAATCTGCAACTATTACAGAAAGTTTCGGTCCAATTACTCAGAACTAACTGCCAGGTTTCAAAAGCAGTTATCAGCTAAAGACAAATGGACCTGGGGACCAGAGCAAGATGGAGTGCTCAATATCATAAAGGAAAAGTTTTTAGAAACAGTAATGTTGCATCATCCCGACTTTACAAAACCATTTTTTCTAAACTGCGATGCCAGTAACGTGAGTTTAGGTGCAGCCCTCTATCAGGAAGATCAGGACGGTAACCATTTAGTAATTAGCTTTGCTAGCCGCGTGCTGAACAGTTGCGAAAGAAACTACAATACTACCGAAAAAGAACTGTTGAGTGTAGTTTTCGCATGCGGTAAATTCAGGACATATATATTAGGGTACCCCGTAACAGTTAGAAGCGACCACAAATCTATATCATTTTTAAAGCATTGTAAACTGAACCACGGAAGGCTGACTAGATGGGTTTTGCCCTTGCAAGAGTACAATATCACATGGGAATATATACCCGGCAAACAGAACGTAGCCGCCGACGTCTTATCTCGCGTCAATATACCAGACCAAACCTTTGACGGCGAAAAGGAACAATTAGCCAAGGTTTACCACATTCTTAAAAGCAGGGAGGATTTAAAAAATATTTTGCACGAAATAAAGTCACAACAAGAGGCCGATCCGAAATTAGGAGATATTAGAAAAAGGGTACAGGAAGGCGATGAGGTCATAAACAGATTTTATTGTATACACGATGACACTTTGTTTATTAGGAATACCCCGCACCTAGAGAATTGGAAATTAGTGATTCCACCAGCGATAGAGAGACCGCTAATAATCGACTATCACGAGAGGTACGGACATATGGGTGCCCTTAAAGTAAGGAAGGCATTGGAGGAGCAAACATACATCAAGGGGATGAATAAGAAGGTGCAACTGGCGATAAGATCGTGCGATATTTGTCAAAAAGTTAAGTGTGATAACGAAAGGAAGGAAGGGGTCATGATACCCATATTATCTACCGAAAAATTGGAAAAGGTATTTCTCGATATCTGCGGACCCTTTCCACGCAGCGGTGGGAGACACCGATATAAATTTATCGTAATCATTTTCGACCACTTTAGCAAGTATACAAAGCTATACCCAATAACTAGGGCAACGACCAGGAAAATAATAAACATAATAATCCAGCGTTATATAATGGAAGTGGGCCGACCGTATTCTATAATTACGGACCACGGTACTCAGTTTAGGGGAAAACTTTGGAAGGAAAGCTTGGGAGAACACGGAATAAAAACGTACAAGACGTCCGTATATCACCCGAATAGTAACCCAGCCGAGAGAGTGTTAAGGGAGGTAGGACGGTTGCTAAGAACATACTGCCATAACGAGCAGAAAAGATGGCATGAATATGTAGCCTCTACCGAGGATTTTCTCAATTTCTCGCATCACAATACCATCGAGATGTCGCCATACACGGTTATGTTCGAAAGACCCCCACCACGAGAGATAAAAGAAATTATTAATTTTCCCGACGAACCCGCATACCAATTTGAAGGGGCAAAATTTTATAATAAGGTGTTAGAAAAAACGGAACAGCAGCGGAAAAAATATATCAAATCACAGCCTAAGGCAATTAAATATGAGGTAGGTGAAAAGGTGTTAGTTAAAAATAGAGAATTGCCCAGTGCTATACAAGGCATAACGAGGAAATTGCTACTCTTATATACAGGGCCTTTCACGATAACCAGAGATAATAAGAACAATACCTACCAGGTAACTGACACAATCAGGAACAAGGTAAAAGGAACGTATAACCAGACTTCATTAAAAAAGTACCATGAATAAAAAATCGCAAGTCAAATACTCAATCAGTGACCAAGTACCATGACCAAAGACCCAAGTTAGATACAGCATCATAGAGAAGGTACCTTGACTAAACATGTCAACGTGAATTTTTTAACTTAGCCATAATTAGAAAGGAGATAGAGATTTTTAAATAAATATAAATATTATTGTATTATGATTATTATAAATAAATATTACGAGAAGGACACCTTACACCAAAGGCATAAAGATATATATAAAATATAGATTTATTTCCAATAGCCAAGTCAACGTATATTTACCAGCTTACCCGTACTTAGAGAAGGAGAGAGATTGTTATAAATAAATACTACAAGATGGACACTTAGTAAAGGAGAAAGAAGGAGAAATACTGTCATATATTTGATACTAAATGGAAATGATAAATGGAAAAAAAAAAAGGGAAAACAGTGTGTTACATAAGGAGATAATGATGAATATGAATATAGCTAATAACATTGAATGATTTTAAACGATAATTTTAACCTGCGGAGAACGATATATTAATATAATTGTGAATTAATCAGAAGAGTTTAAGAAAGGGAATTTATGTGTAGGAGCCTATGATCTTTGAATATTGTATTTTTTTTTATTATTATTATTATTATTATTATTTGTTGCAAAGTTGCAATTATTATTTTCTGAACAGGGATGTGTTGCCTCTGATTTCAGTAGTTATAGACAGGAAGGGACAGGAAATGTATGCCATAGTGAGCCACTCTGACTCCCAAACCTCTATGTAAGTTAGGGAATTGATAGGGATTTATATCAAAGATTAATTATAAGACATCAAGGTAAAAAGGAAAGGAATAGGTGATATGACAAAGAACGAACTAGGGATATTGAGTTGGATTAATATATTAAAGGAGTAGTACAGGAATTTAATTATAAGATAAAAGAATGAGACATAAAGAAGCTAATAAAGGGTTATTATAGAGATGATAATTTCATCAAAACCAAAGATATGTTTTTCCAAAATTATCAACTTTAACGGTGAGGCATATGTAGCGTCACAGAACGTTCCATAAAAGGAAATCATTTATATAGTAAGTTAGCATAGGAGGAAAGTGAAGTGAACAGTATCGAACCCAAGTAGTCCCAAAAAATTGTGTAATTTTGTATAATAATTATTTCTATCAACTTGAAAAAACGACCAAACTATGACTAAGACAAAACCCCATATATATTATTAAAGTGAATAAGAGTGAAAAAACCATAAGACACTATAAGAGAGAGAAATAATGTCAGAATCTACCAGAATAAAGTCAATAATTATTAAGTTTTATAACTATGAATATAGTATTAAAAACTATTTTTTGTGAATAAATGGACAAGATCCATTATTATATTATGTGATGTAAATAAAATAAATGTATTAAATGACTTAAATACATTATTAGAAAGAGTTTAAGTTAAAATAAAAATTGTATATTTGCAATGACAAAAAATATTAATGTGTTGGATTTGAGACCATACACCAAGATTTCATGAAAAAATTAATTATTATCAGATTTAAATAAAAACTATACGTAATTGTCAAGCAGACAATAGTGAACAATTTATCTTAAATAAAGGAAGCTGTCAAATGAATAAAAAGCAGCCAAAATAGACAAAAACAGTGTTAACTAAAAACATGTAATAGGCATCTAATATTGTATAATTTATGAATTTAATGTTGTCAAAATGCAACCAAACTGTATTAGAAAGCTGTAATATGATATTAAGCAACTATACTAATATACCTGACCAACTTTAACATTGTAATAGTCAAGTCAGCAAAATATTTACTTATACCATGTATGGCTGAAGCCAATTACCCAGTACAAAAGAATCATATCTGGCTAAAATACTTACATAATACTAACAAAAATGTGATAGAAAGGTACAATACATCAAAATACCTTAATAAGAAATAAACTCAGTTGAAAGTAAAGTCAATTCTAAAAGAATTTAACTAATTAGAGTGAGATTTGTCACACCATAAAAAATGACATCTCAAGACAATCAATGATGCTATGTCATCTTGTGATAAATATAAAATATGTACAAAGTAACCAGGTATCACAAAAGATAGACAAAATAATAAACTCTCTGTGTATAGTGGTGAAATAATACATATATTAAGGAAAAAGACTAATCACTGTATTAGAAAACTGGCAAGAACCTAGGCCATGAGCAGAGGCCATATAAAATTGTATTTATTTGTGTTTTATTGATGTTCAAATTTGTTTATTTTGTTGTAGGAGAGTAGTAGTAGTAGATGTCCAGCTTGTGAAGGGAACTTTATAACTCCACAACAATTTTTATTATAAATATTGAGTTTTTAATGACTACAACTCAAGGTGAGGGTTGTATATTGTAATGTTTTTTAGACTTAAGTTAATTAGATACCAATCATATTTAGTATCGCTAGATTCAGTAAAAAACAAGGAATATAAATACATTAATGGCATACAAATTGTAAGTACTAATGTGAAACTGTTTGATAAATACCAGTGTAAATTTTGAAATATCCATTGTATGAAGAATAAGAAATTCGTTCTAAAAGCTTCTACGGAAGTGAAAATTGTTCTATGACATTCCATTTCGTTTATTCCCGAACAATCTAGAAAGAATTTTACACAAATATACCGGAAGTCGACGAAAACAGTCATCCCGATTTCGTATAAAAGCGAGACAAAATTTGACCAAAAAACACTTGAAGACTGAACTCCAGAATTGATGCATCTCACACAACACTGATCAACGCAGCTAAGGCGAAACCGAGAGGCGAGAAATCGACAAGACACGGCAGGAAGGCTTTTCCCGTACATAGACATAACCGACTGACTTAACCTCAACGAGAGTATACGCCAAAAAATATCGCTGAAATAGAGCAGCGATACGGCAAATTCTAATAGAAAGCACGCAGCCAGAACGTCGACGGCCCAGGAGGGTCCCAACATTTAATAGAGAACGAATTCTGCTGTGTTCGCATTGACTGACTAACGTGACAAATAATTCCCCCGAACGAAACAAACAATACGCTAGCCTTCCTCAAAACTGCATGGGATCAGCGCTGCGGTGGCAGATTTCTGAATCAACGCTAAGCAGATGATTCGTAGTGGCGGCGTTTGAACGAGATTTTACTGCCAAACGTTTTGACAAAAAGTGCGGAAAAAGTAACGATCGAAAAAATTGACTTTAAATAGATTCAGTGTACCCCCGAAGAGGCGAGATCGAGAAACTACCCGAAGGAAGTGTCCAGTGAGAGAATAAACGACCATTGGAACGTGAGTTACCAAAATTAAAATCATTGTTACCTGGTTACATTTATCACACAGTTGTACTTTACACGCCACATATACACCTTCAAATCACTTAGTTTTTTTTCTTGTAAGGCATCTAATTGATATGTCTTGGTAGTTCAAAGGAGTCACGTCCTGAGATTAAAGTTTTTTCACATATTAAACTCATGCTTGTCAACTGAGTCAGAATCTGAATTATACTAGCCGATACTTGATTGGACATATAAAAAATTGTCAATAATAATAACTTGTAAAATTTTTTCTCTGCAATTTTATAATTTTTATGAATGATAGTCCTTCAGACGATTTGTTTGTTGTTTTTAAAGAATCATTAAACATAACTGATTTTTCAAAGCTAAACTGACTTGTTTAAATTTTTCCGTAGATTTAAAAATTTTATCAATCACATTTAATTTTTTCTTGGAACAAACGTTTCCAAGTGGCGCCCACAAAAAGCATAGTTTTAAGTTGTGTTACAGGACTACATCACTGCAGAGGATCCAGTCAACAGAGTAAGTAACAAAAGTGCGCGGAGGTAACGCCCGATACAGTACAACAACACTTTTACAATTACAACACCCTACATTTCTATTTGTTATAATTAATATATCGATTATCCTTGAGACGGAGTCGAACATTGCTCGAAATCGATTTAATATCGACTATTATTTAAAATTGTTAATAAATCAATTCCTTTCATTTGTATGGTTTAATAAATTATTTCACATGATAATTTAAGGTTTTAATTAAGCAACAAGACTTCCTGAAGGAAGAAAATATTAACGAAAGGTGATATACTGGAGCAACACGGAAGGTCGTTAATCGATTGCTGACAGGAGTTAATCTGTTTAACTCCAGATTTTGTTAATATCTTCCAGAAGTGCGAATTAAACAAGATTACTTTACAGAATTTTAGAAATTTGTTTAAAAACAATAAACAGAATAAATTACAAATTATATACACTATAAACAAACAACAATTTTTTTTCCAGAAAATTTTTTTTATTAAATAAAATTTTTTCTTTCTTTATCTTTATTTGTAACTTTACAGAATACAGGGTCTGGTTACAAATTGGCGCTCGCAACAGTGGGGCTTAAAAGAGTCGAACAGCGGCTAGTTACCAATCGGCATTATCCACAGCGGAGCGAAAAGTTGAAGAGCGTTAAGGTTTATTTAAACGAACCTCTTATTTATTTATTTGTACGGTTACAAATTGGCGTCCAACTAGAGGGCTTATTAATTTAAGCCTCGCAGCGGTTATTTAATAGAAAAAGAAGGAAAAATGCAAATACGAGCTACTTCGAAGAAGAGGGCGGCAGAGGCCGAAAAGGAAGTTGACATGGAAGATAAGGAAGCAACACCCGTGGAAGATCCGGAAGTGTTACTACCCCCGGTGGAAGATAAACAACCCGTACCACCAGAGGAACAACCTGAGGTACCGACACCAATAGGGGAGGTTAATTTACAGGATGCCCTAAGGAAAATGATAATGGAGATGAGTAAGAAATTGAGTGAAGACTTGAATAAGCAAATGGAAGGAGTCAATAAAAATATAGAATCCACTAACAAGAAGATGGATTCTACAAAGGAAGATTTGGGTGGAATAAATAAAAACATAGAAAATACCAACAAGAGGATTGAAGAAACCAGTAAGAATTTGGAAGAGAAGATGGAGGAAAACAACAAGGAAAGGAAAAAGGACAATCAATCTTTGAATAAGAAGATGGAAGATCTGAAAGAGGGCAACCAATCTTTGAGTAAGAAGATGGAAAAGAAAATGGAAGAAAATAATAAGAAGATGGAAGAGAAGATGGAAGAATTATGTAAGAAAATGGATGATATGGTCACAGAAATAAGGAATGATAGTAAACTAATCAGGGAAGAATTAAGAAAGAAGAGGACCAAAAAAATAAAAAATGATAACCAACCAGAAACGGAAGAAATACCAAACGACAAAACAATTGAACCAGTTGTAGTATTACTTGAAAAGAAAAATAACGGAAACCAAAAAAATACTAAAGATATGGAAGTGAAACCAAAGGAAAGGAGAAGAACGCATCCAAAGAAATTAAGGAAAACAAAGGAAGAAATGGAGATGAGGAATCATGGTTTATTTGATGATGATAATATCCCTATTACCAACCATGAAGAAATCGTGAGTTACAGAAATTATGGAAGTAGATTAAAGGTAATCTCAGAAATATTGTACCAACAAACAGTAGTGTACCAATGGGAAAGGACCAGAGGTAAACGGAATACAACATGGGGACCAGATCAGTTTCAGTGCGGGACTGGACACTGTATTCCAGAAAGATGGAAATGTGACATCGTACCAGACTGTGGTGACGGCACAGATGAATCTCCAGGATGTGTTGCATTAGAGTGCCATCCAGAACAGTTCCAGTGTATAGGTACACAAAAATGTATTCCTTCAGGTTGGATATGTGATGGTGAACCAGCTTGTGGGGCTTCAGATAATCAAATAATTAATAATTCAGATGAAGATCCACACAGATATTTTTCAGGTCATACAGCATATGGACCAGAGACGTATTGGTATATAAAACAATATGATAAAAGGAACCACATAAGCTTTGTAGCCATCAAAGGAATAACGGCTAGAAGAATGAAATATAAGGCAAAGGCCAGAGATGTCATTAGGACCGGAACAATTATGAAGACTATGGTCAACCGGACAGTGAGAACAACTGAAATGACAGACTACGGTTAAATCAAATACCACACACCTCCACAAAAAGGGATGGATGTCATGATAACCGACAACGGCAAAAACTCATGTCAAAAAAGAAGAAAATAATTACCAATGAGGAGAATAATTAGAAGAATGAAAAAAGAAACAAAACGGGGATTTAAGAAAGAAAATTAATTAAGGAACTACACCTTACAAAGGAAATATGAGCAACTGTGCGACCTAATAAAAATCATCCACCTTGGTATAAAGGAAAATATAATAATAAGAAATACTTTTGATATAAAGACAAGAAAAAGAGTCATACAATATTTATGAAACTAATATGATATGTTTACCACATAATTATGAAAACTATTACAATTATTTGTGAAAAGTATCATGAGAAATAAAATAATATAAAAAGAATTTATGAAGAACCGTCAAAATTCTAAAATAATGTAAGACCACCTTACATACCAAAGATTATTTGAAGAAAACTATTTGGAAAGAATATAGAAAAGAATTTTGAATTAAACCGTCAAAATTCTAAAATAATGTAAGACCACCTTACATACCAAAGATTATTTGAAGAAAACTATTTTGAAAGAATATAGGAAAGAATTTTGAATTAAATCATCAAAATTTAAAAATAATGTAAGATCAGCTTACTAACCAATTATTTGAAGGAAACATTTTGGCAAGAGAATAAAAAGAATTTATGAAGATTCATCAAAATTTAAAAATAATGTAAGCTCACCTTACATACCAAAGATTTGAAAGAAACATTTTGAAAAGTGTATAAAAAGGATTTATGAATTATGAATAAGTTCTAAAATAAAGTAAGCACACCTTACTAATCAATTATTCGAAAGAAACATTTTGGAAAGAGATAAAAAGAATTTTAAATTCGTCAAAATTTAAAAATAAAGTAAGTTCTCCTTACTAACCAATTATTCGAAGGAAACATTTTGGCAAGAGAATAAGAAGAATTTATGAAGATTCGTCAAAATTTAAAAATAATGTAAGACCACCTTACATACCAAGAATTTGAGAAAATTATTTAGAAATAATATAAGAAGAATTTTGAATTCGACAAAATTCAAAAATAAAGTAAGCACACCTTACTAACCAATTATTCGAAAGAAACATTTTGGAAAGAGATAAAAAGTATTTTGAATCCGTCAAAATTTAAAAATAAAGTAAGTTCACCTTACTAACCAATTATTCGAAGGAAACACTTTGGCAAGAGAATAAAAAGAATTTATGAATTCGTCAAAATTTAAAAATAATGTAAGACCACCTTACATACCAAGAATTTGAGAAAATTATTTGGAAATAATATAAGAAGAATTTTGAAAATCATCAAAATTTAAAAAGAATGTAAGCCCACCTTACATACCAAAGATTTAAGAAAAACTATTTGGAAAGAATATAAAAAGAATTTTGAATCCGTCAAAATTTAAAAATAAAGTAAGTTCACCTTACTAGCCAATTATTCGAAGGAAACATTTTGGCAAAAGAATAAAAAGAATTTATGAAGATTCATCAAAATTTAAAAAGAATGTAAGCCCACCTTACATACCAAAGATTTAAGAAAAACTATTTGGAAAGAATATAAGAAGAATTTAGATCCGTCTAAATTCAAAAATAAAGTAAGCTCACCTTACATACAAAAAATTTGAAGACAAACTATTTGGAAAAAGAATAAAAAGAATTTAGATTCATCTAAATTTAAAAACAAAGTAAGCACACCTTACTAACCAATTATTTCTAAAACACTTTATGGAACAAAAAGGAAAGAATTTTGAAAATCATAAAAATTCAAAACAATGTAAGAAAAACTTACAAACCAATTATTAGAAGAAACCATGGTGAAATAAAAAGAAGAGAACTCATACCATATTTATGGTAATAATACAATATGTTTACCATATTTAAAGAAAACCATTATGAGGTAAATAAAGGAAACATAATTTAGAATTAAACCAAGTAATTCTGAAGGAGTATGATAGTGTCTAATATTAATAAATATAAAGTTTAAAAAACCTTCAATAAAATGATACAAAAGGGAATAAAAATCAGTGATACGATTTGATTGATTAAATATGATAAAATACAGAAACTTATGTGGAAAAGTAAAATAATAAAACTTTGAAGTGGTATGAGGAGAAATGAAGACCTCATTATTAAATTAATTAAAACATTCATTCCAAAGAATAATAACAAAGAGAGGAGTAATTTGAGAATAAAATCAAAGATATGATGTAATTAAACAAATTAATATTGAAATAATTATGAATTAAATGTCAATTGTAATAACGACAGTTATAAGAAAGTTCTAGAACATAGAACAAGTGGAACTAACAAAAACAGAGTAACAAACCAAAAATGTCATAAAAATATGCTACTATGAACCAATGCAGATTGTAATAAAAAACCAGAAAGAAATAAAGCATTAATGACCAAAAACTTTATATGATAAGAAAAGTTGAAAAATGTACTATTAGAAGAGGTTCCTACCATAATATCAAATGAATTAACCATCAAGTTAAAGAGTCAGAAGAACAACTGAGATAGGAATATTGAAATCTCTGAGCAATATAATAAGTAATAAGTAAAGTATCCAAAGAATTTTTTTTAATAGTAACAAAAGTGACTATTCTGAATAATTTTTTAATCTGTCTGTAGATAATTCCAGCAGTATTAATATGTTTTTTGAGCAGAGATGAATTGCCTCTGTACTCAAATAAGAAGTGAAGTATTGGACAGCAGAGGAAGTAGCGTACTGTGCCTCTCTGAACTGAACCAGCTCACAAAGTAGGGAACGATAGGGAGGAAATATCCCAAAGAGAAAATACTAAGAAAAAATATAAAAATAAAATAATAAATATGAAACTCTGATGACTATTACTATCAAGGAAGATCAAGTGAGAATGAGAAAGATATAAGCTCAAATATATATAAGAAAATTTTTAGAATTGGAAGGAGGTCAAGAATAATAAAAACTACAATAATTATCATAAGCAATTGTTTCAGACAAAGCAAGTATAGTCTGAAAAAATCACTTCTGGGGAAGGGCATTCTGTAGCATGACAGATATTCCACCACTAATTAATTCATTTAAGATAATAAAAAAATAATTAAATTACATATACTAAAAGAATATCGAATGAAATTCAATTACTTCAAAGGAAAAACCACAATAAAAGGAAAACAATCATTAAATTATAAAAAATACCACTATTAAAAGTCAAAGAAAGAATTAAGGAAAACTCATATTAAACAACCAAGAGATTACCCAGGAGGTTAGGAGCAGTAAATAAACTAGATACCCCAAAATCAAGAAAAAAGAATCAGATTAGGAGTGGTGATGAACAAAATACCCGCCACAAGAAGAAAGAAGAATAAGATTTATTATCAGGAAATAAACGATACCCTGAAACCAGGAAAGAAGAATAAAGTCAGTATCAAAAAATAAGGAAGATACTCCGAACCAACCATCAGTCAAGATAACACTGAGTATCTTGTCTTACCCAAGAAGAAACACAAGAAGGAAGAAGAGAAGAAAGGAAGAAATAGGATGGAAGAACCATTATAAAACCTATTATTAACTACCATTGACCCCAAACCAATAGATACAATTAAAGAAAGTATAACATCCCGAAACCCTATAAAATTGTAATTATTAATAAACAAAATTGTTGTATAGTATGATAAGAGGTGCACCGACTAAAGTTATTGTGTGATAAAAAAATGAACAAATCTTCACAGTCCATGATGACTAAAGGTCTGGTCTGAGATAATAAGACTCAATAAGTCAGAACCACCATTGAAAGTGTAAGTGTTTTTTTTGAAATATAATAAACTTAAAGTTGTAGCATTACTATAACTTAAACTATATGCTAGAAAACAGCTTTTATATTTGATAATTAGCAATTCATGAAATAATGAAATGGAAGGCATTTCCAATATTTCATTATTTTATATCACTTTGTTATTACAAGACTTTTGTAGGAATGACAATAAATAAAGTATAGGTGGAAATGTTTACTATATAAGGGGATGTTAAATAATAGTAATAAAAACAGAAAGGACTGGAATTAGTTTAAGTGTTAATAGAATTAAGAAATTTTAAAATGGCTAATATTGTTCAAAGCCATGAAATCCATATTTTAAAAGAGTTATTAGATAATAAGATTTATATGTTTAGAATAAGTTATATTAGTTAAATAACAGCATACATACCAATTAAAATGTTTCAGTATGTACGCTGTATTAATTAACAAAATGAGTTAAATGTATGTTAAAAACAATTTCAGCAAACATGTCCAACTTTACAGAATGCTGAGTGATGTTAATTATTATTTTTATAAAAGTAGCTTGAATTAGATGCTACACATCTCAATAAGTTTGTAAACAATTTTATTTTATGCCATGATAACTATTAAGAGTCAGAGGAGGAGTAGAAGTAAATTTATTGGAAAAAACCATACATGTAAAATACTAAACTCTAGGCCAAATAATGAATTCACAGAAACTCAATATAAACCAGTTAATTCACCTATGAATCATGTAAACTGGCAAGATTTAGGTAAGGTAGGTCAATTAACAACTACTGTAAATGAACCTATGATTTAAAAGGGTAATATAGAAAAATACCTCAAATTATTGAACATTTTTGAAATGTATAAGTTAACTATTTTTAAAGAGGAATGTTAAATTCAGAAATTATCACTAAAAACCAGTTCAAATGTTCAATTTATATGTAATTAAGGAAAGGAAGGGATTTGTGACCATTTGAAATTTATTATAATGGTATTAATAACACTTAAAATGGCAGTAAAATTATAGGAAGGCGGAAACCAGGTTTTTGGGCCTAGATTTCCAAAAAGAAAGAAATTTGGTAATTTCAACAAAAATCCCAACAAATATGGAATATGTCATATCAAAGTAAACAGAAGTAAACCAATTAAATAAACCAATTATATGGTTAATAATTCATGAAACGAATAATAAATTAAATTATTCCATATATAATGTAATTTGTAATCATGTATATGGGAAGTAAGAATTATTTTAACAATACTTTTCCAATATTAATTTGGCAAGATTTTTACTAAATTGGAGGAAGTTAGTTAGCTCTTTGTTAACGCTCAAACTGAACAGTTTATGTGAAATTGCGTTCCTTAAAACCGTATAATGAAGTGCTAACCTTACAGAGAAAAATTATGTGAGAACGAGAGTTACTTAAATAAACACTTTTCCCGTCAAAACGTATAAAACTTCAACGACAACAGTGAAAACGAACACCACACTACATAATACCAGTGCATTGAAACATTAAAACTACATATTAGTAATAATTCAAGCTACAACAGAATAACCACTTTTTGCGTAACGAACATACAGTATATAAGTAAACACATCTAATATAAACTAATTAACACCAGTGGACACAGAACACTCATCCAGACTACCCCAAACAACATCCTAGACAGTTTACACAAGTTCGGGGATATTTGAAACAATTATAAAGTTGATTTTGCTATGAGATTTTCTCGCGACGATATTTGCAGTTAACCTATTCATTTTTGGGAGCGGCCATCATGGAAATGCGAAGCAGTGCCACCAACATCGACTGACTTCGTAGTCTACACCTGGTCTGATACTCAAATATACTAAACATTTTATACAGATTATTCACTATTGTTAGATAATATTTATTTAAAATAATTTATTGTAAATGTTATACTTTCTCGTCCTGCCCTTCTCTGACTATTATTAATTAATCGCTCCAAGAACCTTTTTACAATTATTATATGAATTTCTTAACCTGTATTAATATATCGATTATCCTTGAGACGGGGTCGAACATTGTTCGAAATCGATTTAATATCGACTATTATTTAAAATTGTTAATAAATCAATTCCTTTCATTTGTATGGTTTAATAAATTATTTCACATGATAATTTAAGGTTTTAATTAAGCAACAAGACTTTCTGAAGGAAGAAAATATTAACAAAAGGTGATATACTGGAGCAACACGGAAGGTCGTTAATCGATTGCTGACAGGAGTTAATCTGTTTAACTCCAGATTTTGTTAATATCTTCCAGAAGTGCGAATTAAACAAGACTACTTTTCAGAATTTTAGAAATTTGTTTAAAAGCAATAAACAGAATAAATTACAAATTATATACACTATAAACAAACAAAAATTTTTTTTTTCCAGAAAATTTTTTTTTATTAAATAAAATTTTTTCTTTCTTGATCTTTATTTGTAACTTTACAGAATACAGGGTCTGGTTACAAATTGGCGCTCGCAACAGTGGGGCTTAAAAGAGTCGAACAGCGGCTAGTTACCAATCGACATTACCCACAGCGGAGCGAAAAGTTGAAGAGCGTTAAGGTTTATTTAAACGAACCTCTTATTTATTTATTTGTACGGTTACAATATATATATATATATATAATATTTATCGTAATGGTATATAATAATTTTTTGCCGTGTTTCTTTGTTAGTATTTGTGTTCAGTTTCAGTTTATATCAATCAACGCTTGATAGACGTGAGCTAATACGATTGCCGCCGTTTCTGAAGTGTTTCACGAAACGGTTATATTTAGAAACACCACAAGGTTCCTTCACGAAATGGTGCATAGAAGTAGAACTTGTCAAGTACAACTAATGAAATTATACTTAAAATCATAAAAGCAACGTTATCAGAAATAAATAAGCAATATTACAGTAAGAGAAAATACAATTTTCGTTTTATGTAAAGAAACCCTTGAAATTATTTTTTTTCGTCTTAAAGAAACAATTTATCTTTTATCAAATTTTGCAATTGGCAATTAAAATGTTTTAAGCTTTGTTTCATTTTGCAGTTTCTTACCAGGACACTTAATAACGTTAATGAAAATTTTTGTTACTAACACGGTGTTAATGTCATAAAGAACGCGATCTATAAAATTCTCCTCATTATGCTGACAAAGTAAAAAATGTCGGTGGATATGGCTGTTTATGTGAACCGCTTAAATCGTCCTGTGTATGTCATTCAGCACTTTTCTTACTATCTCGTTGGATCATTGTTAAACTGTTGCTGACCCTCGTGTAATGTACAACGTGCGTTTGAAAATACCTGGGGCAATTACCATTTTTCTGATTATATGTTTCGCAAACGCTTTAGGATTTCTATGTTTGAATTACCTTTTGGTTCCATAGCTCTATGCTATACGTCCAGGTAGGTTTTACAGATGCCTTATAGAAGAGAAGTTTTTTCTCCACAGTCATCTCTTAGCTCCGCAGAACACATGTCTAAGTGTACGCCGAGGTAGTTTTTTTTGTTTTTTATGTGTTCGTCTCATGTGAAACATCTATCCTGATGCCTATTTGTCGTCCCCTGCTTTTGATAACCAACAGTTTTTTAACCCTTTATTATTTCTTTAACATTCTGTAGTAGTGTCATGATTTTCCTAAACATCCTGCAAATAAACAATTCTTTGATCAAGTAATCTGATTCATGAGACATTTATAAGCTGTGTTTATAGTATGATTTACACCGTTATCATACTGGTTAAGGTCGAGCGAGCACATTTTTAGGTGCAAAATACTGAAAATATTTATTTTTTGTTTGATCTAAATCAAAAATTATATCTTAAAAATTAACACATTTTCTTTTAATGTAGCATATTCAAACAGGTTGTAACAGACAAAATGTTTAGAAAAAGATTTCAAAACTTGCTAGTCAACTATTAGATTTCCTGAAAATGTAATTATAGTTTCAGTCTTTGAGAAAAAATAATTTCGAAAAAAGACAAAATTGAATTGTGTATGTAGGTTGTGATACATTGTCTGTACGTGGCTGTGAGAATTCAATGTCTTTGTTTATCACGTGGAACATTTTGTTTCTATTTATTTACATTTGTTTTTATTTCGCGTTTGTAACGATGGAGGTTAGCATGAAACATGTGTTTTATCGAACGCAGGATGCATGTGGTCAAATTACGTATACATGCCGACCTTCTTGTTGGGTGTTCAAAGACTTTTGGACAGATCAACCCATCACCGTTGTAGCGTGACAGATGTATGCATAATATTGAATGGCAATTGATCATTAGAATAATGAAGTTATAATGTTTAAATTTGGAAGAAAGCATTAAGTTTAATATAAATTAATTAATTCATAGCAACTGTGGAAAGAAATCATTATTATAAAGAAAATACAAGTTAAAATAAAAGGAGTTACTAGTGATGAGTCATCCAAGACCAGTCTCATAACCAAAGGTTTTCAAGGTATAACCCAGGAAGGTAAAATAGTAAATAACAAAGCAGTACACAATATGACCAAACCCACAACGAGGGAGAATAAATAGAATAGAAACCCTAAAATAAGCCAAGATCAACCAATACAGGTTGTGTATTTCTGAATTCAAGAAGAAGATGGAGAAGATACCAGTCCCAGAAGGCAGGAGAAAAGAAGACTGAAGAAAGAAGAAGAGGGCAGCATCCTGAAGAAGATGTCATGCTCTTATAAAAGACACCCAAATCCCTATATCCCCAAAATAAATATCTAAAAACAAAAGTATAACGAAATAAAAACCACATGTATATAAATTTAAGAAAGAGAAGTGAACAAAGTAAAAGTTTCCTGTGAACTAAGATGAAACAATAATATAGTACCCATGGAACAAATCTCCATTGAAAAAACGCTAACCAATTTATTATGTTAATAAGACTATACGACCATTTAGCATTAACATAATATATAAGTGAAAGTGAACCAGTGATAGTTTTGGGTATTATAAAAAATGAACCTTGTGTTTCATTCTTGGCAATCACAAACATTGGATGCAATGAAATATGCATTTTTCAATGACTTAAAATGTGTACGGTGACAATATGTTGTTCATAAGACATGAATCTGTTTAAAATAACATTTTTGTTTTACATGAAAAAAGAAAAACAGATTTCATAGTGCTTTGTGAACGGTTCATACTATTTATTTGTTAATGACAGGGTACAATTCCCCAAAGACAAGGTATAAAAGACTGTATAAAAACTGTAGAATCCTACTTATAATAATAGTTAGAAATAAGAATATAAATATAAGGTTTTAATGTATATAGTACAAGAATGTTTAAAAATGTTTTAGATATAAGGCCATTTGTTTGGGTCTGAAACAACTAACATCAGAACTATAAAAATAATTACCACTTGTAAATAGTAGAGAGTAATTAAGATGTTAGTTAGTACAAAGCCTTTGTTGTAAACCATATTTCCATGTTGGAAATGGGAATTTTGTTGCAAAATGTCTGATTTGAAGACAACCATTTATTTAAAAAAAAAAAATGTTCTTTATTTTGTGTTAACTATTGTTTGTATTGTAACCAATACTAATTGTTTTTGTGTAATTTGAAAACATGTTTAATTTATAATACTATTTGTAAAAAGTCAGAGAGGGTATCACACATCATATATTGTTTGTAAATTATTTTGTAAGAAAAATTGTTAAAAAAAATCATAGGCCAAAAGAATGGAAACCAAACTTCATCAAAACAGAGAAATTACTCATTTAAAAGCAAATAAACAAAAGGGGTTTAGACAAAATAAACTTGAGATCATGCCATATAATTGCACATACCATTTAGAGAGATTTTAATAAATTATATTCAGAATTATAAATAAAAATAAAATGACTAAACTCAGAAATTTAGACATGGGAGTCATATATTTCAGAATAATGTTTCAGAATACAACTAATTCAATTAATTACCAGAAAATAAGGGAATAGGAACCATTTAATACAATATAGAATTATTAATATTAAATATAACTGATAAAATGGCTGAATTTATATAATGACAGGAAGTAAATTTTGATGTTTTGGACTCTTCAGAGTATACCCAAACTGAAAGTAAAATTACTATTTTTTGGACAGAAAACACTATAAAATGGCATTATTTAATCTGAAAATAACCAGAATGAACTGAAAGATTAATTTAAATCAAATCTAGTGAATAAAATTGACAAATAACCAAAGTTTAGGCATTCATATAGTGAAATAGTAAAATGTACACAGGATGTGAAAATATTTTTGAACAATGTTAAGGATAATATTATATGGGCTAAGAGTTTAATTGAAACTGAAGGAAACAGTTAGTTAATTATTGGTAGTTGAACGGTTAACATGACATACCTTTGATAACGTGAATAACCTAACCTATAATCGTCATACAAAGCGAGTGTATAGTGAGTTATTGTGAAATCGCGAGTGACTTGTAAAATACTTCTGAAACTATCATATTATAACAGAAACGATCAAGTAACACTCCATAACACAGAACAATATAAATCTACTCCGAAAAACACCATAAAACACTAGAAAACTGTATAATACATTAAACCAAATTAGTGACGGAATCGGAGAAAGTGTTTGAACTAATAATTGTACAGATACACTAAATACAACCCAGAATCACTACACCAGTCACTACACAACATATAACAAGAGATTTGCGGACACGAGAACAGAAATATTGCGTCAAAATACATTATTTGGAACGCAGCAGGGACGAGTCACATTTTGATCAACTTGACGGCGGCCATTTGCTTTGACAAACCCAGTGCCTCTTCTTGGTTCATCACAGCTGTTTGGTGAAAACAATTATTATATTTACAATTTATTATTCAATGTCTGTGTTTATTAATAACTATTAATTTGATTGTAACGTTATACTTTTTAAATATAAGCCCGATTTCTCTGACTTTGGTAATAACTGGCTGTTTAAAGAACCCTATATAATTTTTATAACATATACTTGTAACTTTTTTTCGATATCCTGAGAATCGATACTAATCGATAAGAGTCAATATTGCTGTTACTTAATAAAACATTAATACTTTTCAATACTTAATAGTTCTTTATTTCTTCAATAATACTAATTACCAATAATATAATTCTAATTGATAATCTACAAGGACTTTACCACCCGTAAGTGAAGATAACCTAAAAAATAGAAAGGTAAACAAATATCGATTGGTTTACAGACAGTCTTATGAATGGTGATAGATTATTTAAATTATACTAAAACTTTAATAAAAATTTTCAGAAGAGCATTACACTGTTTAAAACTTCACAGCCCTATATTAATTAATTGATCCTAATTAATTAATTAATACAATTAAAATTTTTTTTTATTATTTTTTTTTTATAAACATAATTTTTTTTAATTTTCTTCAAAACAATAATTTTTGTTTTGAAACTTTCGGTGAAGCTGAGCATATATATTTCTTCATCAACTTTACGCTACTTGACCGGTCTTGCTACCATTGGGACTCGACCAGCTGGGAAACTTAAGGAAGTGTTTCAGGCCAGTAAGACGTCGAGAGCCACACCAATTAAACACATTACAACTTACAACTTATTTATTTATTTTATTACAAATTGGCTAGTCCAAACAGAGGGGCTTGTTTACATCGGAGTCACATACTCCATAATCTCTTATATCATCAACACACATATACACTTATTTTATTTTATTACACCGTTCGACGATGTTAAAAACAGTGAGTTTGTTCCTGCCTATTGCAACAGAACGTAAATTTCAGTACATTGCGTAAGCCGTCTAAAGCTATATTATAACATACGGCAAAAGAAATCTTACTTGTTTAATTTGTTATTTGAATTAACAGTCTCCGCAACGCCAACTTTCTCGTGTATACCTGCTAAACTGCTATCTCCAGACGAGATCTCTCGGTGTGTCTGCCATTATCAAGTTGTGGTTTAGGACTTGATAATAGAGACACTGAAAGGCCTCGTCTGGAGCATGACAGTTAACTGTTTAGCAAGTGAGCACGACAAAGTTGAAATGATACTTGACCTTTGTAAAGAAAGACGCATCCACAGAAGGGTTAGCAATAACGTTTTGCACAAGTAGTGTGATTTAATCGCACTTTGTGTTGTGTTTGTCTTAAGCACGGGTTACTGCCAGCTGATTAAGGTCGAGAGATACGGGAATATTTCTTTCTACTAGGTCACAGGTTAAAGATCATTAACATCTTATTATCAACTTCAATTTCTTATCATCAGCTACTGAACGGTACAACCTTTTCTATGGCATATTTTTTAGATTACTTGAAAAACTTTATTTGTTAATGCTAGATTTTAGTAAATACTTTTACTAAATTTTCTACTGCAAAACAGATAATTATTGTTTAATAATATAAGAATATAAATTTACAATTAATATAAAAATAATATATTGAAACATCATTCACTCAAGACATTACGACTTTCAAAGAATATTATATATTTTTAATTATTGTTAATATTACAATTACTTTTACATTAAGCAGAAGTAGTACTAGTAGTAGTAGTAGTAGTAATAGTAGTAGTAGTAGTAGTAGTAGTAGTAGTAGTAGTAGTAGTAGTAGTAGTAGTAGTAGTAGCCGTAAAAGTAGTAGTAGTAGTAGTAGTAGTAGTAGTAGTAGTAGTAGTAGTAGTAGTAGTAGTAGTAGTAGTAGTAGCAGTAGCAGTAGTAGTAGTAGTAGTAGTAGTAGTAGTAGTAGTAGTAGTAGCGGTAAAAGTAGTAGTAGCAGTAGCATTATCAGACTTTGAAGGGTTCAAGGCCTTGTTTTATATATTATATTTTGTATATATGTTATTTGCACTCAACATTTTTACTTTCCATGGATTATTTTTTTCTTGCACTTACATACATTCATACATTTTCACCTTCCTTGTACGCGTACTGGGGACGGCCTTGCAGATAGTACATCGTAATCCTGAGTTACAGGTGTACACAAACGAAACCATTGATTTAAATAAAGCCACAAAGGGCACATGAAAGTCTCTGAGACAGTGCTGAGGACACAACACCAACAGTATTACATAACACACTTGTTTTATAATATTTTTTCAAGGTTTAAGAGAAACACAGATGAAGATAGCACTAGTTAAAAATTCAACCAGTGTAACACTGGGTAAGTATTTAATTCAATGGAATGTAAAAACCCATTGATGAGAAGTAACTGTAAATGTGATATTATGGATATTATGAGCCTTCTACTGTTTCCTTAATTGCGGTCAAAAAGATGTAGGTTGTAATAAAAACACTAAAAATTAAGCAGACATTTTGTGTTTTGGAAAGTAAAACAGATGCTTCGAATATAAAGTAGAAGCCAAAGGTTTATCTTTATTTCACCATCTTTAACGGTTATCAAATATTTCACTAACTTTGGTTTGAGTTTAAGTAGATGCTATTATAAGTTTGCAGCTAAATCAAATTAATGCTATAATGTTACTAATACTATTTTCTTGTTTCGTTGCGATTTACTACTTCTCCCGCTTTTCTTACTTGAAGAGAGGACGCAGTCTCGTAACTTTATCCTTGTGCGGCAAACCTTTTTCACTGAGTTGTGTCTTATTTCAACTGATGTTTGATAAACCTGAACAGATCAGGTGATGTAAGATATGGTGAAACTATAAGGAGGAAGCAAAAACAGTGACTATCAATATAAGGGTTCTTTTAATACAATATTACTATAGGTTTTTAGGTCTCTACTTTTCTAACGTACTGTTACGTATGCGGAAAAAGTGTACACCAGTACAGAATCTTCTATGTGTTTCTAGACTATTCCATTGGAATCCGCCTGTAACGTTGGCTGCATATGTGATACTCAACGCGTTAGCTAGACTGTGCAGATTTCGAGCGCCCGCGCGCACTGTGTCAAGGCAGCAATGAATTACGCTATAACGTTTTCCTTTATTGCTGATTCGTAGTATCTACTTCTCTGGAAAAAATCTGCTATTTAATTAAACGTCGACAGGTGCGCTTAGCAGTTAGTTTCTTATTGTCGGGCGTTTGTACAGTGCGGCTCGTATTATTGTTGCGAATTGTGTTTGTGTTTTATAATTGTGCGGGACAATTGTAATACAATTGTGTTTTATATTAGTTGACATTTTTTATTGAGTGTGAACAATTTTTATTTGATTTGTTGTAAGAGACTATCTTGTTGATTTAAAATTGTTTAATTGTTATAATTGAAGCTGGTGATTAGTGACTTTATTGGTGTCTTGTGTTTTGTTTACCACTTTACCATACGACGATCAGTAGACCGTCGTAACGGTACGTTAAAAATGCGCTGGAGAATTTGGAAAATCTTTAAATTGATATTAGTATTTGTATGTTTTGTGCAACACAAAGGCAGAGATAACAAAATGGTGACCAGTAGGTTACCGGATAGGAGGTCATCCGTTTTTGTATGACATGGAACGATCGCTACAACAATTTCAACTGTTGCACTGTCGTTGACAGAACGTTCAACTAAAATATATATGTCACCACCGTTTGTACAGTACAAAGCAGACCGAATTTATCTGATATTTACATTTCCTTGACTGCAACAATTCTGTTTCTGTTATGTTAGCTCTGTAAAAAGAGCATATAGTATTTCTAATCTAGGTTTGTCAAATCAACAACATGGTTTTTTAGAGGAATATATGCATTTCCTAAATATGTCGTTAAGCCTGTTGCAATGTCGTCCATACAGAATCGTATCTATGCTAATTGATGAAACTGTAAAGCGTATTAGCTTATAATGTAATTGAAAATAAAACATAATAGAGTGTATTTTTTCTCGGAGGTTATTTGCAGATGTTATTTCACAAAACTGTCAGTTGCCGTTGACTGTTAGTTTTTAACTGTTTCACATTATTTGACTTTCGCTCGCCTCCTCCCCATATCTAAGAATCATTACCTAATTATGTTTTCCGTCAAACTAAAAATTAAGAATAGCGCTTTCTAACAAAAATTGGCATTTAGCAGTATTCTGACCAAAACATTCCACTGTTATGCAAGGTTGATACGAGCAACAGCTTACATCCCCGCTTATCATGTATTGCATAGTGAGCAGGGTAGCACTAAGTTTAGAGAATCTCAGTTTAAAAGACTGAACACACTTTTTCGCTCGCATAGATGACAATGACGTCGTGAATGAGAAACTAGTGCGACTAGAGTTGTCTCTAGTGTGATCAACGCTTAGTCCACAGGCGTCCGTAATGCAACAGTTCTTAAACGTTTATGTATGATATAGTACTGTATGTGAACAACACTGTAGAATAGCAGAAGCTTGCATTTTAGATTTAGTTTATGTGTATGTTGCATTTTAGTGTTTTGTATATTAACAATATTTTAAGCACTGTGATTATGGAAGGATTTTTACAAGTCTATTAGGTGATTGTGTTGAATATGCATAACTGTCAATTACAAAATTCAAAGTAAAAAACTAAATTACAATAAATATAATATAGGTTTTTATGAAATAAGTTGTTAAATTGATTTGAATAAATTGCAGTACTGTATTATAAAAACTTGTATGATACTTTGTACATACTATGAACACCTTGCACAACAAAATGTGAAGATTGGTTCAGTATTATAGAAAATCCTTAAATTCGTAGTGACCGTCAATCAATGAATGTTTTTGGTGAAGGGTTTGTAAGGATCGGTCAAACAGTATAACACAAATTTTTAATTATTTGTGTCGACGTTTCGACAATACTTATTGTTATCATCAGTACAACTGTCGCTGAGCTGTTACGACGCCGAAACACACAAACGACAACAGTTGTGTATCGTCGCAACAGCTTAGCAACAATTGACCTGATGATGATAATAAATGTTGTCGAAACGTCGACACAAATAATTTAAAATTTGTGTCATACTTTTTGACCAATCTTTACAAACCCTTCACCGGAAAAATTATAGAAAATAATGAATCAAAACGATACTTCTTTAGGTGTATGTAATGTTTCAGTCATTGCTTTATATATAGTTAACTGATTTATGTTAATAATATATTGTTAAACATTAACGGTAATAATTTTTCAATAGAGAATTCTATAATCATGTGTTTAATAAGGGTTAGAATTTAACACAATAATTATGAATCATCGTCGTTTAGTGTGCTGTTTGTTTGTAGTGTATTTGTGTATGAAACAACATATGTTTGGATAATGCTGGGTAATTTCAAAGCGTATATGTTTTCTTTTAATATTTAATGCCATTTAATTTCCAGCCCCAGCTTCTGTAATTACGCCAGCTGCGCCTAAAAACAGAACAGCTGTTGCATTCAAATCAGTTCCCATTGTATGAGGGTAATATTATATTACGTCCCAATGTAATACTAATATTTAAATAGAAAACTTAAAACAGTCCGAATCATAACAACTATTTAGCGTAGAATGAAGAACCTCTTGCGGGCGACAGACGCTAGGTGTTACTGTTTGTTAAATGTTAATAACCAAATGTCGTATAATTGTTCTGAGAAATCTTCCCGGGCAAGCTTCGGGTTACATAAAGCTGCCAATATAATGTAAACCGTAACCACGTTCATTTAAAAACTGGTAGCTAAATAAACTGTTTTTCAGTTCCTTCAATATTATTACTGCTAAATTTTCTTTCTGAAACAATTAAATGAAAATAACGTATTGTAGAATTTAATGGCACTACGGAAAAGCATAGAAGACATATAAGAATATAAGTCATGTGTTACTCGTGCACGGCTCAGTGGTAATCTGTAATTCGTCATAAGGAAACGATTGCTGTCGGCAGTGGAATACAGAATATTTGTTTCAAAATTTGTACGTGTCGTTTAATGTTGCCATTGGTACACTATTAACAAGAACTGTTTACGGCAAAGACTAAGGTACAAGAAACTGGCATAAGCAATAGGAACTTGGAACGTTAGATCATTGATGAAATTATATAAATTTATGATTAGACCGGTGATAGCATATGTCAGCAAGACTTGGACTCTGAACAAACAAGCCGCTAAAATAGTCAATACTTTAGAAAGGAGAATTTTGAGGAGAATATATGGACCAATCCAGGTTAAGGGGATATGGAAAATGCGTCAAAATGAGGAGCTGTACAACCTGTATAAAGACAATGATCTGGCCAAGACCATCCGACTGCATAGATTGCAATGGGCAGGACACATAATTAGGATGGAAGACAACCGAATACCTAGGAAGGTACTGTTTAGTCAGTTCGAGGGTAGAAGGCCTGTCGGAAGATCTAAGACAGGCTGGACTGACGCAGTGCCGAGAGATGCTGATAATTGACTTAAAACGAAACGATGGACATCGATCGCTAAGGACAGGGAAAAATGGTGGCGGATTATTTTGGAGGCTAAGGTTCGACTTCTAACTGTGATGCAATGGAATACGAAGAAGAAGAAAGACTATTTTAGTTATAACGATTCACAATGAATCAGCCAGTATTATAATGAATAATTTGAAATTGTTGTGTCCGTACACACTCTTGTATTAGTAAGCAGGTCCTGATAGTGACAATAAAAATTTTTGAAATGCCGACACAAATAATTTGAAATTTGTGTCATAATTTTTTGACAGTTACTACGAAATTAAGGATTGATTATACTATAAATATATAGTTGATTTTACGTCGAAGTTAAATAGGCTAGAAAAATCAGATAGAGTTACTTATGAAGAAAGCTCCGTTCTAAGTTCATTTTCTTTCTCAAAGTGACTAGTTCATTTGTTTCAGCCACGGATAAAGACTTCAGCTAACGTCTCAGTCGGAGCTGTCAGAAAATCCCTATTCTCCCTGTGTAAGCTGCAAATTTATTAGAAGCAATCGTCCTTTCCTTTAGCAGCATAGATTTTGTTTCCTTCAATAGGAACTCAAATCCTTACTTACGCTTATCTCATATCCCTTGCGGTTTGTTTCCATTGTGATACGCATAACAAAGAAGAATCTTCTCTACCTTGCAGGTAGTAAAATTTACGGCAGTTTCAATTAATTCATATTAATCATTGGTAGTTAACACACTTTGTTTAACAGAAACTATTACGTTTTCGAGTCAATTTTAATTTAAAAAATAATACATATAAAGCAAATACATTAAGCGCAAATAACAAAAAAATATATAAAACAACTGTCAATAAACAAAGCCTACGTCGAGAGGCGTTGAACCCTTCAAAGTATACTACTACTAGTATACTGCTACTACTACTACTACTACTACTACTACTACTACTACTACTACTACTACTACTACTACTACTACTACTACTACTACTACTAATATAACGAGTAACTGGTACTACTACTAATTCTAGTACTATTACTACTACTACCACTACTACAACTACTAATAGTATTTAGGAAGCATATTTGACTCACTTTATAAAGCATTCCCATACAAATATATGCTTTATCCCTGATTTTGACATGGAGAATAAGAACGGACACTGAGGTAAACGTTACATGGTTACGCAGCCAGTAAATCTAGTAGTCAATATACGTGAAGCGTATGTCTTGGCCATAGCCGTCAAAAATTGACGATGTATTCCCGTAGGCCTAATTCAAGGTGGCCAAAAATTTTCTTCTTTTATAAGAAGGAAAACGCATGCACAGACTCCTATCTAAGATATGACTGCATCTCAGATTAGAAATTCACTAAGACCTCCCCTCATTTAGAAATCTGGACCTAGCCAGGGACTGTTTATGGCAATACAATAGGACTGGAAGATTCCGTGTGCCCAATAGGTCCACATCTAGTCCTTTAATTTACAGACGGCATAAAACCTCCTCCTGTGTCTGAAGTATGCGCTCTACGTAGTATGCTATACTGGTCCAAAGCGTCCTCTCTTCGGAGCATAGTTCAAGTGAAGTTATCTAGAGCTATCGTGCCAGTCTGAGTCATGAGATTAATAATAACTTTAAAATATTAATGTTAACTCTGAACTTGTGAAAGGACCAATGTTTGGCCTACGCGTTTTTGATGTTAGAATGCTGATTTATCACGTTACAGAAGTCTGAACTTTAGGTGGCTCAAATCAAATCGTTTCCTTTGTGTTCACATACTAAACTCTTCAAGTTTATATATATTGTTAATTTCCCAATGAAATATAAATCTCTGTAAATCTATTCCGTACGCATAAGTTCATCTGTGCGTCTGGCTGGGTATATTTGTTTAACTGAAGCCATTGAGACATATGACTAAGATGGAATTTTGCAACAATATGAAACTGTTTAATTTTTCATGCCTATAAAACTCTTTTACAATTCATTTTAAAATCCAGTCATTACATTTTTATATCCTTTATAAGCAAAATGTGTACAATGTTTTCAGCAAAACCATCTGTAACAGTCTCACAGTCCTTATACTTGGTTTTCAATTAAATTTTCTAAAAATATTGTGTACTAATATTGCGATGGTTGGTAAAACGGAGTGAGAAAACAGAATTCCCAGTAGAGAGTGATACGTACACCACACATATTATTTGCAGACAGCGTACACGAGTGGTGAGGAGGCCTGGAGTGGGTCCCGTAGCGTACAACGCTACTGGCGTCACAAGCAAATCGCTCAATTTTACCGCACCCTTGGGATGGCTATGAATATATTGACATTGCTCTTGTAGCAGTGTATCTCGTGTGACTGTTGAGAGAATATCAGTTTTTAATACGTACAAGACCACATGTGAAAAAATGCGCATACTTTAATAGCGATTGAACAAGACTGCATTTACCATAATTAATGAAGTTGAAACAATTTTGTAAAATTCAGTGAGACCCGTTATAATCATCATTACATTAGCAGACAGAGTAGCTCCAACATATTTAATGTGTACAAGACTACGTATGAACAAAATGCGCATATTTAAATAACGATTCAATAAGACTGTATTTACCATAAATTATGAAGTTAAAACAGTTGTGTAAAACTCAGTAAAACCCATTATAATCATCATTACATTAGCAGACAAAGTAGCTCCAATATATTTAATATGTACAAGACCACATACGAACAAAATGCACATATCTAAATAGCGATTAAACAAGACTGTGTTTACCATAATAAATGAAGTTAAACAGTTGTGTAAAATTCAGTAAAACCCATTATAATCACCATTACATTAGTAGACAAAGTAGCTTCAACATATTTAATACGTGCAAGAGCACATTGAACAAAATACGCTTATTTAATAGTGATTAAACAAGACTGTATTTACGATAATTAATGAAGTTAAAACAGTTGTGTAAAATTCAGTCAAACCTATTTACATTAGCAGTCAAAGTAGCTCCAACACATTCGCGGATGCTCTATTACATGAGTCATCGAAATGATACCTCTTAAAATTTGCATTATGACGTCTCAAGAGTGATTAAAATATATTTCTGTTTTACCCTTAAATAATAAGTATTACGTTTGCAATACGTAATTGGCAAAACATTAAAACCCAAGGTTAGAATTGTTTACAAACCACAAGATTTTATAAATTCTAGAAAAATTCGTCTCATACGTAATTTTTTAATTTAATTACAGTTATAATTTAATATGAACAATTCATTAGGTGTTAGATATTCTATTATGAACAGGTTTTGAACTTTAATACAATTACAATGTACATATTATCAAGGATTCACACAATTAACAAATTTTTATTTAGATTTTTAAACATTACTATGAAGATCACACGAATCTTGAGTTTAGTAGTAGCGTAGGAACTATACTGAACATCGGAGAATATTTTACCTCCTAGAATTTTAATAACACTTTTTATAAACCAATGCATTCTCAAACGCTGAACAATTGTACAATGATGGATACAAGTTATTAATTACGAAAACGTCAAAATACAAATATTCAATAATTGACCCTTTACACCAATTGTCGCTGTCAAACGAGCGCAGGGATGCAGGACGCAAAACTGGGGAGGACGATTCAGAATTACTGTTATTGTGCATTCAGAAATGTCGCGTCTGTAGCGCAACAACATTATACCAGACTTTATCAGCTGTCAGTAGAACAAACTTTACCAGCTTCAGTAAGGCATAGAAGCCTACGAAACATTTCAAACTGCGTTAATCGGTTCAACTCTTGGCAAAACGCGTTTCTGACTAACAGAACTAACGTGTAAATTGCCTACCTCAGTGGCCTGAAGATATATTCTAATATGACTTTTATATACAAAAATATGTGATTACTATCTGGTTTCTTATTAAGAACCTACCATCACTAAAGCAAACCTACTACCTACTAAACCTACTGTAAACCTACTAAATCGCTAAAGCAAAATGGCATTATTTCTTAAATTGAATCTCCTTATATCGTCTCATAACTACACACCCACATTATTTACTTTACATTTGTGCTACAAACTAAACTAAATATACATATTTACATACTTGACTAACTTATGTATACAATTTAATATTTACTACATGTTTTCAATGAAGATGTAGCGTTTTCATAGTTTAAACATGGTTCCGGAATAAGATATTTTGCTATCGTGAGTCACCTTACTTTTTTATAAGAAAAAAAATTATTGATTGAAAACAAGTGGGAAATATTAAATAATATAAATATCAAGAAAATAATTGTAGCAAGAAGTGTTGTGTGTATGCGCGCGCGTGAATTTGTGTGTATATACATTTCAAGGTAAATTTATTAGTTGTGATCACATAAAGAAATAGTGATGGCGGTCATGTTATTTCGATGGAAACAGTAACTGTAGTTACTACTGAAAAGTACTTTTGACAACGTTACAGCAATGACCATTTGTATCTTTAGAGTCTCATATCTAGACTCTCACGTTTCCATTGATATCAAGTTTTAAGTATACTGTGCAACCGGAACAATGAAATTAGCAACTACGACAGTAAATGCGACACACGTTACTTTATGCATGACTGTTCTCTGTATACATTACTTAAAATAACTGCTCTCGCTGATCCATTCATATTGACCTATGGTGTTCTATACAGAGCTTGAATATAACTAACGCGTGCTGAAATGTTAGCAATTACTCCAGTACACTTGAAATTATAATAAACGTCTTATATCTAGTACGTTACCGTATGTCATGTCTGCTCATTATCTTTAAACGTGTACATAATTTGTACGCCTGTTTATCCTAAAGTTCAAACAATGTACCATACATTGAGACGGTGTTAATGATAAATCACTTGTTGATTAGAGGGGGTAAACATATATCATAGTAGATTTAATATCTAGTTAAGTCTCAAGGAAAATACATGTTGGAATTTTAAGGAAAAAATGTAAACAGTGCAAAAAGTGTATATAGCAAGATGTAAAGAAAATTTTAAACTTTTCTGTTTTTTCTTTGTTTGTTATTATTAAAGTTAGAAGTTATAAATTTACAAATTTAATATGCATTAAAACTTTGCTCTTTTTCCTGCTTCCCCCCTCTCTCTATCTTTCCTACCGTCATGCACACAAAGGCTCCAGTTTATTCCCGTTTGTAAAGAACAATACATTTCAATAAACAGTTTTTAAAATATAATCGTTAGTTGTTTTAATTTGCATAAAATACAGTAAAAACTTATGGAAACGTTAGTAAGAATGCTTTGTGTATATTTTTTTTCTTAAGAAGCATCTGCGTAAATTTCTTTAAACACATTAATGCATTGATAAAGTTAACCTGAAGACTACCAGTAAAGAATCAATCACTTGGTTCCCTTACGATCACTAGTCAGGTCAATGTTGGTTTCGAACTGCGCTTAAGAACAAATGGTTATTATTGAGATCTGATTTCTAAAGGCTTATTCGTCACTTAGAAATACGTTTCTCGTCGATTTTCTACGCAAAGGGAGGACCAAAAAAATAGGTACTAACATCAAAACAGTGATTCAGGTTTTTTGCAACATGCGGTACCTTGCCCTCAACAAAGCCTGAACGCTTGGACGATGAAACGCTGGGCTGTTTTCAGTTACAACGGGGTTGTTCGTTTTCATTGTTAACAAGTATGACAAAGGTTTAATTATTACTTCTCAAATGTAATAAACTTAAATGTTTTATTAACTTCGATATTTCTTTATTTTTATCAGTCTTAATTCATTATGACAGTTGTGTGGAGTAAATACTGTAATACTTTTAAACAAATTAAAAATAGGTGTCAAACAAATAATTATGTAATTTACGTATTTACATTATGTACACTTACATATTTATTTTTCCTTTATTTATATCATGCCTCCGTTTATTAACTATCTGTTTATATTAATTTATCGTTTTCCACCTGTCTTCAAACGTAATCGTTACCGTGCCGAAGGCTTCGTTTGTGTGTGTGCGTGCGTATGTGTGTGTGTGTGTGTGTGTGCACGAGCGCGCGTGTGTGTGTATTGCTTCCAAGATGATAGTGATAATGTAGATTTTTCCGCTCCTAAATCGATAATTACAGTGAAAAATATTTGATTAAAGTGTTCTTAAAATGTGCAAAATATATGACAAAGTATGGAAGTACTAGCTGTTAACCGCGGCTTTGCACACGCAAATATTGGACTTTTAATAAGTATTTTAATATAATTTTTATTGTCTATGTCTATATGGCGTTCTGTTAGCTCGTATAACAATTTTGTACTCATTAGTCAAATTCTCTCCAAAGCTGTTTCCAACACTTGACTATTTTAACTTGTATTAAATTATTATGTTGGTTCAACAGCCTTTGGAGATATTTATAAAGTACCTGTTAAATCGAAAACGCTAAATTCTTTATTTTAAGCGTTACTGAGTTAGAAGCATTATATAACACATTAACCGTTATGTTTTCCTCAACCGTGGCTTTTATTTATTTCAGCAGTAAACTAAAAACAAAAAAACCGTTGTCACCTAAACTCACAAATGAAAGCAACACGTATTTCGCTTTTCATTAAGTATAGGACAATTTACAATTAGTACACTTCTTTTTTCACATCGTAATAAGCCTACATCGATACAATCGCATATAATATAAAACATCTAAAATATACTGCAAGAAGAGATAAATGTACAGTTCCGATGACGCTAAATATCATTTATTTATTTACTTGTTACTACGGTAATTAATTCTGGTCTCCATTGTGCGGATGACATTTTTATAAGCACAACGGAAGGCATAATTAAAAGGCACTAACTTGTGCGGACGGGGCAAATATCAAATTCCAAGTTAGACAGTATTTTTTGCCTTATGTCAAAGGTTACCTGTGCAAATTTTGGTGGCAATCGGTGTAACGGTGTGGATTTGTGTTAAGTACCCATGAATCCTTAGTCGTTCAGTTTTATATATGTTGATTATTAAGTATTAAAATTACTAATGGCCTAACCATAGTTACTCACAGATCAAAAACACTATACACAGATTTAGAATGTCCTGTGTCTTAATGATCTGGTCTCAGCTGGCAGGGGGAAAGAAACAAATATCGGTGTCGACACACACACGCGCGCGCGCGCGCGCACGCACGCACGCACACACAGCCTCGTTACCGTCAATTAATGTTTCACCTCACACGTCTATTCTTGTTTTCCACTACTCAAAATTTTATAACATCTTCTGTTATTGCATTTCATTAAAAAACAATAATATAGGGATATACATAAATATGTATCGTTGCAATGTATTGACAAGTGTAACGTTTTTAATGTTTAAAATGGTATTTATGTAATTTATAACAGTATATTTTATAAAACTTGTTACTCATTATATACAGTATGTATTTACTATTTAAAGTAATACCAAAAGTATTACAACTTACAACTTACTACGCGTTACAACTTGCTAAACTTGCACAATCCCTATCAAACATCAAATTTATATTCTTAAAAAATAAAATGTATAATTTTAATTAGTTAAGAGTTTAAGCGAATCTTTATATTGTCTACTAAAGAAAATTTTTATTACGTACAAATACTCTCAAATTCAATGTGTTTTGTGAATTACACTATAAATTTGTGTACTACACCTTATATGAGACACGCTCTTTAAATCCTAAACAACACATGTTTGTCCATTTAACGTAAAATGTCCTGCACTTAACCCTTATCAAATCAGAGAAATTACATTAATCAGTCGTGAGTATTATGTAAACACAATGTACAAAGAATAAAATTAACCGTGTAATAGTAAACTATTGAAAAATTAAATTTTATTTAAATGGATTTTCCCCTGAACAAAAAATGTAACTTTTTTACACAAAACAAAGTAAATCAAACAACTTTCTCGAAAATGAGTAACCTAAGTGCAGTGTTGTGTCCTTTCAAATAACAGTGACGCGTAATTTTAGATGTAAATTATGTAACAATTAACGTTGACATACAGCGTTTGTAGACGTCAACTCTCTGCAGTGTTCTGTCTGTTTATATTGTAGCCGTTTTAGCAACAGTGTGCCAAAATAATCTACCTCAAGACGTTGAATATTCAAACGCTTAAGTTTATAAGCGTCCCACGCCAGGCGACATATTTCCCAGGAACTCTGAAAACAAGAGCAACTACCCAAACTTTTACTAAACACAAAATAACGAAATTGAAATTTTAAATAAATATATCCGGTTGTTTATTAGGTGTTAACCTTTTTATAAGGCATATGTTTGTAGTAGTTGTATTGACCTGAGAGTTTACGTTTTAATACTCACGGCACATAAAAATAAATATGCGATACCAATATGTTTTTCCGAAATTCGAATTTTTTTGAAGTGAGTGGTAAAGTAATTAACCAGAGTGCATTTGAGAAATTTCAGCTATGTAGTCAGGAGAAATTTGTGGTATAATAGTCTACAGTAACAATTCTTTAAATTTTAGGAAGCCTTAAATTTTTTATTCAACTCAGTGATAACATAATATGTAAACTTGATAAACATTTCCCGATAGACACTTTTTTAAACATATCGGAATTACACATTGTTGAAATTAAATTTGGAAACTTTAAATAGTTGAACTAACGCAAGATCATTTCAATAAAACATTTTTAAATATTAAGTAATTTAATATACCTTTAGCACTATAATAATGCCTACAGAGTTTTAAGATATTGTTTAAGCATTTTGAAAAATAAAGTTGAAATATATATATAGTAAAATAAATCTTTACTATTTGTTTATAAAAATAAAATTTAGTAATTGTAGTACAGTGCAAAACATGACTTGCCTGTTAGAAGCTTTACAAACCAAATGTGATCACTTCTGATTTTTATCTTTACTGTAATAAGCATGTCTTCTGGCTGAACCCCATGACCGATACATAATTGCCAGAACTTAGGAAATTTGAAACAATACTTTCTCTCTCTCTTTATCTTCGTTTGCTTTGTTTACTTTTAAAAATTAATTTCCTTTTTATTTTAAAAATGTTACAAATTATACAAATAAGACGTAAACACATTGTCAACGCTTCGTTTGTATTTCAATAATTACCTAATTAATGTGTTGTCATAAAAAATGTGTGGGATAAATAAAATTAAAATTCTATGCCTGAAGTAATATCTATCCTTAATTGCACTATAAATGTTCATGAACTACATATATGAAGAGAGATTTTATTGAAGTAAATTATCATCACATTTAAAAAAATTGGAATAATGCATTTTTTATATAATCGTGAATTATGAAATTGTGTGACATATTTATGTTGACACTTATCAAAGAAATAATAAATGAATTACTTAAAACGTCATTGAAACACTGAAGTTCAACAATCAAAATGAACCCAACAGTAAACTTAATAAAAGTGATAATAAAAAGAGTTACATCAGAATTTTTAATAAAGTGCTCCACATATCAGAATTTTTACACAGATATTTTGGATATAATATTTAACATGCATTTGACAACATAAACTTTACAACTAAACGCATGTATGGTAACGCTTAGTGGTATACTATTTCACCACATGAAAGGAAGTACCTCATTTATTTAAAAATACCTATGTTTACTGTCCACGGGAAAGTTTACTACTTTAGAAAAAAGTTTATAGTTTTATGTAACTTCTAAATTATATTAGTCTTAGGCATTAAAGGTAAAGACATTTATACAGCTGGTAAATTATTATAGCAGCATTATATAATGTGTTAAAATTATTTGACTTTTTATGTGCTAAAATAAAAAATTGAATGTTTTTGTTTATAAAGTAGACGAGAAAAGTTAAAAATATTTGTAATTGACGTCGCTTTTTACATACGACTTTATGAAAAATTCAAAAGTAATTATTGAAATGCTGACCGTATCGCAACAGTTTATTGTGTTTGCGTACACCAATGAAGTACACCAATCATGATGAACAATTGTCAATAGAGAGGGACAAAGTATTTGTGTGCACATAATTATGCATACCGTGCCTAAGTGCAATTTCTGTACATGTTTGTAATTAATTTGGAAATATTGTGCCGGGGTTTGAATTTTCCCGGCGTGATTTGAACGTTCATTGCCACCAAAGCTCGTAGCAGCTGTGCGCCACAGCTAACTCGATTATTAGGGCCGTGTCTGCGCCACGGCGACGCAATCTAGAAGACCTATTCAAACGTATCAGCTGTTCGTGTACGGTTAGGAAACCGCTTACCAAAGGCTACGATCGGAAATTCGAAACAAGTCGATTTCATGTAGCATAGTGGAACTGAAGAATTCAGGCATCCCTCTCTTTTCTTCGTCAACCTTCCAATAGAGTGTTCGATGGTCTGACGGCCCAGGGTGAAGTACTTAGTTGATCTTTCAATATGACTTCGTATAGCGCTAGTAAAGCGTTTTCAGGTGAGGCTCAACTATTTTATTCTATGTTCATTTAATGATGGGTTATGTGTTATATTTGTGTATGTGTGTGTGTGTGTGTGTGTGATCCAGACGTCTGTAAAGCCTATTTCATTGTGATACCTTGGTAATAGAAAACTGACTTACTCGTTACTTCCGGTTGGGAAACACGTGGCGACATTGTATTTAATTGTATATTAATTTAATCAAATTGTAAATTCAATCAGAAGTAATGACTATAACTGGATGAAATTAACCATGTTAAATTAATAAGAGTAGATGGAATGTTGGTAGAAATTGTGACAGTGAGTGTAGTGTGTGGGTTCAGAGGCGAGAGAGTGTAGGGGTAGGTGTACTTTCTGACGGCCAATCAACAAATACAAAAATGTTACAGGGTCCCCGTACAGCCGGGAGAAGGGGGTTGCAGAGATAGTAACATTGACACCTGTCACTATCCGCAGAGCAGTGCACCAGGATGCTCCCCGAAGCCGTCAGGCCCAGAAATACTCCTACTATAGAACACCAAAGGACATCTGCCCGGTTGAGACTCGCTGGAACTTCAGCAAACACTAAAGTTCATCTGCAGCACTCATGCCACACTGGTCAACATAGTACCATTGGGGTTCCACAACAAGAGTACAGGTGGCAGTGTTCTAATTATTAAACTTCAGTCAACAACAACTCGATAGACTGGCTCCCTGGTATTCAGGTTAAACATCTTGTTAATGTTAATGCTCTTAAAGACAATTGTACAAGAACTACAGATGTTTAAAATAAAACTGTAACTGAATGTTTGTAATGACATTAAGTAATGCTCTTAAAGAAAATGGTACCAGAACTCCAGCTGTTTCAAATAAAATTATACTTAAATATTTTAAGATAATTGATGTTGTTAAAGAAAATGATATTAGAATCCAACTGTTTAAAAGACTTGTAACTAAATATTTGTGGTAACTTAAATTGATGTTCTTAAAGAAAATGGCACTAATAAAAAATTGTTACTGGTTACAAGGGTATTTTATTATTTCCTGTCACTCTGGGCTCCAGCACACTTTCCGTTTCCGCTAGGCCAAGTAGTCTAGTTACTAAATTTTGCGTAACGGCCTAAGTGGCCGTTACAATATGCAGTTCATAAAAACGCACTGAGTACTGAATGTTGTTGTTGGTGCAGCGATACAACACTGATAATTTTTACAGTTATATAACAGTCTTACTGAGCAGTGTCAACAGTTATTTGCTCATTGTAGAATAAATATGTCTCAAGTACCTTTGTATAATTAATAGTACGGTAGAATACTTGTATGACCAAGTTCTTCTTTACGTATGTAACTGCAAGACAAATTAAATTGCGTGAAATGCGTGAGGTTTCTTATTTCTAAAAATCCTAACGATATTTTTAGAATATGTTCAACGGTTTACTTAATTACTGTCGGCGCCTTTGAAAACATACCTTTGCAATGATCCTCGTGAGTTCCGAATTACAGAAAATTATGATGACCATCTGTACGCCTACTCTGCAGAAAATTACAAAAGTAAACAGCCGTTTGTAGAGTAATTATGTTGGAGGGAGAAACACATTTTTTGACAGAAAGTTTTTTTATGTTGCATTATTTGTATATTATCTACGTAATCTATTGTAAATAATAAAAGAAACACATGTTTTTGTCTCAAATGAAGGGTCGGTCCTTGTGATCGTAGCACTATAAGTTCTGTAGTGTGAAGTCCCAGTTTAAAATCCGTAATTTATAAATAAAATAAATTCACGTCGTGGAGTGATTGGTTTGCACTGAGTTACAGTCTAAACTGTGGTAGTAATATCAGCTGATTGGTGTCAGCTGACCCAGTTCACGTTTTGCTAGTTGTGCTAATGGTCTTGTTACAGTATTACATTGGCTTCGACTGGATTATAGGTCACCAATTGTTTAATGAATAGACGTCATATTGCCTTGTGTAATCTACAAAATAATCAACGAAAATATTGTAATAATTATCTTTCTTTCTTTATTGCCAAAACGGTGTACATGTGTGGATGGTTTTGAACCATTCAACGAAGCTAATGTAAATTCTCTTGGGATTATCCACTATTTGTAGTGTTGAAATTTTCAAGTACAGCGAGAAGAGCAAGTTGGTTATCAATGCGCTTCTGAGAAACGTTTCCTATAAGAGAGGTTTATGGAGGAACGGACAGAACTGTTACAGCACACGTGAGCCGTCGTGTCTAAGCATTGATTTTGTGCACGTGACTGTTCTGTATAATTCTGGTACAACACAAACGCCATTCCTCTGGCGAATAAATCCTCTAATTTTTGGTTAATAAATAGAATTGTGGACACTAGAATTGTGTACAGAATTTTAAAATTTACCTAGCATTACACTTTTTGTTCCCGATATTTCAATCTTACACATACAGACATACTCGAATGCCCGCGAACTCATTTATAGGGTATTAAGATACTGCTAAGATATATTTTATTACTTATTACATAATCACTCATTAATCAGTATGATCATCAGCTGTGCTGCCTTTTAGTCTAGTTAAGTATATATGTGTTGGGTGGCTGCTGTTGACTACTGTTGGATTTTTCTTTATGGGGATTTTACAGTTATTTTAAGTGCAATTAGTTAAGAGACTTTTCTGTAACGATTTCCAGCATTTAGTGGCTTAAAAAAATTGGGTCATGTATTTACCCGGAAAGTTAATTTACATAGGAATCCTGCCAGCAAGATCCATCAGTACAGGCCGCTTGAATGCACAATAGGCTACTATCAAATTATTTAAAAATAAGGTTATATTAGAAACTTTAATGCAAAATATAATACTTTCGCTCTACCCGTAGTGCTGTACGCGAGTGAAACCTAATATCTAAAAGAAAAAATATCAAGGTTTTTGAACATCGCAAATGAAATTTCTCCAAAGCATTCAATAATATACAAAACAAAGGATAGGTTAAGAAACGCAATTATATGGAATGAGTTACAATCCAAGCCACTGCAGGAGAAAGTGTAGAGATATAAGCCAAACAAGGAAGTTTACCTAATAATAACAGCATATCTAAAATGTCGTATTATTGTAAGAATATATACGTTGTAGAGTGGGAGAAGCCATTTACACGTTGCAGTTCAAGCAGAATAGGACATTTAGTGGTAAATGTTGGTCAAGCTAAGCCTGACATATACATGATGACAACAGTATATTCTACATAACATATGGTAATAGATACGTTATATACGCATTATATGTTGATGTAATTTACATACTTATGTTTGTGATTGAGCGAGCGAGTAAGTGACTGACTGACTATGTGTGTGTGTAACGAATACCCTGATCCTTATTGCGTTTTAAACATGATAATATTTTTAGGCTGGGGGTCATTCCACAAAATGCGTGATGCAACATGTGTATCGTCATCGAAAAATATAACGCTCCAGGTGATGTTAACACTATATTTTGTCCACACTTTCGATTCCCCACAGTCTAGAAATCTTGTTTTTAAAGCCTAAAAACATTATCATGTTTCGATGTTTCAGTTTCGTCGAAATTTTTTCTTTACGGTAGTTGTTATGTTTTGTGCGTGTTCTGTTTTCCTGAACTGTTTTATTTAAATTGTATGCTCTGAGCGTATACGTTTAATTACATTTTTAACAAATTATTTGTTGAATTACTTGAATAATGCAAGTAAGTGAACATCAGAGTTCAAAAGCCTAGGCTACCTTTATCCCTAAAGTAATTTCTTTCACAGGAAACAAATAAAACAAATAATTTTACCCAAAATGAACTAATCTGGGCTTGACAGGGGATCCAAAACTTCTTGAGAGGTGACTCAAGATCTGATGAAGGAAATCTCTTTAACCTCTCTATCTCAACTCCATTCTCCCCTACGCATTGGTTAGTCGGTATTCCATCTACCTAAAAGTTACAGTACTCATAAATTTCATAAGAAAAAGCTGGGCGGGAAGATGGAAATAAATCCTACGAAGCTGGAACAGGTCACCAAGGGCTAATCATTATTGGGAAAGAAAAATAAAAGAAGAATAAGGCAAAGACCCTGCTACTGATTCTACTTAAGCCACTTTTTTTTGTCATCAATCAAGAACTGTGTCATCGGCAACTGCATTAAATGGTAATATAATATATCAAACTGCATGTTACAGACCATCTCCGCTCACACAGAACTAATAACAGTTTGCATCCTTTTACGCAGCCTATTTCCACAAAAGTAAAGAACACTGTGTAAACTGAATTAACCCTATTTGGTTAGGGCTCTACTGAGCTAATCTCTGTTTAGCGTCTTTTTCAGAAATAGTTTCTGAACGTCAGTTTAGTGACAATCAGTTTTAATAGAAATACATTAAAAATAATACCAATTCCTGCTTATTCATTACCATTTGGGGGGTGGGGGGTTACCTTGAGACTTGTTGAAGAAAAATCGCAGACTATTGTGATGGCAATCTCCTTCAATCTGATAGTGAAGACAATGCAGAGAAACACCAATATCGACCATATGATGCCAATTTTTTGAGAAACCAAGAGGAAAGAAGAAGATATAGAGAGGAAGGGAAAGGGAGAGAGGGAGAGAGAGAGAGAGAGAGAAAATAAAGAGATTGGCAGAGAGTGAATAGTACTTTTTGAAATACCAGGCAGTTTTACTAGTGGGTTGCTTAATGGGAATCATAGCGTTATAACGTGTAGTCAGTTGACAAAGGCACATACTTAATAGAAAGTAATAACTTTTAATTTTTGCTATTATTAGTATTAATAAAAATCTGAAAATATTACTTTAGTGTATATTGAATAACTGTAAATAAGAAGATTTGTGGGATACGAGTGTTAAATTTTGTATTGTTCAATTCTAGTTTTATTTTACAACTCTCTCCGATTCTATTATTTCATTTCTATTGTCTAAAAACGGCGATCCCTGCAATCGTGGTAATAATATCAAAATGTCTTTATCCTTTGCGAATAGTGTTTTATGTTTAAGCAATACGAAGCATCTCAAGCACTGATTTAAAACCATTATTACAAAATCAATTATGATTTCGTGTTTCTTATGTGCAAAGGTATTTTGCTTATTGATGAAGTGTATGCACATGCACGCATTTACAGAATGTTGATGTAGGTATGAGATGTCAGATCAAAGTGTATTTAGCAACAAATATCCAGTGAGCTGACGCTCAGTTAATTGCATTTCCACGTAGGCTATAGGGTACGTGACTGAGATCGCTAAAGGAACGCTAGCATTACGGTAACTTGCGGTTAATTGCACTCTGTATGCACAATACAATGTGTGAGCTTACAACAGTAACCCGTCGCATGATATTGCACGAGATATTTACTGTAAACTTAATGTCACTTAGAGTGGATTGAAAGAGCCAGAACACATTTTGATCCCAAGTCAACCATTACCAGTGTGACGATTTAAAAGGAATTTAAATAGCACAAAATAATTTTTATTCAAAATAACATGTGAGAAAATATTTAAACCTTCCCTGTGTACTTATATGCCTGTATCAACTTGTAAAAATCTAGTACGGGCATGAAAATTACTCTCTATTGAAGCAAAAATTAATAACTATGATAACTAAATAAAAGGACGTGATAATAATAATCGAAATACCTAACTCAATAAAGAAAATGTAGGATTATTAATAGTGGTTAATTAGTATGACAATAATAATAATTAAGTACGAACTACTTTTCTCTCTCCGCGTGAAATGCTCCCTCTTCCCTACTATCCGCCGCAAAACCAGCCCCCGTCGAGCCAGAATCTCAGACAAGGTAACAGCTTTACCATGTGTCGTGAAGAAAAACGTGTGAATATATAAAAAAAAAAAACGATGTAACTGAAAGTAATCTTTCGTGGTGACAGACTCCACAAGTAATTGAAAGGTGGTGAAAAGTAAAACGAGTTATATAGTTGAAATGTAGTGAAATAACTAAAAGTAACTAACTTAGGCGACACATCTCTTTAAAAAAGAAACGAAATGTTTAAATTGTAAAGTATGCTCTATCCAAATATTAAAGAGTAACATTAGTGCAGTTAAACGTAAAATGTAAAAAAGGTGAACACCGTACATCAGGAGTGAAGCAACAACGACAACCTCACGAGCTCCAGGTAACAGAATCCTTTCGTCTTGATCGCAACTTAGAATCTACAAAATAAATGGAGGCACCCGAACGACAATGTAGAACTTCCAGGAAACCCAACTGAAGAGTAACAACAAGAGAACCTGCCGCTGATACATATTATATCAAGGTGAAACCAAACCATTATCTTTCTAATGATGGCAACAAAAACAGTACATTTTTGCAAAGATTTATTCTAATCATGTAAATGTTAACATAGTAATGTATGTAATTGCAATAATGAAATAGTAATCTGATGATAGTTAAAGTTAAAAGGTAATTCGAAATTTGAGCAAACTAATCTTCTAAAAGCTTGCATAGTGTTGTCTTATTTTAGAGTATTATTAAGTTAAAACCCGGATCCGAGGTATTTAATGTAGTTTATAAATATATATATTTTTTTATTTTTGTTCACCAGAGTAACATTTTAAAAAGGCATAAGAGCATTTGATGCAGAATCTTTGAAAAGTTTATTTTTTTAACGTAATAAAACAAAAATAACAATTATTTTTAAATCATCATTCAAGAAACTATAATAAAGAGATGTTTTTGCTAAATATCCAGAGAGTGAGTAAATTTGCGTAACCTAATCCTAATTCCTGTTCTACATATTTTCATATTTGTTGGTAAGTAATTTGTACTAACAACGGCAGCCGGTTTGATTGAAAGTAACCAATTAAACTGGTTCCCTCTGTTATAATGTCTCAGACAGGGGAGACGTTATACCAGTAAAAAGACATAAATCCATACGCGTAAGCTAATTGTTTGTTAAGGAAGCTTATTGTCACCACGGGAAGTGGCGTGGTGATCACCATTGTCATAATTGCAGTGAACAAAAACTTAAATGAAGTGTAAGGACCTATTGTGGTGTCTTCAACTCACAGTGTGTTCTAAAGCGTTCCATAAAATTGTAAAGTTTAACATTGATTGCTACGACAAGTATGTAACGGTCTCGAAAATTTGGCAGGTGCAATTACGTGCTAAACGTTTCTCGGCTAGTCGAGCAGATGCTGTCTCTGTCAAGGCCGTGAACTCAAGTAGCTTCTAGAATGCTCGAGCACTCTTACCTACAGAAACTATGTTCCTAAAAGAATGGAAAATTATTCTAGAACTTCTGCAGGCCCTGTATAAGCAACAGCGATCGACTTAATCAGTTAGTTACAACTCGCGAAATTGTAGAGTGCGGGTCACTTTGATTGTTTCTGATTCATGGAAAGTGACTAATTAAAGCTGGTCATTAATGACTTCATTGATGTACTGGTGTATTTTGTTTCCACTGTACAATATAACGATCCGTGAGACCGTCGTAACGAAATCATGATTTACAAAAACTTCAAATATTTTAGCTTTATTAAAAGATAGAATTAACACCGTTAATTGAGAACTAAACATGGGGCACATGTATCTTTTCACTTCACTATCACGCCCTCTCACTGCTCGCACTTTAATCATTCTTCCAACAAAGTGGAGGTTTAAATTTTTCAGTAAAATTTCTAAACATCCACCCTGAGTGAAATAGTTGCAGTCTGTTAACAAAAACATGAAATTTAAGTATCGTTAACGTAAAAATTTCGCGGCACAAATCTCAAGTTTTGTACTAATCGCTCATAGGCCAGATACGACTGTTTTGTAATAATAAATCAGTTGTTTATTCTTTATTGAAACAACCTCGCCGTATTGCTAAATCAAAATGTGTTCCAGATCCATGTCTTGCAACGCAGGTCTATAACCTCTGTTGTCTTGTTGAGGTAACGTTGGCTATTTATTCCTGTGACGACATCGTTTTTGGAAAGTACGGCCCAAAATATTGTGCCAGCCCAAAATCCTTATTAGACAGTAGTGTTGGTATGGATTTTAGTGCTAGATGTAACTAGTTTTCACGTGAACAACTCAATTGTTTTTTTGTACTCAAAAGCCAGTACTTTGTTGATATACCAATTTAGTTAAAAATTAACTAATGTAGAAAATTATATACTTAAAATAATTTACTGTCAATTCTTCATATTGAAACATCCAATTGACAGCGTACACAGTCAGTTGGGTATAGCCTAGTCTTGCGTCAGCCACTTTTCTAGGAATGGTCTTTTGAAAATTCGCTGTATGTTGCTTTTCGGAAAGACATCGCAATTATGATCGACATGGTTACGATTGATTTTTAGAATTTGTTAAACGTCAAATATTACATAATTTTACTTTTTAAACTACTACAAGGACTTATATACCTCTGTATACAGATCTTAACAATAGCAGGCAAAGTACATTTCTGGCTACATAGATTGTAGACTGTCTTGGGTGATGTTCCGTTTAACATAACAGTTTTCTTCACGTGTCCCAACCAGCCCATCCTTCTGGACATAATGTCCTTCTACTATACCATCTTTTTGCAATTGTTCATCATTGCTCTCAACGTTTTAACTCCTTTATGAGGCCATAAATTTTCCTTATTATTTTACGTTCAAAAACACTGAAAGTGGAAACACCTGTTGCTAGGTATACGGTAGTCCTCTGCTTTACATGTTACCACCAGCCTTATCAAAGTTCCATAGTACTACACTTCAATGGCCGGGAGTAGTATTTTGTATATGAAGAAATTCTTAATTGCGTAGTAATTGCAACGCTGTCAGCAGTTAGGTCCAAGTTAAGTATTTTTTTAACTTGTTTGTATGAAGGACGTGCTTTACTAGATATGCAAGCTCTCTACTGCCTCAAATATATAATCCCTGGTTTTACAACTTAGATTTCATCTTCTTGCCGTGATAAATATTGTTACAATGGTCTCCTTGATCGTCGTATGGTACAGTGGAAAACCAATTACAAGACATCGGTTAAGACACTAATCACCAGATTTAACTATTACAAATAAAGAGTTTGCAATCAAGAAGATAGTCTTTTACAACAAATCAAATAAAAATTGTTCACCCGCAATAAAATGTCGACTAATATAAAAAAAAAGTATTACAATAACCCCTCACTATTATAAAACACATAACACTTCGCCGCAATACTTCGATTAGCACTGTGTAAAAAGCCACTCAAACGCACTGTGGAATCGCCCGACAAACTGAAAACTAAGCAGCAGATATGGGATATGGGCTATTTATAGTCTGCAGAGTTCCATAGTGTGCGTCCTTAACAAGCCATAAAAAATTCCAGAGGACACTTTATCGCGACCTTCGCAGAAACACGCACCGTTGGGCTAATTGAGAAGCTTCTAGAACGACACCATCAAACGCACGCATACAATGCGTAATACTGCCTCCCATGTCAAGCGTCACGTACGCATTACAGCTGCGGGAATAGAGTAGGACAACCTTCTCCAGTTTACCAGAACATTCCGTAATGGCGTAACACTTTTTCTGCATTACGTGCCTATATGATTTATTATTTGGCTTACCACCTCAATTACATCAATTACCACCATAATTACAGCACTACTTATTCAAAAGTCGATTGATGTACGATTTGATTCTCAGTACCTACCAACGTCGAGTGTTAACGTAAATTTGAGTCCTTTCATTAGAACACACACACACACACACACACACACACACACACACACACACACACACACACACACACTAAACAATACGTGAGTAGTTGCTTCTATTTGTTATTGTTTAAGCGTTCATATGACAAAACGCGTTAAGGTTTCACAAAATTAATTAAATACGTAATAAACTCTAAATAGACCGAAATACAAACATGTATGCAATTTTAAAATTGAGTATGTTATCCTTCATGTGGCATATATTTATTTCACTAAAGTGAAGTAAATTGATTATGTTGAAGCCTTTAGGGTGCCGGATGTCACATGTCACACTCAGAAATAAAATTTAACACGGGTGCTTTATATTCTACGCCTGTTTTAATCAAATCCCATTATATTATGTATATTGTGGTGCTACAATGAAACGGCACGTGATATCGAATCTATTAAATGTTCCTGCAGAATAGACGTATAGTTTTTTTAAAGGGTTAGCTACTTCTTGTTTAACCTAAATCAAATGTTTATTTTAAATTGAAACTACAAGTAGAAACAAAGCATTTTTACGTGCAGCAAATATTGTATTAGGCTAATGAATGTTGCAAATACAAGACAGTTCCTTGTGCAAATAGTTCTTCAACCTTTATAATGACCTAATGTTAATAGATAGATTTAAAAGTCTGGAATAAAAACTTAACTGAACAAGCAAATAGAAACTATCCAAAAATTGTTGCTTCCTTTCACTGAACCAAAAAATTAAGGTCGATATTTTAAAGTTTGCTGTGTTTACTTATTATGTACTATTAAACATTTTATATATCTGTTAACTAGTGGACATCGCGGTGGCGGAGACGGTATATTTTCGCTGTTTTCACATTTGGTATTACTGTATTTTAATGTCTACGATTTTGATGTGAATGCAATGTATAAAAGACAAAGATTTTGTCTGTTTCCGCGAGTGTGTATACGCAAATGTATGTGGAGACGATTAGAGGTGAATGTGTATCGCTCTCCCTTAAGACTGAGAGTAACGCACCATGACTCCCTACTTAAAATGGCATTCCACTTGCGAAATATCCGGGTCGTTGTCACAACAATTGTGTGCGGTTGACATAGGGCGGCAGTCACTTAGTCACTACCTCACCCTGCTTACCATCTGTAACAGCTTTCAAGCTGTCTGGCTAATACACTCCCAGTTAAATTTCAACTCTCTACTATTTACGTGATCGCATTCTGCAACAAACTCAGTCATACATACAATGCCTCATACTACTGTTAAAAAATATTGGGTTCAACGGAAAATTAAGGAATAGAAAATAAAAAGTATAGATTAGATTTATTTACAGGATTGTATTTCTGCTAGAGACACCTAGGGTAGACGTGATCATGCAGCTGTTAGTTTCCCGTTAATCGTGGCGTTAATAAAACCCTTGACAAAATACGGTAGCGATTCTATTGGCTTCAACTTTGCAACGACCCATAGCAATGGTGTCGGACATGTAATATATCTACTGGAAGCTAGGGTCCGCAAACCAGAAACTGGGTGGAAAACGGTACATCGTGGCTATAAGTGACTGTTTTACTAAGTGCGTGGAAGCTTACGCAATCCCAAATTAGGAGGTTACCACTGTGGCAAAGGCGTTAGTTCACAACTTGTATTGCCGTTATGGAGTCCCTATGGAACAAAGAAGGAATTTTGAGTCAGAAGTGTTTAGAAAATTATGCCGTCTACTCGGGATTCGATAAACCAGGACAACGCCTCTCCATGCTCATTCGGATGGAATGGTTGAGAGGTTCAATAGGACACTTGAGTAGCATCTTTCGAAGGTTGTTGACGAGAACCAAATAGTCTGGGGCCAACGTGTACCACTATTCCTCATGGCGTATAGGTCATCAGTACACGACACAACCGGCATGACTCTCACAAAATTGGTGTTTGGGCTGGAGATCCGTCTTCCTGGGGACCTGATGTTCGAACCCCAAGACAAATCACACAGAACTATTCCGCACAATTAGAAAACCAACTGCAAAAAGTAAATCGTTTAATAAGAGAACGGCTGAAGACAATAAGTCACAAAATGAAAACTCAGTGTGAAATTCGCAGCAATAGTATTGGTTTCCAAGAAGGAGATCAGGTTTGCTTGTATACACCAAAGCGCCGTCTTAAACTGCATCTTAGACTAAGAAAAAGAGAATCACCGATTTTGTTCATCGGATGCAACAGGAAGGGCGGCGGAAATTCAAGATCGTCCAACTAACTCTAGATCGGCTAGCCAAATATTACTTTATAGACGTTTTGTCAGTTTGGGACGAACAGCGTTAAGGAGTTTGGAGTGATAAGAAATTACAAAAAAGTCTCGTCCAATGTCGTTCTACAAACATTTATCGACTAGCCCCGCGTGCCTATATTAAGGCCGTCCACTAACGTAGCACTAAAGTAATCCAGATTGCTCAAGAACACACTTGAAATACGCATAAGCTGGCTTCAGTATAACATAGTCTCAATACATAACAGATAACATGGTACATAAACTCAAAACTGGTGAATTACTCTAGGACATTACTTCAGCTTAGATTGTTACATATGCTGTATATTGAGGTTCTTCATTCCAAATGAAAAGAAAATAGCCACGTTTATTTGGGTTTATAGAAAAAGGTAATAGAGCAGTGCCATGAAATTATAATAGGCGATAAGCTTGATAAATACAATTACCAATTTATATAACTAAATTACTAATGAAAGACTTTGTTCTATTTCTGATCTTTTACTTCATAACGAAAAGTGAGAATTTTGCAAGAGGCGATTTTGCATTGATGACGTATTCCATTTAAAAATATTAATTGAATAAATACTAAAATTTATATTTGTAACGCACCTTGCTTTCATAGACTATGGGAATCCGTTTGATAGTGTTAACAGATCTATTATCTGGTGATTTTGTGTAAGAGAGGTTATTATAACCATCTTTTAGACATAAAATTCATATACTATCATTAAAAGATAGTATTGGCTGCAGGAGATGTTTACTATTCAAGGAGTGCTGTTGTAAGACTGTAGCATATCTCTCACTTTGTTTAATACCTATATCGATGAAAATTACAAGACTATAGTCAGAGAATGGAAATTACAATAGATTTAGGAGTAAAAAAATAATAAATCACACTTAAATACAATGCAGTTTGCGGATGATCAAAAAATAATCTAATAATAAAACTGCAAGCCTTAGAAATCAATGTATAAATACAGCAAATCGGTTAAAATGACAGCAAAAAAAAATCTGTGCAAAATTAGAAACTGTGGATTTTTTGAGAAAAATCTTGATGCGAAGCACGATTGTATTGGATAATAAGAGTATAAACTAGGCGCCGTATTTACGCTGTGTTTGTTTCAATATTACTTACAACGTAGATGGTGATGATGTTGATCATATATTCGACTTATTTTAGACATTTCGTACAAAAATTCGTCAAATGTTGTCGAGGAAAACAAGAAAAGTAGGGCCCGATTGTAATTATTTAATGCCTTGTCAAGTGTTGTCTATGGATCTGAAACATTGTTTCTGGTGAAGAAACATCCAGTAAGACATACGAGTCCGAAGTAAAATTCTTGCTGTGCTGAAAACAGCTCTATAATGAAGACATAATAAACGCGTGATCATATACAAGCTGGGTTTGCAGAAAGCAAAGAGGGATACATCATATCTCTATATATCATACTATGTAGTAGGGGTTGTCTAAGGAAGTTTGACATTAGAAGCTTATTGGACGACTTATGAAGGGTTTGTGAAATGGATGGGAAGGGTTCCTTTAGGAACGAAACAGGCTATTCGCTATTCCCTGATCGAAGAAGGAAACTGGGTTTGGTTCGCATATTATTATTTACTTTCGTCTGTAATTTATAAAATATTCAATGGTACATTTTTCATATTTTACGAAGTTTTTTAAAAGTTATTTTTAATTACTTACCTATTTTATTGGTAAAATCATAAGTAAATCTAAAAGTAGATAAGATGAAAATAAACCTACAGATGTTATTATGTTATTACATATGTAATTATTAGTTACGTTGTTTAACTTAATGTAAGATTTTGAGAATCAGGTGATTAAAAAAAATTGCCACACCATCATTATGATTTTTATTTGATTTTAAAAAGTAAAGAGTAAGATAAGTTAAAACTTTGCAGGAAAGAGGAACATTTTAATTTGTTTGCTAATCGAGATAAGAATTTGCCAGAGATCAGAAACTTACAAACGTGTTTATTATTTTCCTGTGTTTTCCTTTATAGTGACCCACAAATGCTGTGGATGGTTATGATGATGATGATGACGACATCAATATTTAAAAACTAATGTCAACATTATTTTAATACACAATAGAAAACTTTTAAACAAGTTTCTATGGCAATGATGTTATCGCGATCATTTTCCTAGTAACCGAATTCCCACTAAACCCACAGACGTATTATGAGTTTACATTTTCAGTCAGACTACATCCATCATTCAATAAAACCGTTATAGACAGGCAGAAAAGACAAATAGCTTTCGCATTGGCCAGTGACAGCGGTAAAATAAGATTAAGTGTGGTTTATTTTCCAGCCACAGCAATCCGATATTCCTTCTGTCAGAAAATAAGTGTTTCTACATTATAAATTTTATCTTAAAAACAAATTTTTGTATATTAATACAATGTGTTAATTTTAAAATTAGTTGCTTGTGCAATTGAAACAATGATGGAAACTTGAATACTGTGTATAATATTTATCTGCTGTTTTAGTGTTGCGACTCTAGACATAATTTTATAAAGAAAACCAATATATACATATTTTTAAAAATAAAAGGAAACCATAAAAGAATTAAATAAATTAACTAAAAAGTAAAAGTCGATGTTAATGTTATAAAGCTTTAATGTTCCTTGTTTGAAATTATGTTCTCATACTTACGCATTCTCAACGTGGCTTTTTGTTACGATTATAGCCTCTTTCCTCAGATTATAGCCTACAAGATGGAGTGAGTAACCGGCAGCTCAAAAGATTAACTGAGCTGGTATTCATTTTGATAGTTTTCGAGAACTGACCTAGGGTGGTCGATTGCTTGATATTTCATAAGTGATATATTTCAAGTCTATCTCCTGAAACGATTGATTTCCACGCTATTATGTTTTGAGAACCATTCGTTTCGGTCTCTCCAACGGAGGTTATGTTCAGTGGTAAAAATGTAGTGCCTCGTACTTGGGTATTTACGGCGGACATCTGTCATATAGACTTTACCACTGAAGACGTCCTCTATTCGTGAAGCCGAAATGTTTGCTTCTGAAAACATAAGCCCACTAAATAATAGCCCGGCAATTAATCGTTTTAATGGCATTGACGGCGGCCGTGAAAGCCTTAGAACTCTATCACCTGCAATTTTATACCTATTTGATATACTGATTTATTACCGAAAATTTAAAATACAATTATTTATCGTTTGTACCAAGTTGTAATGCAGCAGTTGTGGATTTGTGACGTCACGTGGGACGAAGAAGCTCCAATAATGTAGCAGTATGATCTCAGCATTACGGAGTTGTAGAACTATGTTAATTTTACAACTAACATGTTAAACGGTGTGAGAAAAGTTGATTATAACGCAAGCCACCGACGTTCGCCGACCGAATTGACCGTTACTTTATCGCCAAATATAGAAAAGCAGTAATTTTTGTTTACAAAATTCATTAGCATACGCTAATATTTTTCTGCCTCTTTTATATAATATATTATTCACAATACACTACAAAATTACAGCAGGGATAGTGGATGAATTTTTGTGCGTGAGAGAGAGAGAGAGAGAGAGCGAGAGAGAGAGAGTGGTGGACTAGTGAGTCTACGCTTCGTGTTTGCACCAGCCAGTCAGCTGTGTGACGTCATTCAGATATGTACGTGTGGTACATATGTTAGGCTGATTCATAAATTCAAGTGTAAATTTTTCATGTGCTTATACAACAAATGTGTTAATTTTAAGTGTCAAGTTCATGTGCGTTTTTTTTTGTACAATAAATCTATTAATTGCAAGTAGCAATTCTTCATGTGTACTCTTTTTTCTTTTGTAGAATAAACTTGTGATACAGTCCACTTGCGTGTTAATTAATGAAACAATCCATAACATTTGGTCCTCCGGGCCGGATCTAGTGAACAGTGAACAGTTTTCAAATTGATATAGTGGGCAGTTTTCAAATTTTTCGTTATTAAAACGTGTGCTTTGCGTGGACATCATTACAACCAGTTTCCATATCTCATCCAGTCCAGTTTCAAGTTCAGAGGGCAATTGGCGTGACGCAGTGGAGGCAGCTGGTTATTCACCCAACGTTATCTATCATTTGGTGGGGCAGTTCATTTGTTCATAAACAAACCTTTACTATTGTACTTTTACCTGTAACATCCTTTCGTAACTCAATTCAATTCTTTACAATATCAAATCATTTCTAATTAATTTCTAATAAAATCAGCATAAATATTTCCTACAGGCCTATTTATTAAATCACATAAACCATTTCGGTGTGTGTTTCATAATTAATACAAAAAATCAAGATGAGTAAACCAGGTATACGTCAAAAGGCTGACTTAATAAAATTACGGGCTGTAGTAAAGGGCAAAGTGGCAGGATTTAGAAACTTTTTTGAAAATAAAACTAATGAAGATAACTTTAGCCAATTAAAATTACGTTTTGTAGTATTCAAAGTTAGTTTAACAGAATTTAACAATGTGCAAACACAAATAGAATATATTGACGATCATCAAGATAATGAAAAGCGTGAAAATTTTGAAACATCGTATTTTGAACTGCATGATCGGGTACAAAATTTTATTGATAGTCATACATGCAATGGAAACAGGGTAGAGGGTGAAAACACTTCACATGATTTTCCAGTGAAACGTCCGCTAATAAATTTACCAGTTTTGTATGGTAATTTTGATGAATATGCGTCGGTTTCCAGCACTTTTAAGTCGCTGATACAGGAAAACAAGTCTTTTTCTGAAGTTCGAAATTTCTATTACTTCAAATCGGTTTTAAAGGGGGATGCGGCTACAATCCTTCAATCTTTAGATGGAACTACAGGTTGTTATATGACAGCTTGGGAACTTTTGCAAACAAGGTTTGAAAACAAACGCTACATTATAAACAAACACGTGAAGGCTTTGTTTAATCAAAGTAAAGTAGAAAAGGAGTCAGCAAAATCTATCAGACATTTAATTGATAATACACAAAAACATTTACGAGCAGTTGAAAATTTAGTAGAACGAAACATTTTGATACATTAATTATACATTTGGTAACAACACAACTTGTTAACAAAACATTTGTAGAGTGGGAGGGGACCGTAAAGAACAGCAAGAATCCATCTTTAAAGGATCTAATCACTTTTTTGTTAGAGGCAGTCGAAGACAGGTGTGTGCCGAAGAATAAGCCCCAGCAGGTTAAAGAAAGGGCAAACAACATTTCAGTGAACTATGCAGCAACAGTAAAGGATTGCAGTTTGTGTCCTGGTAGTAGTCACCCCATATTTTTCTGTAGCAAATTTAAGGCAATGAAGATGCCAGAAAGAGAATCGCATGTGAGGAAGGTAGGTTTATGTTTCAATAAACGTTTGTCTTCTTACGACCACAGAAGGAGAAATTTGGTGCAGGTTTTTGCAAAACTCTGTGGCAAACGTCATAATTCCCTTTTTAAAATCAGAATGATCAATATTGCACACCACTATATAAAAATTATTCCGATTAGCGCTTTCAACCTTCACAGCTCATCGTCAGATCAGGAATAGACAGAAAATATGTAATACCCAACCCTCTCCCCCACCCTGCTTACCCACAATAAACTAAAAATTAATGACCCTTCCCCACCCCCTAAACTCTGTCTCACCATCTGTACAGTTACATATTTTTCTAGTAAATTCCTTGTGTTTCAGTGTGTATGTGTGTGTGTGTGTGCATCCTTTTAAACTACCCTCTTCCTCTCCACACACGTGGGTCAGTCACACACCCTTATTTTAAAACAACTAATTAGTACTATGAAATATAATTCTTAATCTTATCTATCTGCCCTCTCTCATTTACTTCTTAATCATGTTATAAAATATTTCTTCATTATCAAATTTAATTTTAATATTAATTAAATTGTCTAACCCTTTTTCTCTTTCTTTCAATATTTCTAACTCCTCTCTAAGCTTCCTTTCAACTCTGTTATTTACTACTTTTACAATTTCGTATTCTTCCAAAGGATTAACAAACTTGTGGTTGTCTTCTATGAAATGTCTTGCATATAACGAATTGGTCGTTCTATTACCTTCTCCACGTTTGTGGTCAGACAACCTGCATGCAAATTTTCGTCCTGTCTCCCCTAGGTACACTTTGTTGCAGTCTTTACATTTTAATTTATGTAACTGTACTGATGGTGAGACAGAGTATAGGGGGTGGGGAAGGGTCATTAATTTTTAGTTTATTGTGGGTGAGCAGGGTGGTGGAGAGGGGTTAAGGGTTGGGTATTACATATTTTCTGTCTATTCCTGATCTGACGATGAGCTGTGAAGCTTGAAAGCGCTAATCGGAATAATTTTTATATAGTGGTGTGCAATATTGATCATTCTGATTGTGATTTCAACCATTAACACAAATTCCTTCATTAAATTCCCTTTTTCATTATTCGCAGAAGCCAGGTGAAACTCAGCAACAACATTCCGTGAACATAGAATCAAAGCAGCCAATTTCCAGTGTTGAGAGTAAACATCAGAAGCAGTCATCTGTGGTTTCTACATCCTCTCATACATCATGCCAGGGTGCAAATTCTGCTGTATTGTTGTCCACAGCTGTAGTGCAGGTAGTGGACCATCGTGGGGGATCTCATTTGTACAGAGTTCTTCTTGCTTCAGCATCAGTCACACTTCATATCTGAGAGGGTGGTGAAGAAACTAGGTTTACCATTATCCAGTGTTTCAATGGAGGTCTGTGGTAATGGACAATCATCAACAAAACTTCCAGTACAATGTGTCATCAAATCAAGGTTAATCTATACACAGCAACCATCCAATGCGTAGTTTTAAAATCCATAACACAACAGTTACCAACAGTTTTAATTCCAAAATCAGATCTAGGAATACCACCCAATCTTCAATTAGCTGATCCACATTACAATCAGCCCAGTGAAATTGATCTTCTAGTAGGTGCAAAAATATTTTCCGATTTGTTACTTGATGGTAGGTTCAAATCATCAGATACAACTCCCACTTTACAAAACACAGTCTTGGGATGGGTCGTCTCAGGCAAGTTAAGAGTTAACACCGCATAGACCATCAGTGTATGTCATCTATCCACATTAGATGATGTGAACAAAATATACAACGTTTCTGGGACCTAGAAGATTGCAGCAGTGAGAAAAGGTTTACAGAAAACGACAGATTATGTGAAGATTTTTTCATGAAAACAACATCAACAGATGAAGGTGGAAGATATTGTGTACACATACCACTGAAAGGTGACGTTAGTGACCTCAGTGAATCAAAGAATACAGCATTTCGCAGATTGTTATCACTTGAACGACGTTTCACAGCAAATTCAGAATTGCGCTCACAATATGTGCAATTTATGCGAGAGTATGAAGAACTAGGACATATGAAAGAGATTACGTGTGACGAAGCAGAGAAATCGAAGGCGTATTATATCCCACATCATGCGGTACTGAAGGAAGATTTCACAACAACAAAACTGAGAGTTGTGTTTGACTGTTCAGAAAAAAACCACCTCGAATCTTTCTCTAAACGACATTTCATTAGTAGGTCCAACGGTGCAGTCACCTTTGATTAGCATTATCACAAGGTTCAGAACTCATTCCTATGTGATGACAGCGGATATAGAGAAGATGTACAGGCACATAAATGTACATCCCTCGCAACAAAATCTACAGTTGATATGGTGGAGAGAAAGGCCAGAAGATCCAGTGAAAACATACAAATTATTAACAATAACTTATGGTCAAACTAGTGCACCTTATCTGGCAACTCGAGTGCTCAAACAACTGGCACTTGATGAACAAGCTAACTTTCTATCAGAGATTTCAAAAACATTGATTGATGACGTGTATGTGGATGACTTACTTTGTGAGAAAAAATCGATTGAGTTAGCTAAACAAATGCACAATGATCTATGTGAACTTGCAAACCGTGGAGGATTTCACCTCAGAAAGTAGACGTCGAATCACCCAGACATTCTAAGAGATATTTCACGTAAAAACAAGGGTCAAGAGTGCTTTAAAATTAATCAAGATACAGTGAAGACGCTTGGTCTCATATGGAACTCTAAAGAAGACACATTCCAATGTGTCATTAACAAGAAGAACATGATGTCTTCTGCACCAACCAAACGGACTATTTTATCCGCTATCGGAAGTATCTTCGACTCTCTTGGGCTTATTAGTGCTACAACATTGTTAGCTAAACTCATAATGCAGCAGTTGTGGATTTGTGACGTCACGTGGGACGAAAAAGCTCCAAAAGAGGTTTGCAGCAGATGGAATCGCTTTCAAGAGACACTACCAATGCATTCACAGCTTCGTATCCCAAGAGCCATTATAAGCAAAGACAATCCATTCTTATCCATCCATAGTCTTATTAATTGAAATCCATGGGTTCTCAGATGCCTTAGAATCTGCATATGCTGCTTGTTTATATTTATAATGTATCTACATGGATGGTAAAATAACGGTGAATCTAATCACAACAAAATCACGTGTGGCTTCATTTAAGAAAACATCATTACCAAGACTAGAATTATGTGGTGCTGTATTGTTATCAGAACTGTGCAAGACAACTGTAAACTCCTTACATCTTAACATTGACTCCATCAATTATTACACCGACTCAACCATAGTCTTGGCATGGAAGCGTGCTCCTTCATCACACTGGACAACGTTTGTCGCAAACACAGTAGCCGAAATTCAAGACAATTCGGACGTCGCTTCGTGGAAACACATTAAAGGAGAGGATAATCCAGCAGACTACCTTTCAAGAGGACTACTATCCCCCGAACCTTTGCAGGGTGATCTATATTGGAGAGGACCTCATTATTTCGTTTAAATTCATCCACATGTACTGAAGTGTTGGAGTGTGAACTTGATGATAATCAAGAAATACCAGAACACCGAGTGAAAATCACTACTTGTGCGGCAGTGTTGAATCGTATCGACTTAAAGAACTTTTCAACATTTACAAGAGTTCTGCGTGTTGTTTCATATTGCTTAAAATTTATCAGCAGTTGTCGTAAGACGAGTGAAAACAATAATAGAAAGAAAAACCTGATTCCACAGTTATCGGTTGAAGAAATTGAGAAGGCAGAGATTGTCCTTTTGAAAATAGTGCCAGGTGAAGCATTCAGCAAGGAATTTCGTGACCTTAAGGCAAATAAATATGTGTACAAAGATAGTTACCTCGCTTCATTGCATCCATTCTTAGATGAGAGTGGGTTAGTTAGAGTAGGTGGTCGTCTTAAATATTCCACTTGTGTCAAATAAATCCACTTGTGTTGCCAAACAATAACCAATTAACAGAACTCATTGCGAAACACAATCACGTAAAATCACTACATGCTGGACCGTAAATGTTTCACAGTATAATCAGACAAAAATATTGGCCAACAGGCGGTAGAAATTTGGTTCGTAAGGTATTTCATAAATGCATAAGGTGTTTCAGGACTAATCCTAAATCTCAAACGCATTTAATGGAAAATTTACCCAAATCACGAGTGCAGGTTCCAGTGCGACCTTTTTCAATATGTGGAATAGACTACTGCGGACCATTTTTGGTCAAGCCAGTAAGGAAATGCGGAGTGAAATCATATAAATGCTACGTCGGATTATTTACATGTTTCAACTCCAGAGCGATCCATTTAGAACTTGTGGAGGACATGACCACAGCATCATTCATAGCGGCATTGAGAAGAATGATGGCAAGAAGAGGAAAGGTGAAATAAATATACTCAGACAACGGTACAAACTTTGTAGGAGCCTATAAGGAATTAAATGAACTTTCCAACAGCAGCAAATTTCAAGCAGAAATAGTGGATACATTAGCAACTGAATGTATCGAGTGGCACTTTCAACCACCAAATGCACCTCACTTTGGAGGACTATGGGAGTCCTCGGTGAAACTAGTGAAAAATCATTTAAAGAGGGTCATCGGATCAGCATGTTTAACAATAACTCAATTTTCAACACTATTAACTCAAATCGAATCATGTGTAAATTTTCGCCCCCTCACACCTTTATCCGAAAAGCCTTCAGATTTTAGGAAGCCCACTCACTCCTACACACTTACTAATTGGAGATGTCCTATTAAATATTCCAGAACCAAACCTTATTAACATACCAACCAACCGACTTAACCAGTGTCAGGATATGCAACAAATGCTGCAATACGTCTGGGCAAGGTGGTCTAAAGAATACCTTAGCAGTCTTCAACAGAGATCTAAGTGGAGGAAATCCACTTCCAACCTTCGACCAAACGACTTGGTCGTCATAAAGGAGGACAACCTTCCACCATTACGATGGCGTCTGGCATCTTCATCCTGGCTCAGAGAGCTTAGTCAGAGTTGTCTCTCTACAATCATCCAATGGACTCATCAAGCGGCCAATCACAAAATTGTGCTCTCTTCGATCCCCAGATGATGACGATTAATTAATGTTTTGTGGTGTGTGTTTTGCAAGGTGGGCGGATCGCCCTTCCAACATGTTAGTTTTGTATTTGTTTTTTCATGAGTTGAATTTTTGTGTGTGTCATTTGGCATTTCATTTTTTTATATATGATGAAGGAAATCCTTCATGGCGGGGGGTATGGATGAATTTGTGCGGGTGAGAGAGAGAGAGAGAGAGAGAGAGAGAGTGAGAGAGAGAGAGAGAGAGAGAGAGAGAGAGAGAGAGAGAGTGATAGAGTGAGAGAGAGAGTGAGAGATAGAGTGAGAGATAGAGTGATAGAGAGAGAGAGAGAGAGAGAAAGAGAGAGTGAGAGAGTGAGAGAGAGAGAGAGAGAGAGAGTGTGTGTGTGATAGAGTGAAATAATGAGAGAGTGGTGGACTGGTGAGTCTACGCTTCGTGTTTGCGCCAGCCAGTCAGTCAGCTGTTTGTCGCTATTAAGATATGTACGTGTAGTACATACTGTGTTAGACTGATTCATAAATTCAAGTGTAAATTTTTCATTTGCTTATACAACAAATGTGTTAATTTTAAGTGTTAATTTCATGTGCGTTTTTTTATATAAAATAAATCTATTAATTGCAAGTAGCAATTCTTCATGTGTGCTTTTTTCCTTTTGTACAATAAACGTGTGATACAGTCCACTTGCGTGTTAATTAATGAAACAATCCAGATAGGTTTTATAGCAGTTGTGAAAAACGATTTGCAAAGAATTCCTTAGACTTTTACGGCCGACAAGTAAATTGGAATTTTTATTCTCCGTGGTGCTAGGCCGTGGTTTTTGTTTATGTGGAAGACAGACGTTTTGGCCCCACCATCGGAAACCACATTGAAAACTGTTCATAACATTTCAATTACTAAGATCCCGCTTGGGTTCAGAAATTTTCAGACTACTAACCTAAGCAACCTCTCCTAGCCTATACTGATTGTCAGCAATGGTATAATATAAGACTAATAAAATTTGATTATTAATACGTCAACTAAGTATTTATTATATGCCTGTAGAATATAGAATGTAGCCAAAGCAAAGCATAGGAACATTGTCAACAACAAATTCAAGACCGATTAACGTCTGCATACTTCTTGTATACTAATTTACAATTTTAATTAAGTATTTTTCGGGCAAGGACTTATGAACTCGTTCCTTCACATTAAATTAAAGTCAGCACCAACGCTTGTAATACTTTTAGATGATGTTGAAGTTAAATAGTTACATAAATATAATAGATAGTAAATGTATTATGAACGTAGCAAACTTTAACGATGTAACTATAATAAAAACAATTACTTAGGACAAAATCTACTATTGTCCTCAGACGATTAGGACGAATAGCGCAATCTGACAATTCACGCTTTAGGTCTATATTGTTATATATTTGTTTACTCTTAATGGAATATTATATTATCTTATACTTATTGTAAATAATAATTTATATATTGTACAAGAATATATTTTGTATTATTTACTACATTGTATTGACACTTTATTTTACATTACTGTCAACTTCAAAAATTAAATGTATACAATTATATAAAACATTATTTTTTATTTGTAGTAAATAAGTAAAACAGCAATAATGATTGTCTTATGTTTTATATTAATGAGTATCCGCTTATAATTTTATAATATACCTAGTAGCAGAGTAAATGTTGTATGGACTCACCAGAGCAGATGAATTAAAAACCAAAGCACAGCTCTAAAAATTTACATGCGTTATTGCTACCTGTAAAAAACGAGTCTAGACGCTAAACATTTTTACATACGATCAGCGTTTGTTACTAGTTCATTACCAGCTGTTGCAAATTTTAAAAACATTTCTACAACATGAGCGCCTCTGGTTTCCGTGCATAAAATTATATTACTACCACTTACAAAACCATATAATAAAGAAGAGTGTCCAATTTAATTTATAAATATCAAACATTTTTTGTTCGTTGACTTATTGGCATGTTTCCTTATTACCATCCAATCATCAAAAAACGAAAAGAAAAGACCAAACACAATACAGATAGAAGGGTACATTTGTTAAATACAAGAGATAAGGAAAGCACCAAATATTTTTTCTTGTTACAGAAGCACCGAATATTAGTGTACTCTAGTAGTATACTTCACAACATGATCCACACTCACGTCGGGCCGCAACAACAATAAGATAAACCGTCCTTTAAATTTACAAAGTTGAACTGAAAAAGAGTTTGCTCCCTGTGATATGCAAAACCGAAATGCAGATATTGATAAAATGGTCTGAGTTAGAAAAACCCAAGAAATACGTCAAAAATAATCACAACAACACAGTAGAGAAAAAATCAAAGACTGTGCTATGAGGAGAAGGAGACAATGAACTGATCCTAATGGCCGAACAATAGAGAAGACGCTAGGAATACGTATAAGTGATCTTCATGTAGAAACGTTAAGAAAAACTCAGGAGAAAATAGAAAGAATCGCTCTAATAAAGAGGTTTGAGTCTTGAGTATCAGAAAAGGAAACCAGAAGAAGAAGAATTATCATCTACAATTAGTATAGCAAAAATTGATTCGTATTGGAATACAAATTAAAACTCCGTAGCTAATCTTAAACTGTAAGTAGCATGTAATGTAAGGTCGCAGGAAGAAAATAATTATGAAATTCTTTTACATGGAATAATAATAATGTTAACACAAATAAATTTTTCTTCTTCCCCTTTAACTTCACTGTTAGGGCTCTGGCTTGTTCTATAGCAAAGGTCCTACATGCTGTCACTCTACCTCTTCCTTGGTCGACCAATGTTCCTCTTGGTATTTGGTTTGCTATCTCTTGCCTTTCTCACTAGCCTTCTGTCATCCATTCATAATATGTATTTATTCCATACCTCTCTTCTTTCTCCAATTTAAGAAATATCATCTGTTACATTACAGGTTTCTTTTATACTATTGTTTGTCAACCTATCGTACCTTGTCTTTCCTAGAGTCTTCTGTAATAGAGTCAATTCAGTAGTTTGTCATTTCAAATAAATTTTGTAAAATGTTCATAGAGTATTCTGAAGTTGGTCAATCAAATTTTATTTTACTCTTATGAGTAATTTTTTATTCCTACATCGATTTTAAAGTCCATTAACTTTGTTTTATTTATGCAAATATTCCTGTCATTTACGCAAAACAGAAAATAATATTTAATTATATTTTGTAACTATAATTTTATTTTACCAAATATTCTCAACTCCTTGTTACATAAGAAACTTTACTGCTGTATCAAGAATATTAGTCAAAGCAAAATTCAATGTTGCCTGCAAATAATTAAAGGTTAATTTTTAACAGTAAAAAGTACTTCAGTGAAAAGTTGCCTATTAAAACTTTCACAAAGTGCTTCTACACGTTTTTTCTTTTTAGTTGCCAGGCTGCATTGTTGGTTGTATGTATCACTAACTAGTTCTGGAAAATTTCTTAACAACTACTAACTACTGTACAGTTGAACGAAATAATTACGCTCTTGTAATTAGAACCAGGTGCTTGCTTTCTGTAACGTTGAGTTTTGTACTTTGCAAGGTAAAACTAATAGGATCGTAGAACTATCACATGTATTACAAATATGTATTTTACTCATTTCTCGATCCTTGACAGTACAACACAATCGGTGTAGATTTTCATATTATACGTTAAAATATCTACATAAGTCAGCTTTCGTGACGAATAAGTGCTAACTTTTGTAAAAATAATGACATTTCATCCGCTGTACTTAAATAGCTTACTTTCATTGTTTTATTCACTTTCATTCAACATGTCAGGCTGCCGTAGACTGAATGGAATTGTTTAATTTTCTAATGCAACAGTCTTAGGTAACACAAAGTAATACGTTTTGACAAGTAAATAAAAGCAACGTCTAAAATTTATACAACTTGTAAAGAGTAGTTTGGATTAAATTCTTTCACTATAATTCAAGTAATAACAACACATAACATAGACAATTTTAAAGAAAAAAATCTGCTTGAATAATATCAGAAATTTTTGAATGTAGCATAGGAAATGGTGAGTCTAAGGATTCATTTACTTACTATGAAGGCAACGAAACAATGAAGAAACTTTTCAAAGGTCATAGCAATCATTGTCTTCATTGTAAATTTAGAAACAGAAATTTATTGATTTGATTGCAATCGAATATTTAGCAGAAGCTAATGTATGCAATAGGAAGATAATTAATAAATTCCTACACAAAACACAATACAAACAACACAGGCAGAAAACAAGAAATTTCTAACACTAACATATATTAATAACCACACTGATAGAAGAGCCCGCAAATCTAAAACAGCATCATACAGCATTGCATCGAGAACCACAAACAAAACAAAGCTGTCAATAAACACACAAATAACAAAAAAATTTGGTTTAACTTGTGTTTACAATTTAAATTGCTCAGGATGTTGCAAACTATAAGTAAGCCAGACAGAACGCAGCTTCAGAGATACATTGAACACATAAAACCACAACACTTCACCGTCGACTCCACCTTTGCAAACCATGTTATTGAGACAGCCCACGCATGAAAAACATGAACAGCAACATGGAAATCACACACGTACACACAAAAACCCGTAAACTAGTCACTCTTGAACAACTAGAAATATACAAGCACACAGAATTTCATAGAAACAACATTACAAACAAACAGACGCAATTTTAATAACACATAGTATTTAAACATATTACACAACACACACACAATAAAGATCTTTCGAGTGACGGCGCCTTACTAAAAGCAGGATCGACAACCCTCCTAGAGGCAGCCTCTGATGAACCTCTAACGAGCGAGAGCTTGTTAATGCAGTAAGGCAAACATTTTATCATTTTTGTCAACAATAATTTGTTTTTGAGTCAGTATTATTTTATATAGTCATTCCGATAACATCGGAGACGCATGGACAACAAAGCCGAATAATTTTCTATGTATTCAGAAACTACATAAAGTACAAGGATATGAAGAGAATTAAACAAATTTTGAAGCTTTCTAGCATTTAATGCAGCATTGAAACACACATCTAATGTATCTTTTTAATACAAGGCCAACGGAAAAATTACGTATGTATTATTTTAGAAAGTAATTTTTTGACTTTACTGAGTGCCCTTAACAATGAATCGGCATGTCTCTACTTTTAAAGTTTAGAGTTATAGGTATGAAAAGAAAACCTGGCTAGATGACCGCAAGGTGGGCTTTACTTATTATGGTAGACTGAGGATAAATATTCACTATCACTATGCGTTGTAGGATTAGGAACATGGATTAAGAGCATTTTGTTGTTCTTGTTTCGTTATATGATTACACGTTATCTTATCGTCCGTAACTTTGTTAAAAACACATTGACCCTTGAATGATGTTACTGTTCATTAGATATAAATAACGTTTTCATTTGTTTGTGTTCTTAGTCAGATTTTTTGTCTTGGGATTCAAAGCCCAGAAACCACAAAAGATTTGTCGTCATCGCATATTTGTGGGAATTTTATTGCTTATTGTAAGTGCCTTACAAATTTGATGAACCTCCAATATAGAAGAAAGTAAAAATATAAGCAGGACTTAATGTAGGACGTATCAAAATTTTAACAATTTACTCCGAATCGAAACAGTGGACGCTTGTAAAATAAAGGTGGAAAATAATTGTAAAGAAACAGAAGAACTAGACAATGTTATCATCCAGACTTCTTATGGAAATAGTGTTTTAAGAAGGTAAGAGAAAAATGGAAATATATAGTAAAGAAAATGAAAATTAGTTATCACGCATGTTAGATTTGTATTAAGGTCATAGATGGATGACTGAAAAACTGTATGGATTAGTCTAAAGTAAGAGAACCACATATATTACTGACAGAGATAAAGGAGAAATAAACTTATCTGAAAACTAAAAATAATACTGTAAATTAGGAGCAGAAATAGATGTGGAACAAAAGGAAATGGAAAACATTTATATACTTGTAGGATTTATGACTTTCCGGCACTGGTTTCAACGTGTCTGAATGGAAAACGGCTGAAGAAACTTCCACATATTTGTAATGAGAAGTATTAACAAGGAGAGTGGCCAGAAACCTTTGTGGCCTTAGTTATGGTTCCAGTTAAAAACAAAGTAAGTGATAGGAAATTTTGGATATTTCAGACTATCAAACATAATATTGAGAGTATTGAATACAAGTTGCATAGAAAATTAAAATTAAATTAATGCATGGAGAATGTAATCTGAGTTTGTGAAAGTGAAGGTAGGAGAAAAATGTAAATGTGGCGGAAAATTGTTGGAATAGAGAATTTTTTAGGGTTATTATTAGCGGTATAAATTTGCAATCGTATTGATTATGGAAAAGCATTTGTTATAGTTAACTGAAGCAAGCTGATGATATACTAAATAAAAACGGAATTAACAGGAAAATGCTGAAGTCGATTAGAATAATCTATCAAAATCAGAAGATTATAGTAAGACTTGGAAAAGAGATGGCAAAGAAAAATGTACAACTCAGGCCTGTTTTATGACTCCCACGCTCTTAATACATACTTGAAAAAAATAATAACTAATTCTCTTGATGGGAGAAGAAGGGGTAGAGTCGGTGGAAGGAAGGTAGATTGCATCTGACTAGCAGTCAATATGGTGTTGATCGCGGAATGTTAAATTACATTAAAAGAATGCTGAGAAATTTTGCAATCATTATGAAGAATTCTGAATAAAAGCTAATGTGAACCGGGCAGAAACCATGGTCATACGTATGACTCCACAGATTAACAAAAGCAAACTAGGAAATTGAATAAGTAACAGTTTTTAATCAACAGAGATGTTTAGTTACAGAGAATATGAGTTGTAATCAGGAGGGGAAATGCAGAATTTCCTTGGCTAATAACGTCCTTAATGGGAAACATATATTTATTGGCCAACAGATGCTAGGCTCAGAAAGAGAATGTTGAAGTGATATATTTGCAGCAATTCTTTATACGGGCATAAACTAAAAGCTTTAGCAAAGAAGAAAACGAAAAGTTACAAGCCTTCGAGATGTGAATGTAGCGAAGAATGGACAGGATTCCCACGTAGAATACAGTGAGGAGGTGCTTGGAACAGCAGAAAAGAAAACACAAGTGTTTTATATCATCATTGTTTTCGGGAATAAAAAGGTAATGTGATGGTTGATAGACTGGAAGGGCTGGTGAATGAAAGGAGAAGTAGGAGAGAGGAGTAGCCACATATAAAGGATATAGGGGATGCAATATGATAAAATAAAAAGACTATCAAAGGATACAAAAGCATGCAAGAACATGTGAGACCCTGCAGAATGATACAGATGATAATTAAAATTAACAGTAAATTATACTTAACCGTTATGTTAATAAGTTAAATGAGTTTGGAGAGATTTATATATTGACAACATTAATTAAGTTTTTGTGGAGTCAAAGTTGACACGCAAGGAAATGTGAAAAATTGTATTCTGAAACCTCTTTATAAAATAATCGTCATTCACTCCACGTCATCAACAAACGAACATAGAATAATCAATCTAGTTTATATTGATTCAGTTAAATGACATTTTTTAATTATTAAAACGTAAAGTATATTTTTTAAGTAAGACAATAACGGTTTTCCTAATAAGATAGTATGACCACAGGACTGAATACAGGAACTTCAAAAGCAAACAGTAGTATAGAATTTAGTTAATATAGTATCAGAATCTCTGTTTTCATTCCTAGCCCCCAACGCTGGAAAGACTAACAGTAAACCAACTGTCAACTGCGTATATTGAAATAAATTTAATTAAATACGAAATGTTGGAAAACGTTCAGCGCGCACTCGCTGAATAGAAATAACGAGATAATTGCAAAACGGCTGTCGTTTAAACAAAGGTTTAGGGAACGACGTCGGCTGCAAATTTGTTTTGCAAAAGCCCAGATTAATGAAACATTTGTCTGAATAAGAGTTGGAAAGTCTAAGGAGGGCATCAGCCGTGATTGTCTCAAATTATTCCCAATTCCTTGATGATATCACTTAGCCCGACCGCCTGCCGTCTCAACAAGTTCGTGTCCCTCTGATACCCAACGATGCCATTCCCTTGGAACGTATTATTGGTTAATGACATTCACAGGCATAGCCACAAACAGTGTGTTTATTAGAACGAATCTTGTTATTTAATTTCATTCTTTAAACTTAGTTTATTTGTTATAATTTCTAAACTTAAGAGCAGATAGTCAGTACTTACAAAAATCAGTTATCTTTCGTTCTTTCCATCGCGAGTATATAACAACATTTACAGCTGTATCTTCATTTTAAGTAAATTTTATAGGATGTGATATTAAAGAAATAAAAGCTTTACACGAATTTGCATATATAACATAACAAGGAAATTAAGTTGTTAAATGTCAATACGAAATGTTACTTGACTGCTGTATAGCTAAAACAAAGCAAATATTAATTTTGACGAAGTCAGAAATTGAGGAATATTGGTTTACCGTTTATATTAACACCAATGATTTTGTTAGCTATTGTAATTATTTAAAAAGAATATCAAAGCTTGAGCAATAATTTTTTCAATATATTTATAAAGATGGGATAAAATTTTCCAGTTCCTGGGATAAATGTTTCCTAACATTTTCTGGATACAAGGTCTACAGGAAAGCGACACACACACCGACAGATGTCTGCTCAAATTTTGAGTCAAAATCCGAGACAGAAACGGGCAGTGTTAAGTCGTTGCTGGACTGGGCGAAGTGGATCTGAGCCCCGGTATCTCAACGTTGAGTTGCGGTATCAGGTCGAAGCGCTGCAAGCCAACGGCTGCTACGCTGTCGGCAATGTGAAGAGAGCAATCAGGCCTGGAGAAACTGGAGGGTCAGATGAGTCGGTGTTGCAGGAGTTTGTCGGTTCGACCGTCTTACCTTATATCAGTTGTAATACACTACTTGATACGCCTTTATGAAAAGTTAAATTACTAATTTGCATATTATGTCGGCCTACGAGCATGTGGGAAGTAAGGTTTACAAACTACTTTAATCACTGATAATATTACTATTTCTACTTAAGAGTCTGTAACACTTACTCCAATGTACCGACTCTTTATTGTACCTCAGGACGCCAGTAATAATAAACAGATATTAAAATATATCAATCAACTTTTAATGATTCATTTGCATTTATGTACTACAAAATTTCTTAATATGAGTTGGATAGGTTTACCTTAAAATTTGAATGTTATTTAGTGGCAATGAGTTCTTTTTAGACAAATTAAGTCACTATGTTTGATTACAAATATATATTTATCAAACAGTATACGATCAACTGTTCATTTATTTGTTACTTGCGTGGAGAAACCTTCCGATGTGCGTAGTCCTTAAGGTGTTGCAGGTCGGTGAGTCGTCAGCAGCTGTTTGTTGCGTGTTAATCCTGGTTATGCACTAATTCACTTTATCACAGACACTACACTTGACATATTGGTGATACATACAATTATGTCGTATAATTATACACTCTGGTTTACACGTATTATTGAATTTACCTTAAGTGCATCTAACACAGTTCGCGTCGCGTGCTTCTCGATTATCTCATACCGTCGTGACTTTAACCCGAACTAATTCGCTCTCTTCAGTGTATTTTTACCACAATATACCGGATTGATGATAATTTATATGCAGTATTACTTCTCGTTATTCGTTACTACTCTGAACATTCACTCATTTACTTATTACTGTTTATTAAACTTTATAGCTTTTGTGTTAGCAATTATCGCGTTCCCGTACTTCTGTTTACTGTTGCGAATTTATTTTATTCTTTACATTACTAATAAAATATATCTATGTAGTTAACGCAAAACAGCGCACGCGAGTCTCTTCAGTATATTTTCGCCGGTGTAAAGAAGACTAACTAATTTCTCTTCAAGTTCATATTTTATACTTATTTTATACAAGTCTCGATAGAAAAACAATCCCAGAGGTTTAAACTAGCGCTAAATACAAAATCGCCCAATCTCCTTAGCGAAAACTTCCCGCTCAACACATGACGCTTTTTCTGATTTGCCGAACGTTTTCCGCGTCCCACGTGCTTAAAAAACTAGCGTCTCTATTTATCTCACTCACACATCGCTCTCTCTCACATAACGGTATCTATTGTTACATGCACTTAAAGTTTACAACATTGGCAAACACCTTTAATATCCTAGGGAATAATACATTTCATGATAGTTATGTCCCAAAACGTGACTTAGCTTAAAATTACCTTCCTTATAGACGTCAGCCCCAAGGCCGGCGTTGCTAACCTACCACTATATCCTACAGTTTTTACAAGTAAATTTCTTTCAAGTAATGCCGCCTAACGGTGCAGGGGTTTTACTACTTCTCCGCTTCCTAAAACATACATGTTTCATTGCGTTCAGCATAGCTTGATTTAGTAAAATCTGCGATTGCTCAATTTTTGCGTTACATAAGTCTCCACATAGGATTAGCATTACAATTTTATCAAAATTGGAAACGAGTTCTATTGAAGCGTCTCTAAAGCTATTATAATTATAAGTTCCCCGCTTATATGTTCTAATAAACTGATATAATTATAAATTCATTCCTTATATTTAAAATGGACAATATATTCTAATTGATTACTTGCTTTTATTACTAAGTCTAAATTGGTGAGTATACTAGTACAATATTACTCGGTTACTACTGAATACTATACACAAGGGTCGATAGCCTGTTATGGTTTGTCTACTAACATACACTTCCCGTCCCCTCTACCTGAATTGTCAAGCTACTCCCAAATGTGGCTGGTCCACTTTCCTTTTCAATAACAACTGTTTTCATAAAGAAATTTCCCTTTTAACATTTTTTATCATTCTCATTTACTTATTTAGGGCATTATCTTATTTTATACTCATATTCAATACATTATTATTCCTTCTCTTAATTTTATAAACATTTGTGACCTCTTACATGACTAAACTTCATTATGCTTTATTACATTTAACACCTTTACATTTAGTCTGATAACTTACGACTACTACATCATTATTCGGTGGTGTGTTATTACACTTGGTTTCTCAATTTTCATGTAATGTTCCTGTGTGTGTGTGTGTGTGTGTGTGTGTGTGTGTGTGTGTGTGTGTGTGTGTGTGTGTGTGTGTGTGTGTGTGTGTGTGTGTGTGTGTGTGTGTGTGTGTGTGTGTGAATTTTGGGTTTCTTTCTCATAATAAGGATTTAGTTATCGTACATTGAAGTTCCCGCGGATATGTCCTGGTCTTTGTGGATCTTCCAACTGGTAGGTCGCTGTTCCGATTTCTTTAGTTACCTTATATGTACCCTCGAATATGTTTCCAAATTTTCCTATTACTTTTTTATTTCTTCTAAGTAACTTTTGTTCAATTTCTGTAGATCTAATTCTAATTCGTATCTTACATTTGGCAAAGCGATGTCTCCATAGAACCGCTATGTTCTTGTGTTTCCTTCTTCCTCTCTGTCGCCGTCTGCGCTTTGTTCCGTCCAGTTCGCGCTGCCTTCCTCTTCTCCTCCCTTTCCTGTGTCCTTCTCTCCTTTGCTTGTTTTGGCGCCTGTATTGTATTGGGTTCCGCGTCGTCTCCGTATCGTTCCTGAGCGGTGACTGTGAAGTCGATTCTGACCATGCCGAGAGCGTCGTCTCTTCGCGTTCGTTGCTAACCACCGTTGTCGTGCTCCTCTCATCGCTACCTTCTTTGTCGTCGTCAGTGAGAACCTTGACTTTAGTCATTCCTTGTCTGTTTGTAGCCGTCTGCTGTCCCTCCTTCGGTATCCCCTGGTTTCCACCCTGCTTTTACCTCGTCGGCGACGACAGTTTCTTATGCAATCCGACCAACCCTTCCTCTTCAATCTGCAGACCTTCGTGCAAAACTTCCTTCTTATACATTTCTTGAATCATATCATTCCAATATTTGTTCGTGAAGGGTTCCTTAAATTCTGCGAAGTTGGTCACGCTATTTTTTATCAACCTCCACCACACTGCAGCTTTTCCTTCTAGGTGCCTTCCGATCCATACGACCTTGACGTTATCTTGGTAATGTCCCATATCTCCTTCATAAACTCCATCGGGAAGTCTCCAGTCCACTTGTACTTGATATCTTTGACTTGTTCGTGAGTAATGTTACGGCTGCTCGATTGGTTGCTAATTGAGGTTAATTTATTCCTAACTTCTCGTTGTATCTGTCGTATTTGCAGGTCAGTTTCTTCCAACTTACGGTCAATTACATTTATATTTTCGCTCACTTTCTTCATTTCTTCCAGCTTTTCGGCTCGTAACTCTTTGATTTCTGCCGTATTGTCTTCGCATCTTTTGTTGTTTACCTCAATTTTTTCGCTTATGATTTGAATGTTGTTGCTATGCCGTTCGTCCAACTCCATGATCTGCTGTTTAGTATTACTACTAAGCTCAGTAATTTTATCGGTATTGTCTTGGATTTTGTTGTTAGTCTCTACTTGGCAGTCTTGGAACAGCTTTTGTTGTTTGTTCTCTCTTGTTCTATTTGTATGGCGACTTCGTTTCTTATTTCTATGTGTTGTTTATGGATTTGTTTCTTCATTTGTTGTAACGCTTGTTCTAATCTTAATTCATGTTGTTCTAACCGTTCGTCTGTTCTTTTCGCATGTTCAGCAATTTGTTGTGCTATCTGTGCTTTTGTTTGTGCCAGCTATTCCTTTGTATTTCTCGATTCTTCTTGTATTTGTTGTGAGAGCTGCTGTTTTGTATTTCTCGATTCTTCTTGTATTTGTCGTGTGTGTTGTGACAACTGTTGTTCTAGTAATTGTTGTAGTATTGTGTACATATCAGTGTTTTTCCCTATCTCTAGTGTTGTCTGACATATCGGTCTTTCTCGAATTTCTGTTACTATTGTTGGTGTAAATTGTTGTGTCTTTGCGTTTTCATCGTTCTGTCCGTTTTGTCCCTGCGTTCCTAACGCTTGATTCTCCTCTGAAATGTCTGCGAGCGTGTCTGGATCGCCTAACTGATTGTTTATTTCAAATTCCATCTCGTTTCTTTAGGTATCTGTATTTGTGTTTATGTTGTACAGGTTGTGAATGTTGTTTCGTGTGTCTTTGTCTCTCCTACTCCTACTTCGCGTAATCATATACTATATTTGATACTATTTCTATTCTTAACTTCTACTTGGTATTAATCTATAATTTGTTTAATAATGACTCAATTGTCCCACGTTCCGGGCGACAGAATGTAATACACTACTTGATAGGCCTTTATGAAAGAGTTAAATTATTAATTTGCATATTATGTCGGTTTACGAGCATGTGAGAAGTAAGGTTTACAAACTACTTTAATCACTGATAATATTACTATTTCTACTTAATAGTCTATAACTGGACGGTAGCGCGATTATTTTATTTTCTAGGTTGGCTAATCTGATTTATATCGCGCATCAATTTTCGCGTGGTTGTACCTTGCACAGTGCATAGCTAGCTTCCTCGGCGTTCGGTTCGCCGAATCCTTCGCTGTCAATTAGTTTCGACATTAAATGTAGGCTTTAGGCCTTTGTATTCTCGATTATGGCCGACTAGGCCCTCTTCATGATTAGCTAAATTCATACTAATTCGCAACATGCAGTATTAGCCAGCCTCATTCAAATTTACAGTTGTAATGTAATTATTCAAAATATTAAAATTATTCGTATACAGTCCACTTCTTGTTATTTCTTAATGCAGAATTAATTCAATTCACACATCATCTCAATCACTATGGAAGACCAGCCAACAGAATATTTAATTCAAGAAGAATACATTTAGCCCACTTGGGCCCAATTAATTAACACTTCCTGTCCACGCTTGTTGAACATCATTTCATTCAACAGTTTCGGTCCACTTGGACCGGGACTAATCATTTTTTGGTCACTCCGGACCTGGATTTCCACTTAATATCTTTATATCTGTTTCTGGCCATCACGGGCGGATTAGCGCGTCAGCTAATGCTACCGTAGCGTGATTTGCGTCGCCATTTCGCTCGTCATCTTCGGACAACGTAATAGCAAGTTCTTGCCGGCTGCAGTGCTTCAAAGTGGTCATCTCTGCCAGCTGTTCACCATCGTCACCAAGGAGCCGACGCTGTGGGACGTCGCCAACCAGGTACCACCAGCAACAGTAAAAAGGTGCGTAAAAAATGTCTGAAGAAGGCCTCAAGGTGCTGACCAGAAAGAGAGGCGGATTAAAGTCCGCGATAGTGCGGATACAATCCGCGGTAAATTCGTTTGATATTAATTTAAGCACAAAACATTTTCTGACTGTAAGATTAGAAAGTCTTAAGAGCTTAGCCTCGAAGTACGACGAGGTACAGTCTGAGATAGAGCTTATCAGTAAAGACACGAGCGCTGCTCAGGCAGACCGAGTCGAGGTTGAGGAAATGATATACTCAACTGAGGCAAACATTTTACAACTTCTTGACACTTTTAATACTCAGACTGTGCCTCCTGTACTATCGACGCCTATGCATTTAAAGCCGATAAGTTTGCCCTGCTTCTCAGGCAACATACTTGAGTGGCAACACTTCTATTCAATTTTCAGTGATCTAGTGCATTCAAGATCCGACTTAACACCAGTACAGAAACTGCATTATTTGCATTCCTCGGTGAAGTGTGAACCATTAGACTTAATTAAATCATTACCCATTTGTCAAGAAAATTATGTAATAGCGTTGAACTTGCTGTCCGAGAGGTATAATAATCCATTTATATTAGCCAAATATTATGTACAAAACCTACTTCAGGTTAAGTCCACAATAAAGGACTCAGTCCAAAACTTGGCGGAGTTTACGAATACAATAACGTCTTCCGTTAATTCACTGGCGGCAATGAAGCTGTCCGTAAATTCATTTGAGTTTATTACCATACAGTTGCTCTCCACCAAACTTGACCCTATTACTTTAAAACTTTGGAAGGAGTCAATAGACCCTGACAACTTGCCCAGTTTTCAAGACTTTACGCATTTTTTAAACTTGCGCCGACAGCTTTTAGAAAATACAATGCCAATTGAATCCGGACAGCAATTCAACAAACCTAGCGTAAAACCAAATAATAAATTTGAGAAATATAGCTTAAGAAATACTGCTGGCAGCAATATTTTTAAGAGTTATCACGCAGCGGCAAGGCATTATTTATGCGTGTGTTGTAAATCTGACCACCCGCTTTACATGTGTAACAATTTTCGTATATTAAGTGCCGCTGAGCGGGGCAATTGGTTGCAAATCATAAATGCTGTATTAACTGCCTTAGAGCAGGTCATTTGATAACAAATTGTAAAAGTAAACAGGTCTGTAAAATTTGTTCAAAGGGTCACCACACCTTGCTGCACGCTAATTACGTGCCGAAATCACCAGCTGCCAGCAGCAATTATTGCTCATTTAAATTACAGTGTAAAAACAATGTTCTTTTATCCACAGCGGTTGTATATGTTGTTGATCAGGCTGGCAACAGGCATGAAGCTCGGGCACTCCTAGACGCCGGTTCCCAGATCAATTGTTGTACGAAATCATTTGCGAAAAGGTTGCACCTTAAACTAACCCGATCTAATATTCCAATTACAGGAATAAACAACACAGCGTGTTGCGCTACTGACATTGTTTCTATGCGTATTATTTCTCGCTATCAGAGACATAGTTTTGAGGCCAAATGTGCCGTCCTATCTAACTTAACTCATAATCTACCTTCAATCTCGTTTGACATCAACCGGTTCCACATTCCAAACAAAATTTTTCTCGCCGACCCAGATTTTAATATATCTTCACAGATCGACATACTATTAGGGGCACAATTTTATCTGGATTTAATATTAGCCAATAAATACACACGCGGACCCAACTTCCCTATCATTCAGGAAACAAAACTGGGTTACATTCTGGCCGGCAATCTGCCCAAACACTGCCACACCCAGGGTCCTGCTGTTTCGTTCCTGGCAAGGAACAATGCCAGTCAAATTCTGCAATCTCTCGAGAGATTTTGGGAGGCAGAAACAATCCCTGGCGATACCCCTGACGGCGAGTCGGCTTGCGAAGAGCATTTTGTGCGCTCTACTCAGCGCAACCACGAGGGTAGATTTATAGTGTCGCTCCCATTCAAGTCTGATAATCCCCACTTGGGGGAATCTTACACAAGTGCCGAATCAAGATTCTTAGGTTTAGAGCGTCGATTTAGGCGCGATCCCAAGCTCGCTCGCGATTACGCGGACCTTACCAAAGAATGTAAGCATCTTGGGCACATGACACTCATCGATCATGGCGCTATCAATTTAGTAGCGTCACACACTTACTACATATACTTATGTGTATACTTATACATACTCATATACTTAATCTGGCTTTGCAAGACTGGTTGGGATGAACCAACCTCCGGTCAGTCACGTTCGGATTGGCATTCTTTGTGTTTTAAATCTCGCGTGGCTCCCCTACGCCAAGTGTCATTATCTCGCATCGAGCTCTGCGCTTGTTTGTTATTATCGCGACTCGTATCTAAGGTTATTCCTGCTCTTTATTCGTTTATTGATAATGTACATTTGTATTCTGATTCTATGGTGGCTCTTTACTGGATTCATGCGCAGTCTACGCGTTGGAAGGCATACGTCGCTATTCGGGTTGCTGAAATTCAGCGTCGCACGCAAGCTTATACCTGGCATCACATTGATTCGCGACGCAATCCTGTTGATATTATATCTAGGGGGTGTTTCCCTGACGTTTTGCGCGATTGCTCGCTCTGGTGGCACGGTCCTAGCTGTATGTCTCAATCGTCAGAGTCTAATCCTGTCCCATCCTTCGTACCGGCCACTCCATCGTCTTCGGAAGTCACCGCGGAAGAGAAAACTGCACACAACCGGTCGCTAATGTCTACCCTGGCTGTTAACGTATCGTTGGACTTTTCCTCGTTGCACCGGCTGACACGTGTATACGCTTACTGTTTTCGTTTCATCAGAAATATTAGGCACTCATGTGCGGACAAAGTTTCGGGCGGTCTGACCCCTGTAGAAATTCATCAGTCTCTCAATTTCTTCATAAAACAATCTCAGTCGATCCACTTCGCAACCGAAATTAATTGTCTTCGGAACGGATCTTCTGTTTCCATTAGGAGAAAGTTGGCTTCTCTCGACCCGTTTCTTGACGACTCTGGAGTGATACGCGTGGGCGGACGTTTGCAGCATTCCCAGTTACCTTACGATTCGAGACATCCTATCGTATTACCCCCATCGGCGCATATTACACGCCTTATCATCGAACGTGAACACATTCGTTTACTTCACGCTGGTGCCCAGCTCGTGCATCATTCACTGCGTCAACTTTGGTGGATTGTTTATGCCCGGCTAGTCATCCGTTCCATTACTCGTAAGTGTCTCAAGTGTATCAGGTTTAGTGCCACACAGCAGGTCCAGAGACTTGGCACTTTGCCATCCCCTAGAGTCACTCCTTCAAGGCCGTTTCTATTTTGCGCGGTTGATTATGGTGGTCCCTTCATGATTCGTCATGGCGGGCAGAAGTCTAGAACCTTTACTAAGGCATACGTATCTCTGTTTGTTTGCTTAGCAACTAGGGCTGTTCACCTGGAATTGGTGTCCGACCTTACTGCCAGCGCATTTGTAGCTGCTTTACGTCGTTTTATGGCACGTCGGGGTATACCTAGTCAGCTGTACTCCGACAACGGCACGAACTTCAGGAAGGCCCGCACCATCTTACATGACATTTACAACTTTTGGCACAATAAGAGTGCCATCACCTCGATTAAGTCATTCACATCCTCTCAGGGGATATCATGGTCATTTATTCCGCCCTCCTCACCTCACTTCGGTGGCCTTTGGGAGAGCGGCATAAAGAGTTTGAAATTTCATCTGCGGCGCGTGGTAGGCAAATCTATATTAAACTTCGAAGAGTTCACGACCGTTTTGTCTCAGATAGAGGCATGTCTGAACTCTCGACCTTTATTTGCTATTTCTTCGGATGTTAACGACCCGGTGCCAATTACACCTGGCAATGTTTTGATTTGCGCGCCCCTAACTGCGATTCCTGACCCAGACCTTTCTCACGTTCCTGTTTCTCGTCTTGGTCGTTGGCAACTACTTCAGAGGTTTGTCCGGGACATTTGGAAGGCGTGGTCTCGCGATTATTTGCACCAGCTGCAACAGCGTCACAAGTGGAAGTTTGCCAAAGATAATGTTTCCATTGGTGACTTAGCTTTGCTTATTGAGGATAACTTGCCTCCATTAGCCTGGAAATTTGGCGTGATCATCGCCACATTTCCCGGCCCAGATAACTTGGTTCGCGTCGTAGACATTCGCACGCCTACGGGTGTTTTGCGGAGACCAATACATAAATTATGTCTGTTGCCAGCGCGAGACGAGATTTGACATTATGATTATAGCACAATGCTGTTTTATTCAGCCATTGGCTTATTATTTGTTACGACCATTTGGTCAATATAATTGTGATGAATTGTCACAATATTTTTGTCAATTTTGCGTCGTGGCACGCTTCTAATTATCACAGTTCTGTGGTATATTGATATTTGTATTGTATGTTAATTTTTGTGGCATACTATGTCTCACATTTTCATTGATGTTATGGGGTGTATTGCATGTCTTTGGGTGGTCTTATTTATGAAATGTTATTACATAATATTCGCATGTTTTGCCGTTAAGTAACCATGCATTCATTTCTTTATATTGTTGCTGATAAATGTGTACTATTCTGTGAATGTCTTTAAATTGTTAAATTGTTTCTGTAATTTCAGTATTGTATTGTTCTTTGACATTGCAATTATTTATCTTGTAATTATTCAAATTATTGTTGTTGTATTCACATAAATTGTGTCTATGTAAAAACTATTGTAAGCGTCTGCCGTATGTAACTGCCTCGTCTAATTTATTCATATTGTATTTTATATTTTATTCATTTTGTAAGTAAGCATGCACAATTATTTATTTAAAATTATGACATACATGTCATAGCTGGGCTGCATTCAGCATCTGGTTTGCTCATACATTGTTACATATTGTAAATTCCTGAAACTTCAGGAATAGCATGTCTAGGTCAATACATGCCGCCCTTCTGAATATACAATAGAACATGCAACTACAACATGTTCAACACCAATTTTGTTCATGATGAACCTACGTTCATGCATTAAACATTGTATAATTATGTATTTTTCTTTCATGTTTTATAATGTTACATACTGCACACACTTGTGTCAGAAATATTGTTAACCAGACTTATTCGTATATGAAACAGCTGCTCGCCAACCTTGGCCTACAATCGCCTATCTACAGGCTTATCTTATGCATACTTACCTCTAAACTAGCGGCAGACTGCCGTTATCTAATCTCAACTCAAGGTTCAACTTAGCCTTGAAGCTAACCATCGTTAGTAAGAACTGCACTCTTTTAAATTAAATTGTAAATGTATTCTAATTTATTAAAAAATGTATTAAAAAATCTTTTGATTTTTGACGGGCAGCTTATGGACGGTAGCGCGATTATTTTATTTTCTAGGTTGGCTAATCTGATTTATATCGCGCATCAATTTTCTCGTGGTTGTACCTTGCACAGTGCATAGCTAGCTTCCTCGGCGTTCGGTTCGCCGAATTCTTCGCTGTCAATTAGTTTCGACATTAAATGTAGGCTTTAGGCCTTTGTATTCTCGATTATGGCCGACTAGGCCCTCTTCATGATTAGCTAAATTCATACTAATTCGCAACATGCAGTATTAGCCAGCCTCATTCAAATTTACAGTTGTAATGTAATTATTCAAAATATTAAAATTATTCGTATACAGTCCACTTCTTGTTATTTCTTAATGCAGAATTAATTCATTTCACACATCATCTCAATCACTATGGAAGACCAGCCAACAGAATATTTAACTAAATATCACTAGAATATTGACGACTCGGAACACAAAGTTTTTTATATGTAAAAACGTAAAGTTTTACCTTACAGCCTAAACCGGCTTTCACCTATAGAAGGCTTCTATAGGTGAAAGCCGGTTTAGGCTGTAAGGTAAAACTTTACGTTTTACTTATAAAAAACTTTGTGTTCCGAGTCGTCAATATTATAGTGATATTTAGTTAAGTAACGGACACGTCATGGACAACGAAATCCAAGAATATTTAATTCAAGAAGAATACATTTAGCCCACTTGGGCCCAATTAATTAACACTTCCTGTCCACACTTGTTGAACATCATTTCATTCAACAGTTTCGGTCCACTTGGACCGGGACTAATCAATAACACTTACTCCAGTGTACCGACTCTTTATTGTACCTCAGGGCGCCAGTAATAATAAACAAAAATTAAAATATATCAATCAACTTTTAATGATTCATTTGCATTTATATACTACAAAATTTGTTAATATGACTTGGATAGTTTTTACCTTACAATTTGAATGTTATTTAGTGGCAATAAGTTCTCTTTAGACAAATTGAATCACTATATTTGATTACAAATATATATTTATCAAACAATATAGAATCAACTGTTTATTTATTTGTTACTTGCGTGGAGAAACCTTCCGATGTGCGTAGTCCTTAAGGTGTTGCAGGTCGGTGAGTCGTCAGCAGCTGTTTGTTGCGTGTTAATCCTGGTTATGAATGCACTAATTCACTTTATCACAGACACTACACTTGACATATTGGTGATACATAAATTATGTCGTATAATTATACACTCTGGTTTACACGTATTATTGAATTTACCTTAAGTGCATCTAACACAGTTCGCGTCGCGTGCTTCTCGATTATCTCATACCGTCGTGATTTTAACCCGAACTAATTCGCTCTCTTCAGAGTATTTTCACCACAATATACCGGATTGATGATAATTTATATGCAGTATTACTTCTCGTTATTCGTTACTACTCTGAACATTCACTCATTTACTTATTACTGTTTATTAAACTTTATAGCTTTTGTGTTAGCAATTATCGCGTTCCCGTACTTCTGTTTACTGTTGCGAATTTACTTTATTCTTTATATTACTAATAAAATATATCTAGGTAGTTAACGCAAAACAGCGCACGCGAGTCTCTTCAGTGTATTTTCGCCGGTATAAAGAAGACTAACTAATTTCTCTTCAAGTTCATATTTTATACTTATTTTATACAAGTCTCGATAGAAAAACAATCCCATAGGTTTAAACTAGCGCTAAATACAAAATCGCCCAATCTCCTTAGCGAAAACTTCCCGCTCAACACATGACGCTTTTTCTGATTTGCCGAACGTCTTCCGCGTCCCACGTGCTTAAAAAACTAGCGTCTCTATTTATCTCACTCACACATCGCTCTCTCTCACATAACGGTATCTATTGTTACATGCACTTAAAGTTTACAACATTGGCAAACACCTTTAATATCCTAGGGAATAATACATTTTATGATAGTTATGTCCCAAAACGTGACTTAGCCTAAAATTACCTTCCTTATAGACGTCAGCCCCAAGGCCGGCGTTGCTAACCTACCACTATATCCTACAGTTTTACAAGTAAATTTCTTTCAAGTAATGCCGCCTAACGGTGCAGGCGTTTTACTAATTCTCCGCTTCCTAAAACATACATGTTTCTTTGCGTTCAGCATAGCTTGATTTAGTAAAATTTGCGATTGCTCAATTTTTGCGTTACATAAGTCTCCACATGGAATTAGCATTACAATTTTATCAAAATTGGAAACTAGTTCTATTGAAGCGTCCCTAAAGCTATTATAAATATAAGTTCCCCGCTTATATGTTCTAATAAACTGATATAATTATAAATTCATTCCCTATATTTAAAATGGACAATATATTCAAATTGATTACTTGCTTTTATTACTAAGTCTAAATTGGTGAGTATACTAGTACAATATTACTCGGTTACTACTGAATACTATACACAAGGGTCGATAGCCTGTTATGGTTTGTTTACTAACATATTTGTTAACGTATTTGTTTGCTTTCCGATCCATACGACCTTGACGTTATCTTGGTAATGTTCCTTATAGATATCTACCATCTCCTTCATAAACTCCATCGGGAAGTCTCCAGTCCACTTGTACTTGATATCTTTGACTTGTTCGTGAGTAATGTTACGGCTGCTCGATTGGTTGCTAATTGAGGTTAATTTATTCCTAACTTGTCGTTGTATCTGTCGTATTTGCAGGTCAGTTTCTTCCAACTTACGGTCAATTACATTTATATTTTCGCTCACTTTCTTCATTTCTTCCAGCTTTTCGGCTCGTAACTCTTTGATTTCTGCCGTATTGTCTTCGCATCTTTTGTTGTTTACCTCAATTTTTTCGCTTATGATTTGAATGTTGTTGCTATGCCGTTCGTCCAACTCTATGATCTGCTGTTTAGTATTACTACTAAGCTCAGTAATTTTATCGGTATTGTCTTGGATTTTGTTGTTAGTCTCTACTTGGCAGTCTTGGAACAGCTTTTGTTGTTTGTTCTCTCTTGTTCCATTTGTATGGCGACTTCGTTTCTTATTTCTATGTGCTGTTTATGGATTTGTTTCTTCATTTGTTGTAACGCTTGTTCTAGTTTTAATTCATGTTGTTCTAATCGTTCGTCTGTTCTTTTCGCATGTTCAGCAATTTGTTGTGCTATCTGTGCTTTTGTTTGTGCCAGCTGTACCTTTGTATTTCTCGATTCTTCTTGTATTTGTTGTGAGAGCTGCTGTTTTGTATTTCTCGATTCTTCTTGTATTTGTCGTGTGTGTTGTGACAACTGTTGTTCTTGTAATTGTTGTAGTATTGTGTACATATCAGTGTTTTTCCCTATCTCTAGTGGTGTCTGACATATCGGTCTTTCTCGAATTTCTGTTACTATTGTTGGTGTAAATTGTTGTGTCTCTGCGTTTTCATCGTTCTGTCCGTTTTGTCCCCGCGTTCCTAACGCTTGATTCTCCTCTGAAATGTCTGCGAGCGTGTCTGGATCGCCTAACTGATTGTTTATTTCAAATTCCATCTCGTTTCTTTAGGTATCTGTATTTGTGTTTATGTTGTACAGGTTGTGAATGTTGTTTCGTGTGTCTTTGTCTCTCCTACTCCTACTTCGCGTAATCATATACTATATTTGATACTATTTCTATTCTTAACTTCTACTTGGTATTAATCTATAATTTGTTTAATAATGACTCAATTGTCCCACGTTCCGGGCGACAGAATGTAATACACTACTTGATAGGCCTTTATGAAAGAGTTAAATTATTAATTTGCATATTATGTCGGCCTAGGAGCATGTGAGAAGTAAGGTTTACAAACTACTTTAATCACTGATAATATTACTATTTCTACTTAATAGTCTATAACACTTACTCCAGTGTATCGACTCTTTATTGTACCTCAGGGCGCCAGTAATAATAAACAGAAATTAAAATATATCAATCAACTTTTAATGATTCATTTGCATTTATATACTACAAAATTTGTTAATATGACTTGGATAGTTTTACCTTACAATTTGAATGTTATTTAGTGGCAATGAGTTCTTTTTAGACAAATTGAATCATTATATTTGATTACAAATATATATTTATCAAACAATATAGAATCAACTGTTCATTTATTTGTTACTTGCGTGGAGAAACCTTCCGATGTGCGTAGTCCTTAAGTTGTTGCAGGTCGGTGAGTCGTCAGCAGCTGTTTGATGCGTGTTAATCCTGGTTATGAATGCACTAATTCACTTTATCACAGACACTACACTTGACATATTGGTGATACATAAATTATTTCGTATAATTATACACTCTGGTTTACACGTATTATTGAATTTACCTTAAGTGCATCTAACACAGTTCGCGTCGCGTGCTTCTCGATTATCTCATACCGTCGTGACTTTAACCCGAACTAATTCGCTCTCTTCAGTGTATTTTCACCACAATATACCGGATTGATGATAATTTATATGCAGTATTACTTCTCGTTATTCGTTACTACTCTGAACATTCACTCATTTACTTATTACTGTTTATTAAAATTTATAACTTTAGTGTTAGCAATTACCGCGTTCCCGTACTTCTGTTTACTGTTGGGTATTTACTTTATTCTTTATATTACTAATAAAATATATGTATGTAGTTAACGCAAAACAGCACACGCGAGTCTCTTCAGTGTAGTTTCGCCGGTATAAAGAAGACTAACTAATTTCTCTTCAAGTTCATATTTTATACTTATTTTATACAAGTCTCGATAGAAAAACAATCCCATAGGTTTAAACTAGCGCTAAATACAAAATCGCCCAATCTCCTTAGCGAAAACATCCCGCTCAACACATGACGCTTTTTCTGATTTGCCGACAGTTTTCGGCGTCCCACGTGGTTAAAAAACAAGCGTTTCTATTTATCTCACTCACACATCGCTCTCTCTCACATAACGGTATCTATTGTTACATGCACTTAAAATATACAACATTGGCAAACACCCTTAATATCCAAACGAATAATACATTTTATGATAGTTATTTCCCAAAACGTGACTTAGCCTAAAATTACCTTCCTTATAGAAGTCAGCGCCAAGGCCGGCGTTGCTAACCTACCGCTATAACCTACAGTTTTTACAAGTTAATTTCTTTCAAGTAATACCGCCTAACGGTGCAGGCGTTTCACTACCTCCCCGCTTTCTAAAACATACATATTTCTTTGCGTTCAGCATAGCTTGATTTAGTAAAATTTGCGATTGCTCAAATTTTGCGTTACACAGTGAGTTTTGACTGACTGTATAGGGAGTAGATAGAGCATTAGAGCGTCGAAGAATACGCGAATTAACAGTCGGAGAACAAGACATAGCCCACCACAGTCTGCATCAGGACAAACACCCGAACTCCCAGAAAGACCAGTTTTAATGAAAATCAACCCTAGCCGTGTCAACTACAGCCTTCAGAAAACCATTCTTCAAATCGTGAACAAGGGAAGGACAGTACGCTTGAAAATGGTACGGATTTGATTGGGGCCTTACCCCCAAGGAGGCCACCCCTATCGGCAGTGATAACCTATCGTGGGTGTCCGTGGCCACTTCCCGGCCACCCGCAGGGTTCGCTACTCAGTTCCGCAGGCTTACCTGCGTGCCTTTCAACAACGTGTTCACCCGTCAGCTTTCTAAAAGACGAATCACCTTAAGGCTACTTGCAAGGGAAGAGCGCCCTGGTTCCCAGAACAGGCAGCACTACTTCGGATGCTCCTTCTTCAGCTACTGAACCAGGGACGCTGGAAGCCTATCGCGTTTCACACCCGCCCCTATAGTTCATTGTACCTCGTATAGATACTTACCAGAGGCGATATTACCCTGGTTTGCACTCTCAAATCACACACGTTCTACTTGAATCCAATAGCTAGTATCCAGTCGGAAGACCAGTTACTCTTCCGCGCCGACTCCGTGACGGGGACGGCAATGGGGGGGCCACCGAGCATAGATGTGTAGGCCCCTAATCTAGGGTGACCAGACGTCCCGTTTTTAACGGGATTGTCCCTTTTTTTCATTATGTGTCCCGTTGTCCCGGCAAATTATTAACGGGACATCAAATGTCCCGTTTTTCCGTACTTGCAATAACGGATAACCTAATCTTTTATCTTCGCTTCGTTTTGAGTTTTTATTTGTTTTTGTGTCATTTTGGTCTCGTTTGTTTAAACTTTCTTACTGAGGTCAAGACGGGTCTCGAATGGTTAAGGGAACGCAATCGCGAAAAGAAATGATGATCTCTGGTTTCCGCCAGAGTGCGTCAAGGGAGAGTGAGGCAATCAAGGTAAACTTTTTTTGTTTGGGTAGTTTTAACGCTTGGCGTGGCGAGCTTGCTCCATTGTATGTTGTTCGCTTGGTTCGAGATACACGTGCATATTAATATGGGGAAAAGAAAGTGTACTTTCTCCAAAACCCTGAAAGAAGAGTTTCGTTTCTTGAAGGACGACACCATATCTACAAAGGTAGAATGTACTTTATATCGTTCAGTTTTTACCATTGAACATGAAGGACGTGCCGATATTACACAGCACATTAAGAAAAAGAAACACATGTTGGCAGTTTCCGCGAGAACTTCCAGTAGTATAACTTCCTTTGTAAGTAGGAATGGACTACAAACTGAGGAAGATAAACGTATCGCTGCTGAAGAAGGGCTGTTTGCATTTCATACTGCAAAACACAACCATTCTTTCCGTTCAATGGACTACACATCTCTTATCATCAGAGAACTATTTCAGAAGAAATTCACGTGTTCCAGGACAAAGTGCTAGTCGATTTTAGTGAACGTTTTATCGCCGTATGCAATGCATGAAGTGCAATCAGAACTTGAAGATGCTAAGTGTGTGTCTGTGATGGTTGATGCATCAAATCACAAAAGCTTAAAATTAGTGCCGATTCTATTTAGGTATTTCATTCCTACCAAAGGTGTTCAGTGCAAAGTAATCTGTTTTTAGAACGTTGGTGGAGAAACAGCAGAATTATTAGCTAATCATGTTCTGGACATCTTAAAGAAACATCATTTAGTTGACAAGATCATCGCGTTTTGTGCAGTAACTGTAACACTAACTTTGGTGGGTACAAGAGGGCCGGAACAAACAATGTTTTTTCTAAATTGAACAGTGTGCTCAAAATGAATATTCAAGGCATTGGTTGTGCAGCTCATGGTGTACAAACAAGTGCAGACATTCTTCCTATCGACATAGAAACAGTAGTGAATAAAATATTTCAATATTTTCACATTTATACCTTGCGTATGGAGGAATTGAAATTGTTTTGTGATTTGGTTGCTACTGAATATAAGCAGGTTCTGGGTAGTGTTAAAACTACATGGTTGTTATTGTTGCCAGGAGTTACAAGGGTTATTGATATTTATGAACCTCTAGTCTTATTTTATGTCTCAGGATAGGTGTCCTACATTGCTAAAACAATTTTTTGAGAACCCACAGTCACTTCTTCGGCTTCATTTCATACAAAGCCAACTGAAAATGTTTTCAAATTCAATCCAAAAATTAGAAAGAACCAACATTTCAGCCACTGAAGTAGCTGAAGAATTAGAATTGCTTACAGAAAAATTCAATAACAGGAAATGTAGTAAGTTTCAAACTTCAGTTGTTTCTTCAATTTTAATTAACTTAGAAAATGAAAGCCTTTTCACCCAATCGAAATATGAAACGATTACCAATTTATTTTATGACACTTTTTTAAGTTATTTAAACAAGTGGGTCTCTCCATATCAGCCTCTGAAATCATTTCATTGGATAACATTGAAAAATTCTGTATCTTGGGATGAGGTTTTAAAGAGTCTGAAAATTCTTAAGACAGTAGATTCATGTTCAACAAATCAGGTACATGAAGATGAATTATTTGATGAGATAGGACATGTGAACAAAGTTTTATCCAGAAAATTTGAGGAATGGGAAAAAGTTAATGTGGAGATTGATAAGAAATGGTGTGATGTCTTCCACATACTTAAAAGTATATGCATTCCATGTAAAAACATAGAGGTGGTTGTGAGTTTTGCTCTGGCTGTACCAGGCACAAATGCTGTTGTGGAAAGAGTCTTTTCAATTGTAAACTCCCTTTGGATTGATGAAAGAAACCGTTTTACTACCACAACTATTCAAGCAATTGTAATTTTAAAAACTCATTTTCAAGACCTTAGCTGTAAGGAATTCTATAACCTGCTATTAAGTAATTCAAAGCTCTTGTGAGATATCAGGTCTTGTGATAAGTACAAAGTTAATAGTGATGTTCCTGATTCAGAAGCCACAAGTTCATGTTCAGCAGGTTGTTGATATCTATGAATCACATCCATGTAATTTTATAGTTGTTAAGAATTTGAATATTTATATTTGAATAATTATAATTTTATAATTCTTGAAAAAACTTGATCAATTATAATATGATCCAGTGCCATGATAAGTATGTTTTTAAGTAGGTTATTAAAATATATGTCTTTTTATGTGTAAAAAGTAGTTTTTATTTGTCTTTGTGAAGCAGTGCAGTCATATATGAAGCACATTTTCTTTGTAACTCGTGTTCTTTTTTGTCCTGTTTTTTTATTTCCATATTTCAGAAATGTCCTGTTTTACGTCATTAAAAATCTGGTCACCCTACCCTAATCTCTTGTCCCTAAAGAACATCTAGGCCCCGGATACGGAAGACCGTATACACAAGATGCTGACGAGTCGAGCCGTGAGACTTATCTGCATGAGGTGGATCCAACCGTTCCTGGAACCTCAACAGTAAGAGACACCAAAGTCCACTCTCCGCTGTCGTCATGTAGGGTTGTACGGTGTGCCTTGCCCGTGTGGCACACTCTTGCTAAAGCAGAACATCGGGTTCTCTTCGACGAGACCAAGATGTTGTTCGCGATGAGGAGTTACTTTGATCGCCTGCGTATGGAGTTCGTTCATATCCACGAGTTTCCCCGATTGTAAGAACCGGCGTGAAAAAGTGTCATCAGCCGTGACAAGTTGCGTAGTGGCGTGTCGCGCACATTATGCCTAAATATAATATGGTTTGTTATGCTGCATTTTCGAACCTTTCAGAATGGAACTGCTTTGTGATTGCCCGTACGACTAAAATTTTATATAGGGAACCTCGCTTTTACAGTTAATTTTTACTTATTCCTCTACAGTGAGTGGCGTTGGGCTTCACATCTATTTGAACGTGAGTCTACTCAAGATTTTCTCTAGACGTGTGGCTAAAACATTTAGAAAAATTTAAAACATTAGCAGTCGTGGTTGGAACTGCAAATGACCTTTCCCGTTTGCGCCAGAATGTCTTCGAACCATGTTGGTTAATTAAAAATATATTTATAAGAAATACTCTATTACATCGGTAAAAACTTTCTAATAAATAAGACAAAAAGAACTTTTGCATGCTAATTTATTTCACTGTGTAGAACAAATTTTTAGTTGTGTTGCAAAGGGCAACAGAAACAGATTCATTTTTTTAAAATTATAATTGACATTTTTTTATTATAAATTATAGCTTATAAATTATAAATTTAATTATAAATTCTACATTATAAATTTTAGTTTATTATAGTTGGCATGTATGTAAATGCATAGACTGTGGCCTAACAAAAATTTCCATAACATTGCAATGAAAGAGATGCAATGTATTTACATGAAATTATCTTTAAGTTAAACAATATATCAGTAGGGGGGGACATATTACATTATTACCAGCAGAGCTTAATTAATTAGCGTGTGCCGCAGTCAATAAATATATAACGGGTAAGCAGTTGTACGGTAGGTCTGTTGTACTATTGAGTGCCGTCGTCGTAATTGAAAATTGAAACATGAGAAGGGGGAGATGGTTAACGCGTGGTGCCTAACGAATCGTATACATGTAGCACATGAGGTTACCGACACATGTAGTGCCTAAGTATGATACACGCTTACGTCCTTACGTCTAAACATTGCTAATATTACACTGTATCGTCACATGTGCCTTTAGCTGTACCGTACAGCAGAGAATCCTCTTATGAATTTCATTAGGCCTACTCCTACTAAGTGGCGTTTCCTGGCTTCAGATTCACCGTGAACTGTAAATTTGGATTAATATACAGTAACAAGATTACTTAATTAATTACATTAGGATAAGTCTAATCAATATGTTATATATGTTAATATATAATACATATTACGTAATTATTAATGTAAACAGAGTATGCCAAACTCACACTATTCCTCTGAAAGGAGCAAGTAAGTTTATACAAAGATCAGAAAAAATAGAGCAAAGAAAGCACACGTTTAAGAAGTACTGCGTGATTTTTAACAAAGGGATCCAGAAGACATACTAACCCTAAAACCATAAAAAAAATTATAGTAAGGTATAGTGTGCAAAAGCCTCTAAATCTATGGCACAAGCAAACGAGAATCAAAGCTACGGATGTGGGATTCCGGTGATGCTCCTCTGGACTTACACTATATCATCGCATAAGAAATGAACCAATTAAATAACAAATGCGTATCAGTGCATTAGAAGTTGATGCAACAGAAGGGAAAGCCTAAGCTGGTACTATTACTATATTTGATACTATTTCTATTATTAACTTCTACTTGGTATTAATCTATAATTTGTTTAATAATGTCTCAATTGTCCCAAGTTCCGGGCGACAGAAAGTAATACACTACTTGATAGGCCTTTATGAAAGAGTTAAATTATTAATTTGCATATTATGTCGGCCTACGAGCATGTGAGAAGTAAGGTTTACAAACTAATTTAATAACTGATAATATTACTATTTCTACTTAATAGTCTGTAAAACTTACTCCAGTGTACCGACTCCTTATTGTACCTCAGGGCGCCTGTAATAATAAACACAAATTAAAATATATCAATCAACTTTTAAAGATTCATTTGCATTTATATATTAAAAAATTTCTTAGTATGACTTGGATAGTTTTACCTTAAAATTTCAATGTTATTTAGTGGCAATGAGTTCTTTTTAGACAAATTGAGACATTTTATATATATTATTTTTAGATAAATATATATTTGATTACAAATATATATTTATCAAACAATATAGAATCAACTGTTCATTTATTTGTTACTTGCATGGAGAAACCTTCCGATGTGCGTAGTCCTTAAGGTGTTGCAGGTCGGTGAGTCGTCAGCAGCTGTTTGTTGCGTGTTAATCCTGGTTATGAATGCACTAATTCACTTTATCACAGACACTACACTTGACATATTGGTGATACATACATTTATGTCGTATAATTATGCACTCTGGTTTACACGTATTATTGAATTTACCTTAAGTGCATCTAACACAGTTCGCGTCGCGTGCTTCTCGATTATCTCGTACCGTCGTGACTTTAACCCGAACTAATTCGCTCTCTTCAGTGTATTTTCACCACAATATACCGGATTGATGATAATTTATATGCAGTATTACTTCTCGTTATTCGTTACTACTACGAACATTCACTCATTTACTTATTACTGTTTATTAAACTTTATAACTTTAGTGTTAGCAATTATCGCGTTCCCGTACTTCTGTTTACTGTTGCGAATTTACTTTTTTCTTTATATTACTAATAAAATATATCTATGTAGTTAACGCAAAACAGCGCACGCGAGTCTCTTCAGTGTAGTTTCGCCGGTATAAAGAAGACTAAATAATTTCTCTTCAAGTTCATATTTTATACGTATTTTATACAAGTCTCGATAGAAAAACAATCCCATAGGTTTAAACTAGCGCTAAATACAAAATCGCCCAATCTCCTTAGCGAAAACTTCCCGCGCAACACATGGCGCTTTTTCTGATTTGCCGAACGTTTTCCGCGTCCCACGTGGTTAAAAAACTAGCGTCTTTATTTATCTCACTCACACATCGCTCTCTCTCACATAACGGTATCTATTGTTACATGCACTTAAAATTTACAACATTGGCAAACACCCTTAATATCCTAACGAATAATACATTTTATGATAGTTATGTCCCAAAACGTGACTTAGCCTAAAATTACCTTCCTTATAGACGTCAGCGCCAAGGCCGGCGTTGCTAACCTACCGCTATACACTACAGTTTTTACAAGTTAATTTCTTTCAAGTAATGCCGCCTAACGGTGCAGGCGTTTCACTGCCTCCCCGCTTTCTAAAACATACATATTTCTTTGCGTTCAGCATAGCTTGATTTAGTAAAATTTGCGATTGCTCAAATTTTGCGTTACACAGTGAGTTTTGACTGACTGTATAGGGAGCAGATAGAGCATTAGAGCGTCGAAGAATACGCGAATTAACAGTCGGAGAACAAGACACAGCCTACCACAGTCTACATCAGGACAAACATCCGAACTCCCAGAAAGACCAGTTTTAATGAACATCAACAGTAAGAGACACCAAAGTCCACTCTCCGCTGTCGTCATGTAGGTTGTACGGTGTGCCTTGCTCGTGTGGCACACTCTTGCTAAAGCAGACCATCGGGTTGTCTTCGATGGGACCAAAATGTTGTCCGCGATGAGGAGTTACTTTGATCGCCTGCGTATGGAGTGCGTTCATATCCACGAGTTTCCCCGATTGTTAGAACCGGCGTGAACAATTGTCATCAGCCGTGACGAGTTGCGTAGTGGCCTATCGCGCACATTATGCCTAAATATAATATGGTTTGTTATGCTGCATTTTCGAACCTTTCAAAATGGAACTGCTTTGTGATTGCCCGTACGACTAAAATTTTATATAGGGAACCTCGCTTTTACAGATAATTTTTACTTATTCCTCTACAGTGGGTGGCGTTGGGCTTCACATCTATTTGAACGTGAGTCTACTCAAGATTGTCTCTGGACGTGTGGCTAAAACGTTTAAAAAAAATTAAAATATTAGCAGTCGTGGTTGGATCTGCAAATGACCTTTCCCGTTTGCGCGAGAATGTCTTCGAACAATGTTGGTTAATTAAAAATATATTTATAAGAAATTCTCTATCACATTGGTAAAAACTTTATAATAAATAAGACAAAAAGAACTTTTGCATGCTAATTTATTTCACTGTGTAGAAAAAATTTTTAGTTGTGTTGCAAAGGGCAACAGAAACAGATTCATTTTTTTAAAATTATAGTTGGCATGTTTTATTATATGTGATAGTTTATAAATTATAAATTTAATTATAAATACTATATTATAAATTTTAGTTTATTATAGTTGGCATGTATGTAAATGCATAGATTGTGACCTATCAAAAATTTCCATAAAATTGCAATGAAAGAGATGCAATGTATTTACATGAAATTATCTTTAAGTTAAACAATATATCAGTAGGGGGGGACATATTACATTATTACCAGCAGAGCTTAATTAATTAGCGTGTGCCGCAGTCAATAAAGATATAACGGGTAAGCAGTTGTACGGTAGGTCTGTTGTACTATTGAGTGCCGTCGTCGTAATTGAAAATTGAAACATGAGAAGGGGGAGATGGTTAACGCGTGGTGCCTAACGAATCGTATACATGTAGCACATGAGGTTACCGACATTTGTAGTGCCTAAGTATGATACACGCTTACGTCCTTACGTCTAAACATTGCTAATATTACACTGTATCGTCACATGTGCCTTTAGCTGTACCGTACAGCAGAGAATCCTCTTATGAATTTCATTAGGCCTACTCCTACTAAGTGGCGTTTCCTGGCTTCAGATTCACCGTGAACTGTAAATTTGGATTAATATACAGTAACAAGATTACTTAATTAATTACATTAGGATAAGTCTAATCAATATGTTATATATGTTAATATATAATACATATTACGTAATTATTAATGTAAACAGAGTATGCCAAACTCACACTATTCCTCTGAAAGGAACAAGTAAGTTTATACAAAGATCAGAAAATATAGGGCAAGGAAAGCACACGTTTAACAAGTACTGCGTGATTTTTATCAAAGGGATCCAGAAGACATACTAACCCTAAAACCATAATAAAAATTATAGTAAGATATAGTGTGCAAAAGCCTCTAAACCTATGGCACAAGCAAACGAGAATCAAAGCTACGGATGTGGGATTCCGGTGATACTGCTCTGGACTTACACTATGACATCGCATAAGAAATGAACCAATTAAATAACAAATGCGTATCAGTGCATTAGAAGTTCATGCAACAGAAGGGAAAGCCTAAGATGGTACTGTCACGTATTAAGCATGAAGGAGAAAAGAAAGAAAAAATCGTTGTAGTCGATACCTTTTGAACAGAGAAGAATTGGAAGTCGAAGGAAAACTTGATATAACGGCATATCATCATCCATGAGAGAGAAAAGAATCTTTGAGAAGGAGAGTGACGAGAAAAAATGTTTTGGAGGCTTTAGGAGGCTTTACAAAGATGCGGAGAACAAGCTAAGTGTTGTCTAAATGATAAGTACATATTACACTGCTTATATATACATCATTGCATACATGAATGTTTAAATACATATATACATGACTGGATATGTACTGCGATGTAAAGATGTTGCATTGATTAAGTAGTCAAGATATATGTTATTAGAATGTAGTGGATTTATTAATGACTGTTTTGTTTTATGAAATATAATACTTTGCTTTTAATAAAGTTTGTAAAAAAATAATTACGCAATCTCTGTTGATCTTTGTGACACAGCTAAACATTTCTTCTATATAATAAAATAAATTAATATTTAAACGTGTTTTGTCTTATTTACTATAAAGTCTTTGCTATGTACTTTAGTGTACTAAATAATTTATGAAGTTTTTCTTATAAATACAATTTTTTTATTGTACATAAATCATGTGGGCTTACTTCTCTCTACTGTCGATTGCAGATCCTTTTAGACCACCTGGTAATCCTGGATGATCCTGTATCTGAATGTTCACGTGGGTTGATGTACTCTGTACGGTTTCACGGTTGCTATCGTGTGTAAATGTTTCTCACGAGCACGTTTATATACATTCATCACGAACAGATATTGTTACTGATACAATAGTGTAATATGTTTACACTTTTTGATCCAGTAGGCTTTATGAGTTTATATATTCTAACCGGATACCTTGCACTTTTGCGGAATAGAATTTGTAATATTAATTGCAGTAATTCTATGAAATTTAACTTGTGTTATTCGGGAAAAGCTGATCAATAGTCATGAACCACATGGGACTGATACATATGGATTCCCAAGAGAGACAGATCTACCCGTTTCAAATAATCATTATCGACTGAATTCTCGTAACCCGATTGGTTCCTCGGTAACCCCGTCTATGATTTGTATACAGATAATAAGTATCTGTAGATAACAAAGATAATAAATATTCTTAATTGTTTAAGAAGGCTTCCAACAGAACCATTCGTATTCAAAAAACCTGATAATTTTTACTACTGAAATTAGACATATAAAACTTTTTACCTAAATTATACATATATTTAGTTACTAATTTTTTACCAACTATGGTCACCGGTTATAACTTTTATTACCAACTTTCTGACATAAGTCCCATTTATAAATTTCCCATATTACGAAAGTTATTTAAATTTAGGCGGTTTTTATTATTATCCCGCAAAGTAGCTAATTAGGTAGCCTAATTAGGCACTTGTGGGTAAGCATTTTTGCGCACCATTTCACAGCACTTAAAAATGTTTTATAAGGATAAAAATACTTAAAGTTAACACTTTTAACACTGTTTCTTATCAACTAACAGAATGTTCAAAACTGCAAAGTCTACTTATTCACACAGTGTCTTTATGTCTATCATACGCTTTTACTCTCTACTATATTACATATTTAATTAGAATGTCGATTGCATTATATGACTGTACATAATTACAAAGTTCTAATTTGTACTTAATGATGTAATAGAATGCCATGTTTAGTTTACTAGAAATCAAGCGCAGACTGTAAAAACGATTACGATTTATACAGTATTTCACATTTAATCAGCTTCATTGCTTTGTCTCTGACGGGCGCCACATGTATTTGAAAACAGTAAACGAAAGTAAGAGTTTATTAGGAAAAATAATATATCTTGCGTTTGGATGTAGTCGTCGAAGTAATTCTTTTAAAATGACATGGCCACTAATATATTTTAATAAATTTATTGCGTTTTAGTTCTGTAATTAAAGTTAGCTGGTTGTATTTCTTAAACAAATTTACCACACGAGATTCGCTTTATTTAGTCAGAACACCCCATTTGTCTTTGTAACTATTGATAGATTTCACTGATATCTGATTTTAGTCTGAAAAGGTAGCTCTATTATATGTAGGTAATGTCCTGTCGAATACGCTAGTAATATATTATACAATTTCCTGTGGTGCTTGTCGTCATCACGTTTAATTTCAGGACTGTCAAAGCCTCCTAAATTAAAGACTTCGGGTGGAAATATTACAAGTATAAAATGTATTTAAGTCTTAAAATAAATAGAAAGTTACACACTCACTGGTTATTAATAAATTAGAATGGAACGGTAATGATCTTTCTTTGTGTAGCTCTATTCAATATACCTTTGAATTTACATACGTTTTGCACCGGTCTATTTTAAACCTTTGTACTTTTAACTTTTGTTTGAAGCTCGCACGGCCGGTGTCAACATATTCAAAATTACTGGGGTGTTAGGCCGTGGGCGGTTACTATTGAACGTCATTACGTCGGCAAAGTTTTGATTCCTCGCCGGGAATCTTCTTCAGGCCGCTAAGAAGCGACAGCGCGTAAAAACACAATAGCGACAGATGCACACTGAACACTACCCGATATCTGTATCAGGTAAAAGCAACTCGTCTGATAGTTGATTTACCTAACAGTTACTACACGAAACGTTGAGAATGTCATGACGTTCAATAGCAACCGACCACGGAATAACAGCCCGGTTTTTAGTCGTAATTATAAACTTTATAATTTTAATGACAACAGGAACTGCGTTTGAACGTTAGAAAAATCATATATAGCAACGACAGCCATGCGTCTTATACCAGCTGACAAAAATCTAATATTATTTCGTTTTGACTGAGTTCAGCCTAACGGTGAAATGTAAAAATCGGCAAGCACGTACGGCCGCAAGACACACAGAGATCGTAAGGCCGATACGCGGCCTACACGTGATTGAGCTTTTCCGTTCCAAACCAAGCAGCGAGGCGTGTATAACACTTGTGCATTGATTGTTCAATTTTAAAATACTTGGTTTAGAGTGTCGTTGACAGTTGTTTTGAACTGCAATATATCGCTACCGTTCGTTCAACGCAAACCACTCCTGCTTCACTTGATATTTACCTGTCTTTGCATTCAATATTTCTGTCTGTGCTATATCAAACTGTGCCGGAAGCAATATCTTGATAAATGTCAAAACTATTTCAATCCACATCATATCTTGTGTATACTTTTTTTTGTAGGTACTTTAAGCATACTGCAATTTGTTTTGTCTTTTATGTTGTGTAACGGCCACAGTTAAACCGTTACGTAAATATTTAAAATTAGACTCTTGGCCTAGATGAAGCAAAAATATGCTATAGCCCAGAATGACAGGACTTGCAATAAAACGTTTATTTAACAAATAAAAACCCTTTTTATTAGTGTTTCATAACATGTTTTAGTACAGCTGTGAAACAATTAAGTTCTTGTATTTTAATAGCAGCTCTTAATTTACATTCTGTCAACAATATATATATTGTAGCATGACAGATAATCCACTAAAAATTAATTCCATTAAGATCATAAAAACAATTAAATTACATATAACTCAAAGAATTTCAAATGAAAATGAATTAAACTTCAATGAAAAACACCACTATAAAAGGAAAAAAGTAATTACATAATAAAAATGCAACATTAAAACTCAAGAAAATTAATTAAAAGAAACTCATATAAAAAATCAGGAGATTACCCAGGAGATTAGGAGCATGTAATAAAGAAGATACCCCGAAACCAAGAAAGAAGAGGAAGTTTAGGAGCAGATGATAAAGAAGATACCCCGCATCCAAGAAAGAAGAGGAAGTTTAGGAGCAGATAATAAAGAAGATACCCCGAACCAACCAACGGACAAAATAAAACTAAGTACCTTGGTAAACACAAGAAGGAAGAAGAGAAGAAAAGAAAATATAGGATGGAAGAACCACAATACATACCTAGTAATAAACCTATTATTAACGACCATGAACCCCAAACCAAATGTTAATACCACCAAAAGAAAGTATAACACCCCAAAACCTCATAAAATTGTAACTTAATTATAGACAAAAGTATTTAGTAGTGTGACAAGAAGTGCACCAACTAAAGTTATTATATACTAAAATAAACAAACCTTCACGGTCCATTATGACTAAAGGTTTGGTCTGAGAATATAATAAAACTCAAATATAAGTCAGAACCAACAGTGAATGTGTACAGTGGAAGTGATTTTAAATATAATAAACTTCAAGTTAATGTAACTATTACTTAAAAAAAGGTGCTATTAAACAACTTTTATATTTTATAATTAACAAGTGATGAAATATTGAAATGAAAAATATTTCTAATGTTTCATAAAAGAGGTCACTTTTTTATGTCAAAACATTCATAGTAATGCCAATAATAAAGAAAATATGTGGGGGAATGTTTACTGTAAAAGGGGATTAAATATTATAATGTACAAAATAAACAGAAAGGACTGAAAGTAACTTAAGTTTAAATAAAATTAAGAAAATTAAATGGCTATTTATGTTTAGAGCCTAGGAACTCCACTTTTTAAAGAGTTCTAATAGAATAAGATTAATATTTAGTGTAAGATGTTTTAGTTACATAACAGTATGCATACAGATTAAAATGTTTATGTATGGATGCTGCATCAGTTTATAAAATGTTTAAAATGTATGTTAAAAATAGTTCCAACAAACATGTCTAACTTTGGAGACTGCTAGTTAATATTAAATATTATTTTTTGTATTAGTAGCATGAATTATATGCTACAGGTATCAATAGTTACGTAAGCAATTTTATTTAATGTTATGTTAACTTTAAAAAGTCAGAGGAGGTGTAGAATTAACTTTATTTGAAAAAACAATATATATAAGATGCTAAGATCTAGGCCAAATAATGAATTCACAAAAATTAATATAAACTAGTTAATTAACCAATGAACCATGTAAACTAATAAGATTTATGTAAGGTCGATCGATAACCAAATACTATAACTGATCCTATGCTTTAAAAGAGTAATATAGGTAGAAAGATGTCTTAAATTATTAAAAATTTTCGAAATGTAATAAATAAATATTTGAAGGAGGAATAGTAAATTCATGAATTATCACTAAAAGACAGTTCAAATGTTAAATTTATAAGAAATTAAGGAAAGCGAGAGATTTGTGACCATCTGCAATTTTTTATAATTATATTTCTAACACCTAAAATGGCAGGAATTGTGTACAAGAACAGGAAACAGGATTTTGGCCCTAGATTTCCAAAAAGACAGAAATATGGCAATTTTAACAAAAATCTCAATAAATATGGACTATGACATATCAAATTAAACAGAATGAGGTAAATAAACCAATTATGTGGTTAATAGTTCATGAAAGCAATCAATAAACTAAAAATATTCTATATATAATGTATTTTATATATATGTAAATAGGAAGTGAAAATTATTTAAACAATACTTTTCCAATATTAACTTGGCAAGATATTTCCTAAGACGAAGGAAATAAAACAGTTCTTAATTAACATTCAACGGGAACGGTTGATGCTCGATCGCGTTAAAAAACCGTATAACTAATTGTAATGGAGTACAAAGTCGAAAATCAGTGAAAACGAGAGTTACCTAAATTGACAATTTTTAACTTAAAATCAGTGAAATACACTACCACAACAGTGAAAACAAACGATACGCAACACCAATACCAGTGAATTAAACCAGTCAAACAACCTAACATTAATAATTCACATCGTAACAACTTCTCGATTCTTGGCCATAACCAGAAAACATTGAACACATCTAACATAAGACAATTAACACCAGTGAACACTGAACACTTATCCAGGATACCAGAACAACACAGTAGACAATATACACTATTACGGAGACCAATAAAACCGTTGTGAAGGTAATTTTATTATCAGAATTTCCAACCATCAGTTCACAGTAAGATGCTACAACGAGACGTGCCGCCATTTTGAACTTCCCATGATGCAAAGTATCCGCCAGCAACGAATTCGTCCAGTAACCAATGGGTATAAATTGTGTATTATAAACTTTATATATTATTAACAAATTGTCATTTATTACTTCTTAAGACATATTTTTGTACATGTTATACTTTCTAGGCTTACCCTTCTCTGACTATATAATTATAATCGTTACAAGAACCTTTCTGATATTTATATAAAAATAACCTGTAATTGTAATATCGACCAAGCCCTGTGAAAGAGTCGAACATTTGCTCAACATCGATTTTAAATCGATCCTTTATAAATATTATCAATAAATTCAATTCATTCAACTATCAGTATTTAAAATTATTTCAAATATTAGGATAAGAGTTTTAGTTAATTAAAGGACTTATTGGGAGACGACAAATATTAACGGAAAGTGATATACTGGAGCAGAGCTGAAAATCGCAAATCGATTATTGTAAGAAGACAATCTGATTAACTCCAGATTCATTTAAGGTCAACCAGAAGTGTAAAAATTAACCAAAATAAACTCACAGAATTTTAAAATTTTATCCAAAACGCAGAACCAGGATTATTTTTGAATTATTACAATAACAAACAAACATAAAATTTTTTTTTTGAAAAAATTTTTTTGGAATAAATGTTTTTTCTTTGTACAATACGCAGAAATATTTATTTGTAACAGCGTGGAACGGTGATTATATATATAATCCAGGGATTATATATATAATCCCTCTCTCTCGGCTGTTTGACGACGCTGTAATATTTTTTAAGTACAGTAGGCCGTCAGGACCGAGAGTACTTACTACCGTACCGGTAATAACTACCCCCAATTATCTCTCGCCTCGTAACACGGAGACCACACACACACTGTCACTATTATATACACATTAATATTCTGTTACCAGCAATATGGTTCTGTGTCATAAACGAGCTAGCAAATTTATATTTACCTTTTCATTAATATGTACAACATTTAGAACACCTACATCAAATTACGGTTACAATTACATTTACTTTTACTTTTACTTGAATAGGTGTGAATTAGGTTATCAGCTTTACTTTAAATATCTCAAGTCTTGAAGTACAAAAATCGCCACGTGTTCGCATATCTACTGGAAGTAACCTTGAGACACACACATGTCCACGATTAACAGGCACACAATTAAAATTAACATACACAATTTTCATTATTACACTAAACACATAACCGTTTTATTCAATCACTAGTGAATAAAGTGATGACATTTATCTCAGACACTTTATGGAATTACAAACTCATTATAAATGGATTCTTCGCCCAGCCGTCAGACATTGTAGCACTCAGTCAGGAGTATTTGGATGAAATGAGAAAAAAAAACGCTTGTGTATCCAGCCCAGCAAACCTAGTTCCGGATCGTTAAGCTTTGCTTAAAACAGCTGATTCTGGTTACTGTATTACTTCGCTGCAGCGCTCCACAGCCTCGCTAACTTGCGTCGCGGTAGCGCGGCGACCTTAATCTACCGATCAAGTGGGCGTTGTGTCCCGACAGTCCGCGTGGCGCCAATTCAAATTCAAATCATATCGGGGAAATCTCGAGTCCCGGTACAGTTGTTATACTGCTAGTTTAAAGTTGCTTATTTCATATTTTTACTGTTAAATTTTATTAAAATTAAACAAGTGGATTAGAAAATCTCTGCTACTTTGTACTACGTATATTTCAATTTCAACAGATTGGTTAACATCTTCTAAAGTGACTTTTATGTGCAAAAAATTCTTACCAACTTTTATTCCTCTTTCCTTATTCATTATGGCTTCCAGCCTTAACAGTTTTATTCTCTGAGCTAAGTGTCTCATTATGCAACCTTTGTAAGATACAGTGTTTCTTTTGTTGGGTTAATACTACTCGTCGTGCTCTTGAATACATTCTGTTTTGCTTTTTAATTACATGTAACTTTTCTTTCTCATTATTAGCTTAATTTGTAACATTGTTTAGTTTTGATAAGCTCATTATATTTTTCTGGGTTCACAATTTTTACTGCTTAAAGACATCGTGTTCTACCTAGTTGTTGAATATACGTACTAATATTCGTACAGTTTTTTCCTAAAGGTGATTTACTAGTCACACATAACTAGTGATTTCCTAATGACTAGTCACACTTAATACCGATCTAGTTTAAAATCTTACCCTAATACTGGATTTAAAAAAAGCCCTGATGAGACCAGTAGCCAAGTTACAAGTAGTATTGAGGCCTCAGTTGGCCAGTGGATATAATTCTATGATTAATTATTTAGAGGTTCTGTTTTTGATTCTTGGGGCAGGTCATACTATTGCAGCCCATTTGTAAGCCTACAGGTCGACTCCACCTGTTGAATACGTACCTGAAATAAAATCTATGGAGGTGAAAAGGAGGTGAAATGACGTGCTGGCTATCCTAAACATATAAACCTCAAGATAGCTGCTTATCTTAAACAATCCTAAAATATGAAAAGAAAACCTTAAATAATCTCAAGATAACAAGATAATCCTATCCTATATATTTAAAACACTTTTGCTACAGTCTGTTTCTTGTATATAATATATATTTTATAATGGCTTTACCTCAAGATGTTTTCTCCTTATTTGGAACATGCTTCGGGAAGCCTTGTGTTCCCATCTTCAGTCTTCCTGATTGTGAACCCACACACACACACACAAACACAGACCTTTTAGTATCGTTATTTAAAAACAATTACATTCTTTAACACTACATAAAAATTGTAAAACATTAAGTAAGCATTCTTCTGATGCATTGACTGCTGTACTTCGTTTCAAAGATAAGCTTGAAAACAATTTAAGAGAACCTTGTATGAAAATGTTTAATAACTTTTTAAATTCTGAGTTTTAAAATTTTTGTTAATTTCATTTCACTCCCAAGAATTGGAACAAAATGTCTTTAACAGTGGTAACGTAAAGTAATCATAATTGATAAATAAAAAGTAATAATTCTTGTTGAACGCTGCTGTCATTGGTTGTGTTACAATTTAGTTATTTTTCAAATAACATAGGGAATGTTTGAACGCAAGATAGAATGTTAATATAAGGAAAGGATAAAGAATAAATTTGAAGAAAATTGAGGAGCCTCATAGTGCAGTGAAGGGCTCTTTTAAGAAGCTTAGTTGTGTAATTATGGTACCATTGGAAAATAAATTATATTTCGTAGAATATTACTTTTTATAATTAAATGCATACTTTTTACAGATTATTTATAAGATTGAAACGCAATTTCTTTTTTACTTGTAAAGCTAGTACCAATGTATCTGTTGAAGCAATGAAGCATTCGATAATGTTACTATATACTTTAAAACAACTTAATAATTCTATTAGAAAGTATAATATGTAGTTAGCGTTGGAAAAATAAACATGCAAAATGAAGTCAGCCCTCAACTTTTCTTAGTTTCATCAAGTTTTGACAGTCCTCAAACGTGCATATAAGCCAATCAGCGACGAGAAAAGTTTTAAATCTAGACGTATACGTAGGTCAATGCCTGTGTATACTTATGAAACCTTGTAAATGCCTTTGCTTGTATGCCGGTATAGAAACAAAACGAATGTAAGAACGCAGGAAACAGAAAGTTGCGTGGAAACTCAAGATATTTGCGGAAGCATAAAAAGAGAGGAAATAAAAAAAGAAATTGAAATTATAAAAGCAAGACAAAAACAAAAGTAGTTAAAGAAAAAATCTTTGTGCCGAGACCAGTTTCTACAGTGACGCTAAAGTGATGTCATCGCTACAATTTAGCTTTGTAAACTCGCTGAGCACCTTACTTACATTCCTATTTAGCGTTGCAACATTCTCATCCCCATTCATGCTAAAACTTACTCAAATACTTTACATTCCACTTTTAAAGAAGTAGGTACAAAGTTATGTCTAGTATTCAAGAAAAAGTTATAGTCTCTACAACTATTTGAAGTATCCAGCTTTACTATTCCTCTACCTAATTTTCAAGCGGATGGATTCCTTCCATTAAAATAACGTAACCAAGAAAAATATTAGTTAAGAGACGTTTCATACAATTTATTCTGTTTTATACTCAAATGTGATGTGATTGGTCTGTAAAATGTAGGTCTGTCAAAGCTAGTCTCGTTTCTAAAAACATTTGAGTAGCCCATTTTAAATTCCTTCCTACGAATAGTCAGCATTTCTGTGTAAATTTGCGGTCAAAACACACAGCTGTTACTGCTTTACTTTCCTTTTTTTACAATATTTTAATATATAATAATAATACTTGAAATATTAAAAAAAATTATTAACTATAACTTTTTAAATTTATAGAACATTGTGCATATACTGTTACAACGTTTGCGGATCGCTGTTTTAAACAATAAATCAAACTTAAATAAAATTATTTTCCGGCTTTTGTTTGGCAGTGCTCCTCTGTTAGTAGATAAAATCGTTTCGACTGTAGATTCGGCAGTCATCTTGTTGTTTTTCCCACCAGGAACATAATTTTACTAAAATAATTTAGCCCTTGTAAGATTAAGTGTTATAGTAAAGTCAACATTGTCGTATTGCATTTTTGTAAATTCATTCCGTTTTAGTATCAATCTGTAAAGTAAATTCATCCCCTTGATCGAGTTCCGCCACAGGTTTACGTTGTTTCAGACTGCTCATTTCAAATCATTTTGCTACATTTTGTCTTTCCCTATTCCATAATATTTTGGATGTAACATGTTACCTTTGATAAAATTGTTCTTGCTTTAACAACTTCTTAGGTCATCTGTAGCCAGGCATAATTTCCAAGACCATCGCACATGAGGCGCTACGTATTTCTGATGTTCAAAATATATTTCTGATTGTTTTGTCGATACAAATCTTCTTCTTTACATCCTCATTTCTATCACCGTGGAGCCTGTGCCCCATACTATAAGACATTTTCCAGAAGTTTCATTTTCACTGCTTGGCGGCTTTGGAGATTTGTTTGCTTTATCTATCAATTGTCAGAATCATAGGCGTATGTCATTTCGGAATTTTAAATTAGTTAAATAAATCACCTTTTCATTTATGTGAGTTTTCTTACCTATGCAAAACACAGAGTTTATCTCTGATATCACTGCTCTCCATTCTTTAATTTTATTTCATATGTTTATCAATTCTACCAACTTTTATTAATGTCGTTCTCAGGTACAAGTAAAAGCTTTGTTCTTTTTATTATTTAACAATCTACTGTCATACATCCGCAGTCGCTTCCAATAATCACTTTTTTGCTTTTCCAGAAGTACTTCTGTAGCCTCGCGTCTTATAAGTTTTTCGGTGTGTTTATTTATTTAGGTAGAATTCTTTTCGTGCAATGCTACCACAACCTTGGATTACTTAGAAACAAAAGACATTACAGGTAGTCGTTATTTTTCCTGTCCAGTACAGTTACTGCTAATTTGAAATGGATCCAAATCTCACTACCCTATGTCATTTATTGCCTGATTAAAGTCTTATATTATTCAACATATTTTCACGACTAATCAATTTAATGGTCGAGGTTTTTCCTTATGAGGCAGAATTTGTTCACAATTTCTACTGCAGCAGCCGCGTAAATATATTTCGAGCGACAATTATGTACCGCTTCTGTCATCCAGTGTATTCTTAACATGTGTGCATGTGTTCGCCAGTATTGACTGTATACATCTGCTTATTACACATCTTTATACGAATTTGTTAAACATCAGATTGCCATGTACTTCAGTTGCGTGTCATTCATAACCGGGGCATTCTGATAGCCACACGCAGATTGAAAAATGCTGTACATGTTTCTAAGTTTTCGATTCTCTCTTTTTTATAACTCTTTTCCCATGATCAAAAATCTGTTTCTGCATGATCTGCTCCTTAAAAACTATCAACAATGTCTCCTGTTGTTTCATTTAATTTCTTTTTATTAAGTTTTAGCTTATTTTTTTGCACTTATCCCAAAACGTCTGGTCATTGTATTTTAATTTCAACACTTTACCCCCTTCAGTTACTGGTCTTGGTTATTCGATCCTTCGATTAGTTCACGTTATACTTGTTGTTTTCCACTGCAACGGTGTGCAAAATTCTCACAAGCGTAGGAAATATAAATCCGCCAGCTGTTTACTAATGACGGGGTTGCCATATGTAGTCAGTTCAGTGCTGCTGGTGATATGAATCAGCGATCTGCGTACCTCTTGTAAGAATAGTAGGCTATACTTCTGCTCGAGCACAACATGTCTAAAAGTGTTTATTATGTACTTGAATGTTACAGTTACATGCAGTGTTTGTATCATATCTGTGAGTGACATTATATGTATATACGGGAGATACACATTCTGTCATTCAGCATAGACTACAGAATCATGTATAAGGCGCCCTCCTGAGCATTATCCAACCATCCACATACATACGTCTGCCACTTTTGTTGTGTGTATATTTAAAAAAAAAAGTTTTACCTTATGAATAGTTTGCATGCCAATGCCGAGAGAATATTTCACGCTGACAACAAAACTTTTATTGTAGACAAAATTTAAAAAAACGTGTGTACAGTACAACGTGACAAGTGATAAGCATCTGTCTGCCACGGCTGACAGATATGAATGTCTGTCATCGCAACACTACAAAGAATGCAAACTGTATACGTTACCTCAATGTTACGTGAGAGCTTAACGTTTATTAAAACGTTTGTTACTGGTCCAAGCGAAAGTCGCATACCGTTAACGCTGCATGCGTCTGGTATAACTGTTGTTACTGCCAATTATACAATACAGGTAAAAGAAACAGCAAACTGTAAAATAAAATGTAAGTTTTAATTTCAATAATATTATTCTTTATTTACACAAGAATGTAGATCAACAGCTTTTACACACATTAAGGTATCATTTGTGAATATAGCAAACAATAATAGGCGAACATAAGCATAGTTTAGTAATAGGAAGACAAAATGTAACGGAATATATTGAACAACGGAGGAAGTAGAGATAGAGAGAAAAATGCAAATAGAGAAAAATCTTCTGTTCTGTAAAAGTTTAATTAACGATGAGTGATTTTATTCTGGAGAAGCAATCTGCAGACTGCTTCTATTCTATTACTTTCACCATAATGGATTTAACTTCCTTGCCCGGAATATAAGGTCACCTTTAGAAGACGAAAATGGCGGTTAAACCTCGATAACATTCAAAGACCCAATAACACGTGCAGAATATTGTAGTAAAGTAACGGTACCAAGGGAGGGAATTACCTTAGCTAAAAATATGAGCAGTGGAAAAAAATACAGGAAACAAAAAGAAAAAGAAATATCGGTGTGGAGAACCATACAAGACTTTCATGAAAATAATTTTCAAAATAAAATATTTCCGTAGAAACCACTTTTACTTTCAGTCTTAACCACAGTACTGTGATCACAAATGTACTCCACCTCATGATAGCCCACTCGATTTTCACTGATGATGGCAGTCGATGGCACTGCCAACACGTCTGGTTTTCCAGAAAACATTGGAGCACGGCTAAACACGCCGGAATGGAATTTTAACAACAAACTATTTTGTTGCCGACAAACGTAAACTATCATTTCCATTTATGGAAAATAACCCTCTCCCCTTCAATTACAATTTTCGTTTATAGATATTTTGTCTACCTTTCTATAGTGGGTTATTACGACTTTCTATTCAGGATATTTTATTTATCAAATTTTAGTACATTACTCTTGTCAATAACGTAAAACATTGCTGGTAAACTAACTCTTCTTCTTACCCGATTTTCACCAAAATCAATATTCTTCGAGTCCTCTGCATATGTATAAAAAATTATTTGATTTTGTTAGAATTTGCGGCAGTTTGTTTGCTATAGAAAAAATTCTATACACAGACACACATACGCACAGACGGACATACATACAGACACTTTTCGAAAAATTACTTTTCTTCATGTTTTGATGGTAGTACAATGAGAAGCAGGCCGTATCTCGAACACGATTTTTTTCGCGATCACTATACTTCCATTTTCTTACGGAACATTGAAGTAAAAAGGAGATGAATAAACCCAAGACAAATGTTTCATCGTTAATGCTTAAAAGTATTATTTGATTGTTTAAAATGAGAATACAATAAAATCGTTGTAAAAGTATATGACAATATTTTTACTGTGAGTTAAAAGTGAAAACACTTAGACAATAGACAACTCTAACAAAAACAATGGTAGTGCCTTTAAAAGGGTAGGGGCTGCCAGAGATTTATGGTAACACCTCGTTGTTATTCATTAAAACGACGCCCGACCGTTACAGACTAAGTTCTCAGGAACGCTGTATGTAGCCTACCGTATGTATGCTTACTGTATGAATAATGGCTCTCAATTTGTATTTGATTATCCAATGCTCCCAAATACGCACACATTATATAAACGTCGTGTCGCGTCGTTTATATGTAGTACTGGAGTGTATAGTACAGGTACGATTTAACAGCTTCCGTTTGTTTGAGTTATACTGTAAACAATTGCAGGGGTACTTACAGAGTAACGTCAAAACACTGTTCCTTAAAATGATTAATTTAAAACTGATGTGTAACGCTTTACATGTTGTTGCGCATTCTCATACAGTCAAAAGATATTTCGTTTTCATCAGTAACGCAACTCTCGACTTTTCGAGAGCGTCATTCTACACGTTTCTCGGCTAGCCGAGTTGGTGCAGCGCCTCTGTAAAAGCCGTGCACTTACGTAGCCCCAAGGCGAGCACGTTCGAGCAGCTGCAACTACGCAAATTATGCCGGCACGCCACCAAAACAATGGAAAATTATTCTGAAGCTTTTACGGTCTATACATTGGGTGCATCAGCTAAATGCGGAAAAACAAACAGTTTATTAAAATACTTGTTTATTCATTAAAAAGTTACACCAACCAAAAAATAACCTTTTTTGTACATTGTTTAAGAGACTCTTCCTGAGTTCTATTATTTAATACAATCCTCTTTTGCTGTGAACACTGCCTCCGCTCTCTTCAACTGCTCCTTGTCCAAATCCGCGAATGCTGCCTCAATACTGGCCTAACGTTTTGCCACATTGGAGTGCCTGGTCTTGCTGGACACTCTTTCAATAACGCCCCAAACATAATAAGAAACGGGGTTTAAACCAGGACTATCGGGGGGCCCGAATCCCTTAGGCCAGAATGCATCGACGTTATCGGAAAGCCAGTTCTCCACTAAATGGCTTATGTGAGTTGGTGCACCGTCCTCTTGAAACATGTGTGATCTCCCGGAAGCCACAGTTTCTATCCACGGCTTCACTACAGTTTACAGAATTTGGAGGTAGCCATCTAGTGTGATGGTTTCTCTCTTTTAAAAGAAATGTAGCGGTATGACGTCACCAGCACTGGAGACGATGATTAAGACGTGAACATTGGCCGTCCTAACTACTACATCCTCGGGATCATGGGCAAACCAACAGTTGTTCCTCCGGTTCACTTTTGCATCAACAGTAAAAATAATTTTATTAGAAAAAACCAACGACGACCCGCAGTTTTGTAACACAATAAACATGGAAGCAAAATGCAGCGTGCAACTCTCTTGACCTTGGCAGTCTTAAACAGCATTTGTCGTACCTTGAGCACATAAGATTTATATCTCAGTTCCTTTTTCTACGATTCTACACAGGGTGGCCTTACTCACCCCAAGTGTGGTTGACAATTTACGAAGCTGCACCGCTGGGTTTTCCGAAATTAGCTCTCGACTCCTTTGCATGACACTTGGGGAATTTGCAGTCTTCTCTCTCAAATGGGTTAGCATTGCCGGATTAGCTGAGACTTCTACTGACTTGTCTGCGTCTGCATACTTTTTTGCGCGATGTCATAAACGGTCGATCTCGGGTACCCGAAGAAGGGAATAATTTAAGTTGATGAACGCCCGGCGCGAAGCGCTACAATTGGCGCCGTTTATTTATTATATATTCCGCACTCGATCACACAAACTCTCCCATTTTCAGGTTATACACATACAGGTGGCTTACCTGAAAGCCAACAATCAACTACTGTTAAAGTCAAATGTAGCGGAAAACTAAAATAAAATTTTGCCCGGATTTAGCTGACGCACACTATATGTAAGCGACAGCGGGCGGCTTAGTCCGCTACTTACACCTGGCGATATTGTAGAGTGCGGATCAAGTGAATTTTGCGGATTAGTGGAAAATGATTATTGTCCATAAATAGTTTAGTACTGTAATAAAGTGGCATTACTATTGCGTGTGGTCAAATTTAACATTAAAGTACCTTGTTGATTTCAAATTTTTATTTGGGCCTAATTAAAGTTGCTAATTAGACATTCACTTTTCTCATAAATATGATATTGCCATTATTGTACAAATAAATAAAATGTTACATAATACGACCATTTTTCAAGATATATTCCATTTTGTACTGTAGTTCGTATATAGTAGTTTGTATATTCCATTTTGTATATAGTAGTTTGTACTGCAATCCTCTGATTAAAACTGTATGTAAAATGGCAAAAATCTACGTATTAAAGAGCAAAAAGTATTATTTATTACGTGCAATATGTAATGTGCTTACAAATTATTTTATAACATGTCACATTATTTAGATTTTAGAATGTATCGTAAATATATTAAAGTACAATTAGAATAGATATTAAATATTCAAATTATCAATTCCTTATGGTAATATCTATGTACTATTAATTAAAGTACTGTTATATCAGACAAAGTAATATTTATTCACCTTGCTATTAACTGTTTTTAACAACAGAAGTTTAAATATTTTTGCTTATGTAAGGTGACGGCAGTAACATTAGTTTCATACCATTAATTTTATTAAAAAACAATATATTCTGAAGATAATCTTTCATGGAGTTATAACAGTAACATGAATCGGCGTGTTTGCTTATTTGAAAATAACTGAACACCAGAGGAATTGTTAATTATAATTTTAGTGTTTTTTTTTTAATAAAACAAGGTACTCGCATGCAACAGTTTCTCAGTTTTATTGAGATTGTCCAAACATTGCTAATGTCACCAAATTAATACTTTTGCAACAAATGATACAATTCACTAATTACTGAAGTCTATACACATTAAATATTCCATGTGACTGAACTCTGTGTTCTTGACAGAGGGGATAAATATGAGTGAGTGTGTTTGTGTTAGGAGCGTTAGTTTTTCAAGGCCATTGATTAATGGAAACTTCCATACCCTGTTCACACTAAGTCTGGCATCCGCTCACAAAGGCAATCAGACGAATCACTTTGTAATTTTACGGCGGTCTGCTTTTTAGTATTATGTGCGTCCAAAGATTACGTATTATTGATTCTGTGTTTACAAATTAGTACTTTTTAAAGGAGTTGTCTTAGAGCAACTTTGGCAATACGAATTTGTTAACTATCGTTTATGTTTAGTGTACATTCAGTTAGTGAGTGTAATATCCTGTTGTTTGTTTATTTGTAGCTGCCTATTTACAATGTTACTTTAAGGATTATCGAAAAAAGTAAAATAAAGTTTTGTTGTTTACAGTGAAGGTCGCGAAATAATCAGTAATATAACAAAAATTTGTAATGAAAAATAACAATAAAACACACTGATATTGTAACCATATAAATATTTATATTTTTGATTGAATCTGATCGAAACGTAATGTAGCCTCACTTCAGGTTCGTCAGCTTGTGACGACAAGAATATTTCGTTACGTACAATGTTATTGTGAATAGGTTACTTGTATTTATGTAGTGTGCACTTGAATTACACCACCCGTTGGAAGTTCAACTCGTAATATAGGTAAATAATGTAGCGACAAACTCGCACTGGAGTCGTCGATGTGTAATTATAAATGTGTTATGTTGAACGGCGAATGATTTTGTAAATTGCCGCTTACTCCCACTATGCTGCTTCTTTTCCGTGACGTCACTCAACGATGCCAACTGTCGGGTCCGCTGCAATCTGTGAATTCTATTTACTAAATGTAACAGCAATAATAACGACACACAAATACTATCAAACATATATCCTTGTGGAATCCTTTATTCGGAAAAACACTGGTTGACTGTTTTAATAAATGTAAACAGGATAATCGCAATTGTAGCGAAAACTCTAACTCTTCTTTTACCAGTTGGCAGCAGTAGCCAAACGTTTAGTATTTCTTCGAGACCAAAACAATGCTTTTTGTTAACGTTTTTAAATAAAATATTAATTATCTCAGGGCGTATATGGTTCGGGGATTATAAATTAAACAAAATATTTCACTATTAATCAAAATACAAGTTTACAATTACAGGATATTACAACGTTAGAGTGATACGTGCACACAGAAATTGTATAGTGGTTACCAGTTTTAAAAAGGTTATGTCCAATTCAGGCTTTGATAGTTATTATGTAAATTAAAAGTTCTGGTTGTGTTTAAAAAGGTGTTAGTCTTATATGGTGTTATTAGTGATTGTTTTCTAGTGTTTGTGTTATATGGTGTCTGTAGTTTAGTTGATTATTATTTAAAATTCGTGTATACAAATGTGTGTGTTAAAGTACGATATAATGAGATGTCAGAATCACCAAATCCTCTTCTTGTGCTCTTCTTGGTTGAAGATAGGGCCCACGTACAGGTCAGATCTTCTTTCTCGTCCCTCGTCCACTTCAAATCTTCTTCCTGGTTATTATATCTTCTATTCCATGTAATGGGTGTTCTTCTGTTATTGCAAAGAGTTCGTGTAGTGTACCTCTAACTGTATTTATCTGGTTGTATAGAGTTTCCACACTTTATAACATATAATGTAAGACGATTTAAAAACGCGTCTATCTGCTAGGATCGTTGTCAAAGAAGTCTCATTTTATTTATCCGAAATTTCTGGTTGCTAAGGGTAAACTTGGAATCTGGTTGGCCAATTCGGATATACATTGTCATATACTTTCATTATTTCGAAATCTAAAATTTGTTCAAAATCTTTAAACTAACATAACTTTTCTATACTGAATGGGAGTTTAAAACCATTATCAGCATTATTTTGATCTTCACATTTGTTATATTTAGACACCAAACGTGCCTATTTTTGCTTAAGAACTATGGATGTTACAATTTTGTTATTTGGAATTTTCTTAAATAACTTGATATGTGTTATTTTTTTTCTATATTCCTTGTATACATTATTACCTATAAATACATCTACCCTTTCATATTTGCTTTACAAAATTTCTAATATAATTGTTCAAAATTTACTAAAGTTGGTTTCACCTGGCCTATGTAATAGTATTACTTTCATCACCATGTTTTAACATCTTGAACAATTAAATTAACTTCTAATACTCATCCAAATGGTTTAACATATAACGTTATTTTAACAACACAAAATATATATATTATCCTAATAGTTAAATTCATGCCCACATGGCTATGATTATACCAAATCCTTGCACAAATAACTGTTTTCTACTCAAACTGTATAGGTGTTTGACACTTAACAAAACATCTTTGTATAGTCCATTCTGCTTGGTCAATTAATTTACCATGGTTTAACATCAGCTCTATTGTTATATTTGTTAACACAACATAAAAAAATGGAATTAATATCATTAAATTGACATTCCTTTAAACTAACTGTATCACCTGTTACTTACAAAAAACACAACACAAATACTATGATATAACACTGTGCTATAACATAAAACATGCACATTTTACAAAACATATTCTATACTAATTAGTTAGTCCATTGTCAGCTAATTTACTCATTATTCTGACACTGTCTATGTCATATTTACTATTTATATGGGTCTCAACATCCGTATACTTACTGATGTTTGACTTACAAAAATTACTATAAAGTGAACACTGTTGCTCTACCTCACCACACAGTTCTAATAATCTTGTTACATTTACTGTTTATCTGGGTTTTACTCTTGTTATAAATGTTATTGTGACCATGTTATAATTTGTTGTTTACTGGACAACCCTATGAACTCTATATGTGACAATTATTTGTGTGGTTCATGTATCTATAATCAGGTGTACTTATATTTTTGTTACATCAATTAACTTAATTATTTACTAATATTTCTTTTACATGATTTTACATGTTTGGGCCTATCATCCCTCACTTTGTATTTTGATTATCTGGATATAATGATACATTAACTGAAACCATTTGTTTCTTTATGGTCCTGGTTCATATAATTCTTTGTTTGGTCATTACTGAAAGTTCATTGTCATATATAATAGATATTTACCATATATCCGTCGTGCGACTTCGTTTTTCTCGTCTTATTTTGACGCGTTTCGGCAACGAATTGCCATCTTCAGAATCTTAATCACTCATATGAGATCGTTAAAAAATTTAAAAACACTAAAATCATTACGGTAAAAGTGCACTTTTACGATATTGGAAACTCACAGACGCGAACATGAAAGTTTATGTTTCTCGAGTGGACTATATCGATCGACTGCTTTCGCGTGGACAATATCGATCAACTGATTCACTGTTTATATAGCCACTGATAAACCTGTTTTGCTTAATATAGCCCATATGTACTGTGACATTTCATTTACTGGCGCCCGTGTGCAAGTATTGCCGTGTCGTACAACATGTTATGTGAAAATGTAAGTTTATCATTCAAGACATAATCACTGTTGATTTTGACGGCTTTATATATTTCGTATTCCTCAAGCGCGTCCATGTATTTTCCTTTCCTGCAGCAATGCAAAGGCTGGAAATTTGTCTCAAAATCACTGTAGTTATGATTACATAGTATCAGGTGCCTGGCAAAATTAGATGTTGTTTTATGTAATTCCCTTCTGGGAAGATGTTCGTTATATCTTTCTTCAAATGGTCTGCCTGTTTGGCCTATGTAGAACATGTCGCATGAGCTGCAATTCATCTTGTATACGCCGGTTCTTTTTCTTTCTGGTATACTGTTTTTTCGGCTAAGAAGTCTCTGAATGTTGTTATTTGTACGAAAGGTTACAATTACATGGTGTTTCTTGAGTTCGTTAACTAGAATATTTGGTAAAATGTTTGTGTAATCTGCAGATATGTATTTATTAACCGGAAGTGTGTTATCATTGTTCGACTTTTTTAATTTCTTCTCTTTGTGTTTACTTATTAATTTATCCACTAATGAACTTTTATATCCGTTAGCCGCTGCTATGTGCTTGATGGTATTAACCTCTTCAATGTAGTCTTTTTCACTTAACGGTATAGTTAGCAATCTATGCACAAAACTATTGTAAGCTGCCATTTTATGCGAGGTGGGATGATATGAATCGGCATGAATCGTGACGTCCGTTGTTGTGGCCTTTCTATAGATTTTAAATTGAAGTTTTCCTTCATCCCACCTCGCATAAAATTGCAGCTTACAATAGTTTTGTGCATAGATTGCTAACTATACCGTTAAGTGAAAAAGACTACATTGAAGAGGTTAATACCATCAAGCACATAGCAGCGGCTAACGGATATAAAAGTTCATTAGTGGATAAATTAATAAGTAAACACAAAGAGAAGAAATTAAAAAAGTCGAACAATGATAACACACTTCCGGTTAATAAATACATATCTGCAGATTACACAAACATTTTACCAAATATTCTAGTTAACGAACTCAAGAAACACCATGTAATTGTAACCTTTCGTACAAATAACAACATTCAGAGACTTCTTAGCCGAAAAAACAGTATACCAGAAAGAAAAAGAACCGGCGTATACAAGATGAATTGCAGCTCATGCGACATGTTCTACATAGGCCAAACAGGCAGACCATTTGAAGAAAGATATAACGAACATCTTCCCAGAAGGGAATTACATAAAACAACATCTAATTTTGCCAGGCACCTGATACTATGTAATCATAACTACAGTGATTTTGAGACAAATTTCCAGCCTTTGCATTGCTGCAGGAAAGGAAAATACATGGACGCGCTTGAGGAATACGAAATATATAAAGCCGTCAAAATCAACAGTGATTATGTCTTGAATGATAAACTTACATTTTCACATAACATGTTGTACGACACGGCAATACTTGCACACGGGCGCCAGTAAATGAAATGTCACAGTACATATGGGCTATATTAAGCAAAACAGGTTTATCAGTGGCTATATAAACAGTGAATCAGTTGATCGATATTGTCCACGCGAAAGCAGTCGATCGATATAGTCCACTCGAGAAACATAAACTTTCATGTTCGCGTCTGTGAGTTTCCAATATCGTAAAAGTGCACTTTTACCGTAATGATTTTAGTGTTTTTAAATTTTTTAACGATCTCATATGAGTGATTAAGATTCTGAAGATGGCAATTCGTTGCCGAAACGCGTCAAAATAAGACGAGAAAAACGAAGTCGCACGACGGATATATGGTAAATATCTATTATATTAATATAAGCGACTTGGAGACAACTAACCTAAAATGTATTCATTGTCATAGTTGGGGTTAAAGGTGTTTTGCATCACTTAGCCTAAATCATTAATTTGGGTACGGTCAGTTGTCTTACTAGTCAGTCTAAAATTGTTAGTCGTTCCTCTTCACTATCATCTTGGAAGATATTGTTCTCCTTGTCAGCTTCTTAACCAAAGTCTTCATTAAATCCTCTACGATATTGTGTTGTTCCAAATGTAATGTTACAATATACACATTAAATCAAGCTACAAAAGGAGCTGTGTATTACTGTATTAGTTGCAAGGCTATGCAAAATACTTGATAAGGCAAAAGAAATGCAGTCCAGAAGAAAAACTTTCTACACCAAGAAAAAACGTAAAACACGTAAGAAAAGGAAAATTTTTCTTCAAGATTTCGATAAGTGTTCAGTAAGAAATATTATTTATAATTTTAAAATTTAGTGCCCACTCTTAAATAAAAACTTACCAGTCGCCAAAAACAATCCATTTTCCATTTCGCGCTAAATCCTTAACTTGAGTGTTTAAAAGTGTGGGATTCAAGTGGAGTAAATGTAGAAGAAACTAAAAGTGTTAACCGAAAAACCAAAAATTATAAGGATGCGTTACAAGTACCTTGTTTAAAATACAAGTTTCCATGAATCTGGAAAAAACATATTTTTTTAGATGAAAAGAAAGTAAACGTTGCGTGAGTTTAGATAATATAATGTAAATCGGTATCTCTCAGTAATCGTTGGTTTGTTTACACGACTGCTCGTGCCTACGCGTGCGCTTGCCTTCTCACTCTAGTTTACGTTCTCCTCAAGGAACTCCTTTCGACTGAACTCCTTTAGACGGAGTTCAGTCTAAAGCAAAGCAATTATCAACATAATACTTTAAACCCCAGTCACTACACGCACCTAACATCAAGACTCAACAAAGCACACTGAATTGCAAATCCACAACTGTCAAGCCATTTTAAAAACAGTGCTATGTTTAACAAGCAAGGCTGTAAGATTGTTCCACGGCAACGTTCTCGGGTAAAGAATCAATAATGAATCCAAACTCTGGAAGCCACAGAAAAGTCGACGGTAGTCTACTTAACCGACTTTGAAAATGTCGCTGCTAAAAATATAACGCCTTCCCACGCATGTTGTCTACCTCATCAGCCTAGAATATTTTGTTGTTCATAAGTCTGCGCGCGTGTATTCGTATATGTATCTGTATGCATATTAATATTGTCTGTATGTAGTGGTATGATAGCTTTGAAAACATTAATCTATTAACAAGGATAAATATGTTATTAAACATTTATTCTTCGTATTGTTTAAATTAGCAGCCATGCTTACTTTTCTTTTATAGAATTGCTAAACTGCTATAAGGTTTTTTAAGACCTGAAGATGTCAGTAATGACGAAAAGCTTTGTCTAAATAATAAAAACAATTATAGCAGTTTAGCAATTCTATAAAAGAAAAGTAAACATTTATTGTGAAGTGTAGTTTTAGGAAAGAATTACGTGACACGTGTGTCTTATTCCGCACTGAAATAGCACAATAACTTGCCTTCTTGGCTTTTTATCCAAAAACGTGTCAGTATGTTGTCCAAAATAGTTCGTGAATTAACAACAATTTACTTTTAGATACAACTTTAATTAAATTTTGTGTAGACCAAAGTAAGATGTAACTGATACCAAATGATAAGAAAAACGTTAAAGTTATATTTCATCTGTAATTTAATGTTTACTAATTATGTATAGTGTTTATATTAGAATATCTGATTCAGTAGATCCTATATACGTTGAAAAAGCATCATGGTGCCCACATGTAAGTACATATATTGTATAACCGTATCTAAGGTTCTGTTATACAATCAACGGAAGTAGGGCAAGAGAACAGTAATGCATGGTCACAAACTTGGGTCTTATCTGTAGTAACTTGGACTATTTGTATAGTATGAAACTTGGAATTTGCCGTGCCAAACTTTGTGTGGACGAGTAACTTCTCGGTCATACTGCAGAACGTGTTTGCTGAAAATAAGCAAAACAATGCCGTATGCTCATTAGAGTGAGACAGAAAATAATAACATAAAACAAAGAGCATGCAAACAAGAAAGCAGGACAGCGGATTCCGGTTAACACGCTATATATCTTCTCAGCATTGGCATGGCACGGCCGCATAAACCTGGTACACGGTGTTACATTCGGTTATCCCCAGTATCTATTTTATTATGTTCTCTCTCTCCTTCTTGCACAAGAAGACACACACAGAAAAATATTTAAGTAATTTTACGTACATATTGTAAGAAGTACCCTTGTTAGTGGCTGTAATCTGTCAAGCCCCACTGTTTGGGCTAGCCACTTGGTCACCAGACCGCTGTATGCCGGTCGTTACAAAAGAATAAAATGTATACGGAAAATTCACTAATTATAGAATTTTCAAATAATAAAATAATTTTGTTTATGTTTATAGAGGTATGTATAAGAGATAAATCTGTTTTTTAAAAGGTTCTGGTAAAATTTTAATAACAGGTAGGTATTTATTGACCGTCGAGCACTTCTTGAAGATTTGCACCAAGTCTGGAGTTAAATAGATTAACTCCAGGTAATAATCGATTGGTGACTTTTCTGACTGGTCCAATATCTTGTTCAAAATAGAATATATTCTTCTCACTTAATTCCTTCAGCCTTATAAATACCCTTAAATTACCCTGTGAAATAAGTACAGATACAAAATAATGGAAATATAAAGATTTATTGACAATTTTAAATAAATAATCGATATTTTATCGATGGAGAGCAATTATCGACTCTGTCTCAGGAATTATCGATTGTGTCATACAGAACAAAATTTTATGTTATATTATATTAAAAGACAGGTTCTTTGAGCGATTAGAATTAATAGTCAGAGAAGGGTGACGAGAAAGTATAACATTAACAATTAAAAATAAATACCATAATTATTATTCAATAGTATTTAAATAATTTCAGTATATAATATTTGAATATAAATGTTTTGTCAAACCAATGAAGACTGACGTCACTGCGATATGGTTAGCAGACTTCGTTTTCAAGATGGCCGCTACTCGAGTTGGTCTTGGTTACTGCATATGCGTCGTGTCAGAAAATTACTATAAAATTACCTCCATCAAGGTCTAAAATGTCCCCGCACTGGTGTAATATGTCTGTTAATCTATTTGGTGTATTCTGGTGAAGTGTGCTGTGTAAACTGGTGTTAGTTAGTTTATTTTCTATGTGTTCAACTTCTGCGGTTACGTTTTCAAGTTATTGGTTAGGAATTGCAGAATATATCAGTTGAAATATAGTGTTTTACTTGTTTCTATCACTCGTATTATGTAGTTAAGTGTTTGTTTTCACTATTGTCGTGAATGTATTAACAGCTTTAGCTTTAAAAAGTGTTTAAACCGCCTAACTCTCGTTTCACTGATTTCAATGGCTAAACACTAGTATCATTTTCAATTCGATTTTAAGAAACGTTCTTCACACAACAGTCCAGCTTGATATTCAACAAAAGACTAAAGACTTGGTCATAAATTTGGCCCAGTTAATCCTTGAAAAAGTATTGTTAACATTTTTCGACTTCCCATACATATGACAAAATATTATATTATGTATGGAATTTATCTATTTTATCCTCACTTTTAAGAATTATTAACCTTATTATTGGTTTAATCATCTCATTCCCTTTAAATTGATGTATTATAGTCCATATCTGTAGATATTTTGTGGAAATTAACAAATTTCTTTACTTTATGGAAATATAGGCTCAAAATTGGATTTCCGTCTTTATACAAAATTCCCTCCATTTTAAATATTATTAATACTATTATAATAAATTTTAATTAGTCATATTCCTCTTCCTTTCCTTAAATACATATAAATGACACCTTTGAACGGGTTTTTTGTGTTAATCTGTAAATTTGACATTGCTCTTTAAAATTAATTAATTTATATATTTTGACAATTTACAAAATGTTAAGGTATATTTCCTTATTATCATTTTAATTCATAGGATCATTCCTAGTGGTGGTTAATTGTGTTATCTTATATAAATCTTGGTAGTTTACAGGATTTATAAGTGAATTATACTATTTTATATTGGTTCTCTGATTTCACCAAATGGCCTAGATTTTAGAATTTTATATTTCTTTCTTTCTCAAATAATTTAAACTTAATTCCTCCTCTGACTTTACATAATTACCATTATATGAAAATAACATGATTTATAACTTATTGTGTTGTGTAGTAGTTAATTAACACTACAGTTATTAAAATAAATAATTATGAACATGGTTTAGCAATCTGCACAATTGAACATATTGCAGATATGGTTTGAACATATATCTTTTAACTATTTTTGAGCTAACATAGCATACCTATTAGAACATTATTACTGGTATGTAGGTTATTATTTATCAAACATAATTCTTTTTAAAACACATAACATAAATCTTATTTTCTAATAAACCTTACAAATACATTTATTTAACCCATTGATTTTAGGACTGTGAAATAACAGTCTATTTAAACATGTTACACTTATTCATACTATATTAGTACCAGTCCTTTCTGGTTTAAACCATTATTATTGTGATCCCCTACATCAGTAAACATTAACTCCCACACTCTATTTATTATCATTTTTTACAAATGTCTTGTAAATAAAGATTTACATTAAAATAATAAAATACTGGAAACCTTCCATTTTATTATTTTATTATGCTGTGTATTATTAGATTTTAAATTTGTGAAATAGCATACTACTAAGTTATAGTATCACCAACTTTAAGTTTATTGCTTTTCTAAATAACACTTACACCAATTTTTTTTCACTGTTGGTTCTGATATTCTGAGTCTTATCATCTCAGACCAGACCTTTAGTAATCATGGACTGTTAAGACTAGTTTATTTTCTTTATTACACAATAGCTTTAGCCGGTGCACTTCTTATAACGCTATACAGCACTTTAGTTTTCTCAATAATTACATTTTATAAGATTTTGGGTATGTTATACTTTCTTTTGCATAGTTTTTGTGGGTTTGGGATTGATAGTAGTTTATATAATAATAGGTTTTACTACGGTGTTTCTTTCATACTATTTCTTCCTCTCCTCCTGTCTTCCTTCTTGTCCTTCTTCGTATCTTCCTTCTGGTATTCATTCTTGTCCCTCTTCTAGTCTTCATTTTTGTCCCTCGTCTAGTCTTCACTCTTCTGTTCTTCCTTCCTCATTCTTGGGTAAACCAAGGTACTTGGTGTTATCACGACTGAGGTTTAGTTTGGAGTATTTAATTTATTCACTGAACTGACTTTATTCTTCTATACAGGTTTCAGGGTATTGTTTTCTTCCTGTTCACAAACTTTATTCTTCCCTCTTCTTGTTTTTGGGGTATTTTGGTATTCACCACTCTTTAATTGAATCTCTTTTTTCTTAATGTAGTCTTATATAACTGGTTTACTGCTCTGTGCTTCCTGGGTAACTTACTGATATTATACTATGAGTTGATGAGTTGCTTCGATACTTTCTTTGGTTTTTAAACAGTGGTTTTTATGTATAATGTAGTGAGGATTTTTATTTTATTGTGGTTCATTCCTCTGATTTATTTAAATGTCATTCAATATTATTATAACATTTGTTGGTGTAATTAAACTTTATGATTTCACATGACTTAAAATGTAGCGGATTTTCTGTCACGCTACAGAATGCCCTTCTCCAGAAGTAATTTTTTCAGACTATCCTTGCTTTGTCTGAAACAATTGCTTATGATAATTATTCAAAGTTTGTTATTATTTTGGACTTCCTTCTATTTTAAAATTTTCTTATTTATATTTGAGTTTATATCATTCTCACTTCATCTCCCTTGATAGTAATAGTCATCTGAGTTTCATATTTATTATTTCATTTTCATATTTCTTCTTAGTATATTCTCCTTGGGATATTTCCTCCCTATCGTTCCCTACTTTGTGAGCTGGTTCAGTTCAGAGAGGCACTGTACGCTACTTTCCTCTGCTGTCCAATACTTCACACATATTTGAGTACAGAGGCAAATCATCTCTGCTCAAAAAACATATTAATCCTGCTGGAATTATCATCAGACAGATTAAAAAATTATTCAGAATAGTACACATTTGTTACTATTTAAAAAATATCTTTGGGATACTTCACTTATTACTTATTATACTTCTCAGAGATTTTAATATTTCTATCTCAGTTGTTCTTCTGACTCATTATCTGGATGTTTCTTTCATTTGATATTATGGTAGGAAGCTCTTCTATTATTACATTTTTCAACTTTTCTTATCATATAAATCTTTTGGTTATAAATTCTTTATTACCTTCTGGTTTTTTCATTATAATCTGCATTATTTATAGTAGCATATCTTTATGACATTTTTAGACTGTTTCATCGTTCTTAAAATTTCCACTTGTTCTATTTTCTAGAATTTTTATAACTGTCATTATCATAATTGTCATTTAATTCATAAATCATTTTATATTAATTCGTTTAATTACATAAATCTTTGACATTATTTTTACATTATTCCTGTCATTGCTATTATACTTGCAAATGATGGTTTTTTATTAATTTCATAACGAGGTTATAATTTCTCCTCATACCACTTTAAAGTTTCATTCTCTCATAATTCCAAAGAAGTTTTTGTACTTTATTCTATTCAATCACTCAAATCGTATTAAAGAATTTTTTCTTTTTTATTTCCTTCAACACCATTTTATGGAAAGGTTTTTACTCTTCATATTGAACTTAGACATGATTATACTGTCTAGAATTATTTGTTTTAATTATAAATCTGTCTCCTTTTATTCATCCCATTATGATCCTTTGTTACCATGGTAATTATCTTCTATGCTTACCATAAATATGGTATGAAATCTCTTCAGTTTATCTCACCATAGTGTTTTATTTATAATTGGTTGGTAAGTTGTACTTATACTTGGTTTGGGAAACTTGATTTATTCATAATTCAAAATTCACTCTTCTTATGTTATTCTATAAAGTTTTCTCAAATAATTTGTATGTAAGGTGGGCTTACATGTGTTTTGGCTGGTTTTATTTCTCTAAACTCTCTTGGTATTATTGTCAAAATGTTTCTCTTCAAATAAATATTTAGTAAGCTGTCCTTATTTGTTTTTGACCTTAGATGGTTTTATTTCTAAATTCTCTCCTTCTTTATTATTATATTATAGCCATAAAGTTTTTCTTCAAATATTTGTTATGTAATTGGCTTACATTGTGTTTAGAATTTAGAGGTTTTAAATTCTATCTTATATATCTTCTAGCCATAAAATTTTCTAATAATTGTAGATAATATGTGTTTATATTTCTTTTTAGAATTTGGATGTTTATTTCAAAATTCTTCTTGTTATTCTTCCTTCAAAATATGTTTCTTCTCAAATAAATTGTATGTAATTGTCTTACATTATGTTTAGAATTTTGGGGTTTTTTAAATTCTAATTCTTCTTCTATCATTGCCATAAAATTTTCTAATAATTGTAGATAATATGTGCTTATATTTCTTTTTAGAATTTGGAGGTTTTACATTCAAAATTCTGTTTTATATATCTTCTTCCAAAATGTTCCTTCTCAAACAAATTGTATGTAATTGGCTTACATTGTGTTTAGAGTTTAGTGGATTTTAAACTCAAAATTCGGTTTTATTTTTCTATATTATTCTTGCCATAAAATTTCCTAATAATTGTAGATAATATGTGCTTATATTTCTTTTTAGAATTTGGAGGTTTATTTCAAAATTCTTCTTGTTATTCTTCCTTCAAAATATGTTTCTCTTCAAATAAATTGTATGTAATTGTCTTACATTATGTTTAGAATTTAGGGGTTTTTAAATTCTATCTTATTCTTATGCATATCTTCTAAATGGTTTTCCTTTAAATAATCTTTATGTAAGATTGGCTTACATGTATTTTGGAATTTTGAGGATTTTAAATTCTAATTCTTCTTCTATCATTGCCATAAAATTTTCTAATATTTGTAGATAATATGTGCTTATATTTCTTTTTAGAATTTGGAGGTTTATTTCAAAATTCTTTTTGTTATTCTTCCTTCAAAATATGTTTATTCTCAAATAAATTGTATGTAATTGGCTTACATTATGTTTAGAATTTAGAGGTTTTAAATTCTAATTCTTCTTATATCATTGCCATAAAATTTTCTAATAATTGTAGATAATATGTGCTTATATTTCTTTTTAGAATTTGGTGGTTTATTTCAAAATTCTTCTTGTTATTCTTCCTTCAAAATATGTTTCTTCTCAAATAAATTGTATGTAATTGGCTTACATTATGTTTAGAATTTAGAGGTTTTAAATTCTAATTCTTCTTATATTCTTGCCGTAAAATTTTCTAATAATTGTAGATAATATGTGCTTATATTTCTTTTTAGAATTTGGCTGTTTATTTCAAAATTCTTCTTGTTATTCTTCCTTCAAAATATGTTTCTTCTCAAATAAATTGTATGTAATTGGCTTACATTGTGTTTAGAATTTAGGGGTTTTAAATTCTAATTCTGCTTCTATCATTGCCATAAAATTTTCTAATAATTGTAGATAATATGTGCTTATATTTCTTTTTAGAATTTGGATGTTTTAATCATAAAATTTCTTCATGGATGCCTGGTTAAAGACACCCTTGACTTTACTTGAACTTATTTCTTTGATTTCGTAGGTGTTGTTGTTATTGTCTTTTGAGACGATATAGGGACCAGTGTACAGGAGCAATAACTTCTTTGTTATCCCCTCTAAGGAACTGGGTAATTCCCTATTCTTCAACAGCACCTTCTCTCCAACGGTATAATGAATAACCTTACCCATGCATTTATTGTATTTGTTCCGCCGTTTCTCCTGATCTTCGGCCACCTTATTACAAAATTGAATTTTATCAAATCTATATTTATGTTCTCTGGGGAACTCCAAGATATCTGCAATCTCTCTAGGGGGTTGTCTCTCGTACATCGCGGAGTATGGGGTTATTCCTATGGCAGGATGGTAGGCCAGGTTGAGGAATTCTTCAGTAGCCTCCAAATATTCATGCCATCTTCTCTGCTGATCATGGCAATACGTTCTTAATAGGCGCCCCACCTCTCGCAAGACTCTTTCGGCCGGGTTACTGCTTGGGTGGTATACGGATGTCTTGTATGTGTGAACCCCCATGGACAGCAGTGTATCCCGCCATCTCCTCCCCTTGAATTGCGTTCCGTGGTCGGTTATGATCGATACCGGTTTTCCGACGGTTGGGAAGTACTGGTCGATCAGGATATTAAGAACTTTCTTCGTAGTCGCCCGATTCGCTGGGTATAGCTTTACGAACTTAGTGTAATGGTTCATAATGATGACGATATATCTGTATCGGTGGCGGCCTCCACTGCGGGGAAATGGCCCGCAGATATCCAGGAATACCTTCTCAAGTTTAGACTGCGATGTTATTGGAATCATCTGCCCTTCTCTTTTCTCGTTATTAGTTTTTACGAGTTGGCAAGTGCGACAGTTTCTAATATACCTCCGTACCTTCCGATTGATGTCTTTTATATAGCAGCTTTCTTCCAGGGCCTTTACCACCTTTAAAGCGCCCATATGCCCATATCGAACATGATAACTGATCACTACCTCTTTCTCGATATGGGTTGGAATTATTACCTTCCACTCCTCCTTAAATAATGATGGTTTGGAAAACAGGATTCCCTTATGTATAGTGTAATATCGGGAGATGGTCTCATCTCCTGCTTCCAATCTTGAGATAATAGTAATTAATTTCGGGTCAGCTTGTTGGTGTGTGCTTAGTTGTTCCAGAACTGATTGTAGACCGGCGCTGCTGCTGAGAATATGGTACACCTTCAGAATACTCTACTTCTCCCCCTCGAACGTCTGCTTGTCAATGTCAACTCTAGACAATACGTCCGCGACGACATTCTTCCTTCCGGGGATATACTCCCACTTAAGGTCGTATTCTTGCAGCAATAGTATCCACCGCGTTAACCTTCCATGGCTCAGCTTACATCTCTTAAGGAATGATATAGATTTATGGTCTGTCCGGACGGTAACGGGATAACCAAGAATATATGTACGGAACTTTCCGCACGCGAACACGACACTCAATAACTCCTTTTCTGTCACATGATAGTTTTTCTCACTCTGGTTCAGAGCTCTGCTGGCAAAACAGATTACAAGATGCTCGCCCTCCTCATCCTCTTGATATAAAGTAGTGCCGAGGCTGATGTCACTGGCATCACAATTAAGAAAGAAAGGCTTGTTAAAATCTGGATGGCGGAGTATAATGTGTTTAAGGAATTTTTGTTTTATAAGAGTCAATATGTTTTGTTGTTCATTACCCCAGATCCATTTATTTTTAGATGACAGTTGCGGCTGAAATCTGGCAGTCAGTTCAGGGTACTTTTCCTGGAACTTGCGGTAATAGTTACAGAGTCCCAGGAACGACTGTAACTGCCTTCGATTCTTTGGTGTAGGAAAGTTCTGAATTGCTTCGGCTTTTTAGCCGACGGTGAGATTCCCTTATCATTCAATATGAAGCCCAAGAATTGTATCTCTTTAGCAATAAAATGAGACTTTGCTAACTTCAGAGTAATATTGTTTGCTGCTAGCTTCTGTAAGACGTGTTCCACACGGTAGCAGTGTTCCTCCCAAGTTTCTGAGGACACTAGCAAGTCATCGACGTATACGGTGGTGAATTTTAGTGCTTCTTGGCCAAGTATCTGATCCATGCAGTGCACAAAGACTGCGACTGAGTTTACCAGTCCGAAGGGCAACCTTTTAAACTGGTAGTTCCGCCCTTCGAATATAAAGGCCAGATACTGGCGACTCTGTGGATGTAATTCCACCTGCCAGTATCCGCACACCGTATCCCAGGTAGTGAAGTATTTGGTACCGTGGAACCGTTTTAAGATCTCCTCAATCTCACCGGGCGAAGTCCTGTCATTTATGATCATCTTATTTATTTCGCGCGCATCTAAACATAAACGGACTTGTCCGTTTTTCTTAGGAATAGCCACGATAGGACTTGTGTAAGGGGAATGGCTACTCTCTATAATGTCACGGTTAATCATTTGCTCTATTTCAGCTCTTACTGCTTGCTTTCGTGATTGCGCAATGGGGTAAGACTTCCGGTTAAAGTCTACAGTGTCTCGGAATTGTAGAGTACACTGGAAATTCTTCACTTTACCGGGGTCATCAGAAAAGACTGATTTATATTTATTGTATATGTCTATTAATTTGTTCGCTTGGTTTGTTGTTAACCCTTCGCCAGTTATACCGCTCCGGAAATCCCTGATCTCCTGGATTTTTTGCGACCATAAATCTTCATTGGATGTGTCGTCTATTCTCTGTTCAATTATGGATGTTGGTTGGATGTAATTAATTTTTCGGATTTGCTGATGGATACTATCGGGAACGACTTGGTCACTACCCACCAAGTTCGCCGTCCAAGTATGTCCGCTAGAAAACAGTGATAATGTTTCAGTCCTTAGATCAATGATGGCGGAATTTCTCCTAAGCACATCACACCCGACCAGTATATTAAATGGCAGACCGCTCGCCACCAAAAATTCCATGTCAATCGCTATACCACAGCTCATCACACTGGCGGAGACTTGTCTACGTATAGTTTTGTTTTGTCGGCCGGTTGCTCCCAACAAAACAATATTATTCAACGGCAATGTTGGTAAAGTTCTCCCGCACTCTTGCTGTATCCTCTCCAGTTCCGTCGTACTTATTATTGATACGTTTGACCCAGTATCGATCATTAACTTGGCTGGGATGCCTTCTACCTGGGCGTCAACATGTATAATTTCATTATTGAAGTTATTGGTGGGACTCCTGTTATCCTCTTCCAAAAACTCCTGTCTGATGTCTTTCAGGTAGTTGCACCCGATAATTGTAATACGATTGTGATTATTTTCAAAATTGCACTCATTATCATTATCATACCCAGTAGTCAGAAGCAGTAATGGGTTCTGATTATTTCTTACTGCCTGTGCCCGTTTAAAGGCTCGGCATCATTGTTTCTTTGAGCCCTATTATTCGATGCCTCATTCGGGATGCTCAGAGTGGTTACTTGCCGATCTGTTCTATGGTCTTCCGGTCGTTCATGGTGCGACCCCTGTTCAGTGTTGTCCAAACTATTACTCCTACGCGCCGGATAGTACCTCGGTTGGTCCCGTTCTAGGCTCCTCCGCCTTTCTTCGTATCTTCGGTAACTGCTTCGTCGATTGTGGTTGAATCCTCGCTGTCTTCCTTCTGTGGCTTGTATGAAGTTCACTCTAGGGCGAGGATACCTATTATTATTAAAATTACCATTATTGGGACCCGCACGATTAGCATTATTAGGGTAAGGACGATTACCATAATTGGGGCTTCTCTGACTATTTACGTTATCAGGGTAGGGATTGCGGTTACCCTGATAACCATTAGAGGGTCGATTCGGGTTTTGCTGGTTTGGACCCGTATTATTATTGTCATTGTAATTGGTATTATTTACATTATTTCCATTATTATAATTGTTATTTCGCGGGTATGCCCGACCTCCTTGGTACCCAGTATTTATGTGGTTCGCACCCTGATTATTGTTCTGGTACGTCCTTGGTTCGGGCCCATCACTTCTTCTACGACTCTGCCTGTAGTAATCTTCGTTTTCATAATTCTCTAGGAGTTCTGTCATTGCCTGGATGGTTTTTATCTGGCTGCCCCTCCTTGCACGAATCACCTCCTCATCATAATGGTAAGACAGCTTGTTTATTAGGCATTCCTCCGGTATGGCTGGTTCTAAGTGCTTGGCCATACACACTTTGCCGAGGAAATTAACCGTCATTGAGCTGCCGACTTGTGGTTTGTAGCGGCCGTGGCATATATTATCTCTTATGAGATTTTGCGTGGTCTCTGACCAGTACTTGGCTTTGAACAGGCTCTTGAATTGTTCATAATTGTCGATGTCGCTCCGGTTGGCCATCCACCAATGGTCATTCACTTCCCGAAACGACTCGTCAAGGATCTCTCTGTTTTGGACCCATCGGTTCCCTCGGTGTTTCTCGAGGTACTCCTCTATTCGTGCCAAGAACTCCATAGGCTTCCGTTTGTATTGCCGAAAATTGAGCCATTCTCTGTTCTCTGACATGGGAAACTGTGATATCCCGATGGTCTGTTTCTTATTGACTCTATCTCCTCCTGGCTTTGACGCACCTGTCCGGTTATGTTCACCATAGCGGCTTCCACACCGTCGCATCTTTCTGTTACTTGGGTCCTCACTTTATTTACTTCCTCCAAGGCAAATTTCTTGGTCTCCTCCATTTTAATTTTCTGTTGTTCTTGGACCTGAGTAATCTCCTTAGTTATTACTTCCCGGAATTCCAGCACTTCGGTTTCTGTTTGGCGACATCTTTCGTCTACTTCTCGGATCTGCTGGTTAACAACCACGACTTCCTGTTCTAATTCCTTTACAATGGACTTCTTCGTCTCAGTTATCTTTTTATTTATCTCCTCTTTGGCTAACTCAATCCTCTCGTCTAACTTATTCATGTTCTCTTGGTTAACTTCCCTTAGTTCTTCTCTCAGCTGTTGATTGTCCTCTCTCAATTCTTCCCTTAATTGTTGGTTGTCACTTTCTATTTTCTTACTGGTTTCTTCCATTTTCTCTTCTAAATTCTTATTATTTTCTTCCATTTTCCTTTCCATCTTCCTACTGGTTTCTTCGATCCTCTTATTAGTATTTTCTATCTTACGGCCCAATTCTTCTTTTGTGGATCGGTTGTCTTCCCTCAAATCTTCCTTGGTAGAATCCATCTTTTTGTTAGTGGAATCCAGTTTGTTATTCAAGTCTTCACTCAACCTTTTACTATTTTCTTCCATACCCTTGTTAGTGGAATCCATTTTCTTCTCCATTCCTTCCATTTTTGATTCTAGGTTCTTATTATTTTCATTCATTGCCTCCATCACCCGCCTGAACATTTCTTGGGTTGTCATGTCCGCGGTTTGCGACGGTTTTTCCTTTTCTGAGACATTGACTTCCACTGTTTGCGTTGTTACTTCAGCTTGTTCCTCTGGTGGTTCAGGTTGTTTATGTTCCACCTGGATTAGTAACACTTCCGGATCCTCCACGGGTGTTGCCTCCTTATCCCCCATGTCAACCTCTTTCTCGGCCTCTGCCGCCCTCTTTTTCGATGTAGCTCGTCTTTGCATCTTTCTCTGTCTCTATTTACTAATCGCTGCCAAGCTTAGATTATTAAGCCCTCTAAGTTGGACGCCACTTTGTAAGAAGTACCCTTGTTAGTGGCTGTAATCTGTCAAGCCCCACTGTTTGGGCTAGCCACTTGGTCAACAGACCGCTGTATGCCGGTCGTTACAAAAGAATAAAATGTATACGGAAAATTCACTAATTATAGAATTTTCAAATAATAAAATAATTTTGTTTATGTTTATAGAGGTATGTATAAGAGATAAATCTGTTTTTTAAAAGGTTCTGGTAAAATTTTAATAACAGGTAGGTATTTATTGACCGTCGAGCACTTCTTGAAGATTTGCACCAAGTCTGGAGTTAAATAGATTAACTCCAGGTAATAATCGATTGGTGACTTTTCTGACTGGTCCAATATCTTGTTCAAAATAGAATATATTCTTCTCACTTAATTCCTTCAGCCTTATAAATACCCTTAAATTACCCTGTGAAATAAGTACAGATACAAAATAATGGAAATATAAAGATTTATTGACAATTTTAAATAAATAATCGATATTTTATCGATGGAGAGCAATTATCGACTCTGTCTCAGGAATTATCGATTGTGTCATACAGAACAAAATTTTATGTTATATTATATTAAAAGACAGGTTCTTTGAGCGATTAGAATTAATAGTCAGAGAAGGGTGACGAGAAAGTATAACATTAACAATTAAAAATAAATACCATAATTACTATTCAATAGTATTTAAATAATTTCAGTATATAATATTTGAATATAAATGTTTTGTCAAACCAATGAAGACTGACGTCACTGCGATATGGTTAGCAGACTTCGTTTTCAAGATGGCCGCTACTCGAGTTGGTCTTGGTTACTGCATATGCGTCGTGTCAGAAAATTACTATAAAATTACCTCCATCAAGGTCTAAAATGTCCCCGCACTGGTGTAATATGTCTGTTAATCTATTTGGTGTATTCTGGTGAAGTGTGCTGTGTAAACTGGTGTTAGTTAGTTTATTTTCTATGTGTTCAACTTCTGCGGTTACGTTTTCAAGTTATTGGTTAGGAATTGCAGAATATATCAGTTGAAATATAGTGTTTTACTTGTTTCTATCACTCGTATTATGTAGTTAAGTGTTTGTTTTCACTATTGTCGTGAATGTATTAACAGCTTTAGCTTTAAAAAGTGTTTAAACCGCCTAACTCTCGTTTCACTGATTTCAATGGCTAAACACTAGTATCATTTTCAATTCGATTTTAAGAAACGTTCTTCACACAACAGTCCAGCTTGATATTCAACAAAAGACTAAAGACTTGGTCATAAATTTGGCCCAGTTAATCCTTGAAAAAGTATTGTTAACATTTTTCGACTTCCCATACATATGACAAAATATTATATTATGTATGGAATTTATCTATTTTATCCTCACTTTTAAGAATTATTAACCTTATTATTGGTTTAATCATCTCATTCCCTTTAAATTGATGTATTATAGTCCATATCTGTAGATATTTTGTGGAAATTAACAAATTTCTTTACTTTATGGAAATATAGGCTCAAAATTGGATTTCCGTCTTTATACAAAATTCCCTCCATTTTAAATATTATTAATACTATTATAATAAATTTTAATTAGTCATATTCCTCTTCCTTTCCTTAAATACATATAAATTACACCTTTGAACGGGTTTTTTGTGTTAATCTGTAAATTTGACATTGCTCTTTAAAATTAATTAATTTATATATTTTGACAATTTACAAAATGTTAAGGTATATTTCCTTATTATCATTTTAATTCATAGGATCATTCCTAGTGGTGGTTAATTGTGTTATCTTATATAAATCTTGGTAGTTTACAGGATTTATAAGTGAATTATACTATTTTATATTGGTTCTCTGATTTCACCAAATGGCCTAGATTTTAGAATTTTATATTTCTTTCTTTCTCAAATAATTTAAACTTAATTCCTCCTCTGACTTTACATAATTACCATTATATGAAAATAACATGATTTATAACTTATTGTGTTGTGTAGTAGTTAATTAACACTACAGTTATTAAAATAAATAATTATGAACATGGTTTAGCAATCTGCACAATTGAACATATTGCAGATATGGTTAGAACATATATCTTTTAACTATTTTTGAGCTAACATAGCATACCTATTAGAACATTATTACTGGTATGTAGGTTATTATTTATCAAACATAATTCTTTTTAAAACACATAACATAAATCTTATTTTCTAATAAACCTTACAAATACATTTATTTAACACATTGATTTTAGGACTGTGAAATAACAGTCTATTTAAACATGTTACACTTATTCATACTATATTAGTACCAGTCCTTTCTGGTTTAAACCATTATTATTGTGATCCCCTACATCAGTAAACATTAACTCCCATACTCTATTTATTATCATTTTTTACAAATGTCTTGTAAATAAAGATTTACATTAAAATAATAAAATACTGGAAACCTTCAATTTTATTATTTTATTATGCTGTTTATTATTAGATTTTAAATTTGTGATATAGCATACTACTAAGTTATAGTATCACCAACTTTAAGTTTATTGCTTTTCTAAAAAACACTTACACCAATTCATTTTCACTGTTGGTTCTGATATTCTGAGTCTTATCATCTCAGACCAGACCTTTAGTAATCATGGACTGTTAAGACTAGTTTATTTTCTTTATTACACAATAGCTTTAGCCGGTGCACTTCGTAAAACGCTATACAGCACTTTAGTTTTCTCAATAATTACATTTTATAAGATTTTGGGTATGTTATACTTTCTTTTGCATAGTTTTTGTGGGTTTGGGATTGATAGTAGTTTATATAGTAATAGGTTTTACTACGGTGTTTCTTTCATACTATTTCTTCCTCTCCTCCTGTCTTCCTTCTTGTCCTTCTTCGGATCTTCCTTCTGGTATTCATTCTTGTCCCTCTTCTAGTCTTCATTCTTGTCCCTCGTCTAGTCTTCACTCTTCTGTTCTTCCTTCCTCATTCTTGGGTAAACCAAGGTACTTGGTGTTATCACGACTGAGGTTTAGTTTGGAGTATTTAATTTATTCACTTAACTGACTTTATCCTTCTATACAGGTTTCAGGGTATTGTTTTCTTCCTGTTCACAAACTTTATTCTTCCCTCTTCTTGTTTTTGGGGTATTTTGGTATTCACCACTCTTTAATTGAATCTCTTTTTTCTTAATATGGTCTTATATAACTGGTTTACTGCTCTGAGCTTCCTGGGTAACTTACTGATATTATACTATGAGTTGATGAGTTGCTTCGATATTTTCTTCGGTTTTTAAACAGTGGTTTTTATATATAATGTAGTGAGGATTTTTATTTTATTGTGGTTCATTCCTCTGATTTATTTAAATGTCATTCAATATTATTATAACATTTGTTGGTGTAATTAAACTTTATGATTTCACATGACTTAAAATGTATTGGATTTTCTGTCACGCTACAATATCTACGAACTACATATATATGATTACGTATGTATATACGTATAACAGAAGAGAAAAGAAATGTGGTAAGAAAAAATGTAAGCATAATATAATGTACTGTTTTGATCAACATTTAAATTGCCCGTAACTTATTTAGAAATTAGAACGTTCAGACATTTATGAAAATTTAAAAGAAGATGCGCCTTCGACTATCGAAGAAATTGAAGAAGTAAGTAAAACTTTAAAAATCAATAAAGCTAGTGAGAAGACTCCATATCAGTTAAACGTTTGAAATGGTCTCTACCAAAGATCAAAGACGAACTACAATTTATTTTTGAAGAAACTGGAAAACAGAAAACCCCAGAAGAATAGAGGGTGACCTTAATACATCTGCTGCATTAGAAGGGTGATAAGCAAGAGGTTAACAACTACAGACGAATATCGTTACTTCCCGTTGCGTATAAAATATTTTTAAACATCATATTGAACAAAGTAGAAAAATAAATATAGAGCATTTGGGTGAATATCAGGGTGGGTTCAGGAAGGACAGCTCCTGTCCAGAACAAATATTTACTCTGAAGTCAATAATCCATCACAGGCTACTGAAATCAAAGGAGATTGTAGTAAAATTTGTTGATTTCAAAAAGGTCTTTGATGTTGTTAATAGAGGAACTATAGATAAAATAACCAGAAAATTTTGTGTTAAATTTAATTGCCTAATCTAATCCTTGAAATCCTTACGGACACAGTGACAAAGTAAAATTTATAGGAGAAATATTTCAACCATTCAAAGTAAACAGGTGTAAGACAGGGTGGTGGTTTATCCCCAATTCTTTTCAATTGTGTCTTGGAGAAAGTAGTGAAAATTTTGAATGAAAATTTAAAGGAATGCAAAATATCACCAATTATGTTAGGAAGAAGGAACAAACATACTGAAATAAACTGTTTCGCATTCGCAGATGGCTTTGCTATACTTTCTGAACATCTGAAATTTGCAGTAGCACAAGTTACAATTTTAGAGGATTTAGCCAGTAGAACAGGCTGAAGAATTTCTGCAGAAAAAACAAATGTTTCACAAAGATTAAAAATGCGCTATAATTCCTGGTAACAGATATTGGTCAATAGAGAGGGTTAGTACCGTGTTCGTGATAGAGATAGTGTAAAATAAACAAAGTAATTATGAAACTTTCTAGAAAAGCAAGTTAAAAAAATGAGACAGAAAGAGAGACATGAAGGCAGAGACGTAGGTAAGCACTAAATAAATACTCCTAAAGTACATAAAATATGAAAGTAAAGACGCATTTAAAGTTAAATATACTTTTCCATTAAACCTTTATAAAGTAATTTAGTTTAAGGAATAATTCTGGGAGATGCAGGGATACAAAAGGTGAATAAAGGAAAAGAAATTGTTACGTTACGACAGATAAATGTACAATATATTTGCTACAGTTCCTTTCACACTAAGTTGCTCTCAATTACAAAATAGTCAGTATTGTCTTCGTTTTTCTTTATATAAAATTATAAATATAATTATAAATCAAGTGAAATATTTATTTTAAACATTAAATGTAAGTAAAACCGGAACAAGAACATTATCTCTGCTCTCCGATTTCTATTTGTCATGCGCCATTTGTGAACTACAATAACAAACAACTTACTACCTGCGCCATTGACTATGCAGCCTCAGATTGTTTATCAGTAAACCCCTCCGTCATGTTTTTGTAATCTTGATTTGTAACATTGGTATCTCTTCTACTAAGGATGTCATGAACATTTTTATTTAATAAACGCATGTTGTATTTCAATAAAAGCAATACTTTTAAAAAAATGGTTATCAGCAGATAAAAATGAATTGTAATAACTTGTAACAGAATTATTGTGAGTGTCACAGCTTTGGACAACGAAAATTATACTAGTATTATTTAAAAAATGGTTCTGCCAGCTTTCCGTTTTCAGAGGTAACAGACATCCAAAAGTCCTCTAGTGCTTTGGATAGAACAAGAGACTTTCCCCAAGACGCTTTAAGACAAACATAGTACACACAACACAAAATTTGGTCATTGTGCTGTAATTCCAGAACATTTTGTTGATTCCACGTAAATGTCCCAGCAGTCAGTGGAAATGTCTGTAATGTTGACGCGGAGGGTACATTTAAAGTGGGAATGAGAGAAAAGCTTATTTCATTTACTGGAAATTGATATAAGCAAGTAGCAGCTTCATTTTAGCAGAGATTAGTTGCCCAGTGAGAGCTCCCATTAAACGATGTGCCCTTTGGCGTAAACTGGCCTTTCAACAGTTCACGGCACTTTTTCATTGATTTCTATGAATATTCTTCAAGAAGTTTGTAATCGTTTCGTCTTGTTAATTAGATTATATTCTTCTCTAATTTTTTGACTTCAATATTAATTTACTTTACTATATTTTGTAATAGAATCTTCTATACTTGTTAGATTAGTTTTGATAGTAAATAGTTCTATTCCTGATACACTGTTAATTTCTTTGTTCATCTCACGTCCTAACTGACCAAATTTTGTAATAGTATCCCATTGTGCGCACGCCTTAACGTCTTCTGCTTAACGGTTAAAGTTTTCTTTTTGCCGCTTTTATGCTGTTCTATTTCCGCGCCTACATTTTTGTTCTGTCGTTTTACTCACTCTGCTTTCCGTTTGAGTTTACGGCCTTGCTCTGCCATTCAAACACGTAAAGCTTCCACCACAAAGAATTGTTGACTTCTGTCAATTTTTCCTGATCACTAACCACGGACACCGAGTTTCGTCCTCTAATTTTCAAATTTAAAAGTCCTATACGAGTCCTGAAACCAGATCTTATGACGGTCGCATGTATTGTCGGGTAGTACAGTGGAAATAGAATAACTGAAACCAGATCTTATGACGGTCGCATGTATTGTCGGGTTGTACAGGGGAAATAGAATAACTGAAACCAGATCTTAGGACGGTCGCATGTATTGTCGGGTAGTACAGTGGAAATAGAATAACTGAAACCAGATCTTATGACGGTCGCATGTATTGTCGCGTAGTACATTGGAAATAGAATAACTGAAACCAGATCTTATGACGGTCGCATGTATTGTCGGGTTGTACAGTGCAAATAGAATAACTGAAAGCAGACGAAGTCTCTAATTACAACTTTAATTACAATGAAAATAAACAAAGAACTTCATATACACTTATTCAAGCTAAAGGTTGTCAAACATACAGTAATGTAAGAAAAGTTAATGTCATCTTAATAAAAGTGTTAAGAGACATAATGTAAAATAACACGTAATAATAACTTTACACTAAACTTCAAGTCAGAGTTACATATGCAATAATTCACGTTAAAACCCCGGGTCCAAATCTCAACTGACGGACCGCTGGCCGGTTATATTTATACCTCTTGAAGGTTGGAAGAGGTATAAATACCTCTTCCCAGTTATCGCCCTACTGGAAAGAGAGATGTCGGTGGACCGAGGACGAGATGAGTTCCGTAACAGGTCTTTGGAGTGGCCTATTCCTTGGAGTGGTGGTGATGATGATGATTCCAGGTTGGGAATGCTGCTTTTAAAATGATCTGTCAAGGACAGTTGCGTAGTTACTGGAATCTGACATAGTACAGTCTCTACAGATCAAGTAACACACAGTTATCTTACGTCTTGGGCGTAAAAATATGTTTGAATATAGCCGTGAATGTTTACGAAAAAATGAAATGTTAAATTGAACACGACAGCTTGGGAAACAATAAAGGATAATTAAATATATTTTTACAAAAGCCAACATTTATCGTGAAGTTGCTACAGTGAAATATATAATTAACCATTATAAAAAGAGTTACTTTTTATCTAACTCGACTACTTTTACTTTATAAAATTCGATATGTTCATTACGTCAGGGACTCATGCTCACTAAACCTGGAAATATTTGCATTGTCTGTATACGAAACTAAGGCAATTTGAAAAAAGTTTGTTGTATCCTAGTTCTTGTGCATCCTAATTTGGTGATGTTATGAAATTAGTTTGTGATGCAAACAAAAGTTATGAAACTTGAATGAAAAACATATCCATTATGATATTTACGCTAATTCATGTTTTATTCAATGTTTAGTCTAATGTATACACTTTGAAAATAAAATATAAACATATTAGTGAATAAAGTACTATATTCTACAGAAGTCAACAATCAGAACTTGGTTTTATAATTTTATTTTCAAACGTTAAAAAAGTATGATAACACGTTACTTAGGTCAAGTATTTAAATTAAAATATTTGCTGGATTATGCACTGTCCAGTTAAAATCATACGATCTCTCTCGAAGAGACGAAGATCTTCCAGTCTCCTACTTGTCGGTAATTGTCTCTGTTGTAAAGAGACGGAGACGATCCAGATTCACAGACACTGCCATACACCGTATTATGTATAGGTGGAACGAAACCTTTACGCTAATTAAGTGTTGTTTACCGGTGTTTGGAAATGGTAAAACCAAGTTTTATATGGCTCAATTTGATAAATGATTTTGTTGTATGGTCCATGCCATGGTATCCAAGGAGGTTATAAATGTAAGTACTTGTGATTGTTAGACTAATCTTAATTTAGACCTCGTAAGCATTTCTCACCTTTGTTCCTATTCCATTGTTTATGACCTCTATGGAAAGGAACAAGAATGTCTGTATTTGTTCAGAAAATTAGACCTTATGGACCTAGGTAGGACTTCCTTTTGTGTAGGACACACATATCCAAACATGTACACATCTATGCTCATTAAGCTACTAAATAAACTCAAAATAATACATTGTGTTTTCCACAAAAAACGAACTGTTATGAAGAAACACTGTATAGCCTACATTATATTTAATACTTGCCTAAATGGCAATGAAGAGACATAGTCAATTGATGCTGTGACTAACACATCAGTGACATCAGTGATCAGTACAACGTATACTGTTATACAAAGGAGCTGTAGAGAACTGACTTGGTGGAAACATACCACAATGTTAATGGAAAGTCAAAGTTATTGATGCAGTGACAAGTAGCGAGTGAGTGCAATTGACGAAAATAAATGGGAACTGTTGTACGAGGGGCCTGCACAGAACTTGCTTGGTGGTAAACTTGCCAGAATAGTAATAGAAGGACAATGTTATTGCTGCAGCGAAAAATAGCTGACTGACTGCAATTGATGGAAGTAAATGGGGACAGTTATACGAGGGCCATTACTTCCTCTTATGGTATAACTACGCAAAACGTAAGTCTGATGACAGTGAATCTTACTCTAACATACTATAAACCTCTCGTGTACCAGGGCGTTACTTTTTACCGAAATTTTCAGGTACGCGTACTTAATTATACACGCGCTGCCGTTTAACTGCCAGCCTAAAATAACACACACATGAACTTAAATATGCTTAGCGTTTAAATATTACGTAGTTTAGTATTGAAAACTGCGTAATGACGAGGCTTGGATCTGAACATTACAAGATATAAAAATAAACATACATAAACGAGCTAGAGAAAGGTAAAGTACAGAAATTTGTTTATGTCCAGCTTATTTATTCTCTAATTGTTTTTATTTAAAATACAATAAACAGACCTGATCTTAATAGTATAAAATCTTAGAGAAAATATGTAGAAATCAAGTGAGGATACCAAATTAAATAAAAGAATATCATATAATTCGAGAAAACGAGTAAAATAAAGTGTATAATTAAAAGCAGTAAAATAAAAATTATTAATTAATTCTTAATAACACTAAATATATTAAAGTAACTAAAAGAAAAAATTTACTAATGAATATTACGCGGCCATTGGAAGTAAAATAAGTTGTGTGTACTGTATAAGAAAATGTTATAGAGTATCTAAAGCAAACACTCTACAATCATAAAGTGTTGTACCAAAACCTTTCGCTTAATGTACTTCTTGAAAGTTTTTTCGTTCAAACCGTTACGAAGTTGTCGACGACCATTGATCTTCTTTTTTTTGTAAACTCCAAGTTTCTGTCCGTAGTGCGATTTTCGTTTCGTACTGGGACACGTACGCCAGCACGCCATATAATTATCTGTAGTTTTATTGCGTCACTGACGGGCATTATAACAAACTATGACTTAAGTGACATTTCAAGAATGCATGACCACGCTAAATATTCCTGTAAGTTTAGTAGTAGTTTGCTTGTCACAGAAAGTGGAAAAAGTCGGTAATGGGACAGGATTTCTCACCACACCACTGAACTCCACATAGGGAATCGAGTCATCTCCTCACTCTACTACATGTTTCAGTAAAACATCAAATGGATAGCTTCAACATGAAACTGGAAACCATAATCTTTTTAAAAGAAAACAATAATTAATAAAAGATAATTACAAAACTAGCATTCACAAACAATAAGCAATTCAATTATAACTAACATATTTTTCTGTCACTTCAGCTGTAAGCATATGTTAATTCACCACCTCACCGTCCAACGTTAGCAAGAACATATTTTCAATGGAATATACAATACATTTTTCCGTATGTTGCATAGAAATATGTACATTTTACGGTAATTCCACCTATTGAATTTTTCTTTTGCTTGTGCACTTAGTTCTTGTGTAACACGACATTTCTATATTCGTTCTAATCGTGTACCTGCGTTTACCTGTCCGAGAATTTCACTTCCATTTGTTGGAATAACGCGTTTATTCATATACATGATTCCTTGCTGTACAGTATTTTATACACTGATAACGTTGCAAAACCTACAATGGTATTTCTCACAATTTTTTGTTTCAGGAAAAAGTTTCCATTAAGTGTCTTTTACTTTTTCTATGGCGCTTCAGTCAAAAAAAGTCTATCTCGACTCTGTAGCTCATTCTGTCAGTCTCTCTGAACTGGATTGATTCTCAGTATCTCTGGGGCTCACAGTGTCAGAAGCCTATCATCTTTCTGTATGACGATCTTTTGGCCTTTTACCCTCACGCTTGCTATGAAGGCTTCTTTTGGCCTTCCTTCCTACAACATGGGTATCCTCGCTCCTCGCTTTGACGTGTACTTAAGTTGGATTATCCTAGTATCATTACTATCTTGTTAGTAAAGTATTTAAAATAATTTATTTACTTAGATACTCTGTTTTACGGTTTATAAAAATATTTGTGTAGCTTGTAGTTAATATGATGACTGTTTGAAGTATTGATTTGCAAATTAATATGTACACTTATATTCCGCTGGTAACCGTATAAGTAAAATTGACTTTACGTCACACAAATACTGTACTTTTTCAAAAATGAGTTTATTAAAGTAAGGTGGTTGTTTGTTTTAACTGACTTCCTTGAAGCTTTGTTCTTATAACTGTACGAGAGTTTGTGAATGTGTTTTGGGAGAGAGAGATGTAAAATGCGTCTACCTGTTTTTTTAAATTTATGAAACAAAACACCCAGCTGCTACATAATAAAGTCGTCTATTTGTGATATCCCTTTAGCAAAAAGATTTTATTAAATCAGTGTAAGGCCGTTCGGTCACATAGTCTGACACGTGACAGGAAGTTAACTGGCACGTGTTGTTTGTAGGTTACACAAGCCGTCAGTGGTACTTTGATGCGGTCTTTAGTGTGCGCTAATTTTGTGACAGATTCTTACGTCACTGCATAAGCAAGACAAGTAGCAGATCATTGAGCTCAGACAAAAACTGGCCTTCGTTATTACTACAGGCAGTAGAAAAACTCCCTGGAAAATAAGTCTAGTTAATGAAAGCTAATTTAACCTCCATGAATTAAAATAACATTAGTTATGATCGAATAAAAACAGAAACTACTAATACTATTATATAACTACATTTTTACACTAAAATTTAGTTGCATTAAACGAGATTTTACCTCAGATTTAGACGAAGTACAAGAGATATTATCAAACAAATAATATTTTTTAACCGTAATTATCTTTGCGGAATACTTTCTTTTTGATTTATACAAATAAACGCTTAAATTAAACAAATTTTTCGGTTAGTTTAGAAACAAAAATAAATATTTTCTCCAAAAGTTTGAAGGATTTTACACACCACTTAACGAAAAGTAAATCTTTTCGGTTTAAATATACATAAAATGTAGTAATTAATAAATTATTTACCTTAAATTATCCGCCGTGTGATTTCTTGTAACTTCGTCTATTATTGACATATGATTATTGACAATTCCTTTGGATGATAATGACTTTCGTGATGAGCTAAATGTCATAAAAAATATCGCGGTTGCCAATGGTTACAATAGTCTAACCATTGAGAAACTGTTGAGAAAACATGAACAAAGAATGCTTAAACCCCGAATAAACAGCAACACGCAAACAATTTTTATATCTACTAATTACACTAGCTTTATGCCTAAGGTTTTGTCTTCTATATTGGATAATAATAGTTTCACTATTTCATTCAGGACTAATAATAAGTTACTGGATATTCTCAAACCGAAAACACACACGCCTCCAGAAGAAAAAACTGGCATATGTAAGTTAACATGCAATGATTGCGAGTGCTTCTACATTGGACAGACTGGGAGAGGTTTCCTTAAACGATTTCAAGAACGTTTACCTAAGAAAATATTGACATAAGAAAATAAGAACCATTGACAAGATCAAATCAAATTACGCCCGACACCTGCCTCCACACAATCATAATTACACAGATTTTAGTTCCAATTTAATACCGTTACGTGTGTGTAAGAAGGGCCGTTTCATGAATGCCTTGGAGGAATTTGAAATTTACAGTGCATATGCAAACCCAAGGAGTCGCAATATCGTGTTAAAGGACCACCTGAACTTTGTATCAAACCGATTGTACGATACCGCCTTGAGTCTGCTCGTTGGGGCTACGATAAGGTAGCAACCGCTCAGTGGCAGAATGAACTTAAACGGGTGCGCACCCAAATCCGCGTGCGGTTCACATGCAAATTTTGACATTTTTACTACTTAACGATTTCGCAAGGGTGATAGTTTTATCTTTTTTAATTTCTGATAATGGAGCAAAAGCTCTGAAATGTGTAATAGACTAAGTTACAAGAAATCACAGGGCGGATAATTTAAGGTAAATAATTTATTAATTCGTACAAGTGATTCGGTTACCATATTAAACATGAATATAAAATGTAGACTTGTAAAGTACAGAACTATATAAATATATATGTGTTCATATTATAATGCAGATAAGTTTACAACAGTGATTTTCTTATTGTTTAAGAAACAATAACAAAAATAAAATATTTTAAATTTCTGTTAAAATTAGCATGCTTCAATAATTTGAAATTGAGGATATATATTGGATTTCTAATCGATGCCATACCTTCCAGAAGCTGTTAGCATAATATTTGTGTTTCCTAAGATATAACAATGGCTGTAAACAAATTTAAATAGAATAACGTATGTTACCCGTGTAATGACTTAGATACCCTAAGATACATTTTACTAATCGTAAAATAATTTTAACGAAATAGTAAGTAGCATAACACAGAACAAATAACTTGTCACAGGCGTTATACAACCTACGGAATATAGAATATTTTATAACTAATTAATAATTTTAAAATGACATTCAAAATACAGTTCGTGTACAAAAATATGTAATTAATGCACTTACTGAGAACTCAAAGAACGCAAATGTTCTAGTTAAAACATTCAATGAGCATTCATCGAGGGTGAAGCGTTTAAACCGCGTATTGAAAATTGAGAATAAATATTATTTCATGAATGTAACCTACCAATTAAATCAGATTGATCTTGTATAACAACACTACGCATATTCATAAATTAAGTAAAAATTCATACCACAGTAGATTAACACTAACTATTTGAACAATTAAATTTCAAACACCAAAGCTGTAAGAAATTGTTAAATCAAAAGGAATAATGCAATGACAATGACTACATTCTTCAGAGAATTTAGTTAACTAAATTCAGAGTTAACTAACTGTAGTCAGAGACTACATTAACTAATTTAGTTTTAAACAATATGTCATACCACTGAGTGATTCTTCTTTGGTTAGTTTCTATGCGTTTTGGATGTTGGATATTATATAGATTATTTTAACTTTTTGTACTGCTGCACAAAATAAATCAGTTGTATTCATGCCATATTCATGTCAGGTCCTAAAATTTCTCAGCCATGAAATTCTTGGTCGTCCAAGAATTGTACTAACCTATTAATTGTACTAACCTAACGGTACAATGTGTGTGTGTGTGTGTGTGTGCGCGCGCGCGCGCCGTGTACACACACGAAGAATCCTTTTTAATACTGCTGTGTAAATGTGTTTTACATTTTTTGTAACAAATGACAAAAAGATCTGTGACATTCATGAAGCACATGGCACCCGTGTTTTACTGGAATTGACTAAGAATTAAATACAATAATTTTCTCGAAAAATAATCTATTGTTTCAAATTATCCGAAAAAAATGCATTAGTATTACCAACTACTACTACTACTGCTACTACTACTACTACTACTACTGAGTCAGTAAGTGGCGTTTATTATATAAACACCATCACCATAATCATCATAGATGTTGTCGTCGTTATCACCATTGAAATAACACTTGTGACTTCACCGTTTTTTGGAAGTCATTCTTGAGTAAATTCTTTCTAGACGATAACAGTTTCTAAAGTATAAGACAAACGTCCTTTATAAAACATTCGTCTGCAAACTTCCTTAACGGAGATAGCTTATATGTGAAGGGAAAGCAATTATGTTCAGCCATATACTTGCTAGCTTTCGGCAGACATTTCCTTATTGCCCGATAATGTTAAGAACTGACGCGATTTCGTCTTACATTATCCTACGTAATGAATTTTAGTTTAAGGTTTTCGTATCATTGTTTACGTTAATATTATAAACTGTTAAAGTGTCTAACGTGTTCAGATATTAATTTGAAAATATGAGATGATTGTTGAAGTCAATATTACTTGTTTCATGTTTCTGCCAGAGCGTTTGACACGTTTTAATTGATTACTTGTAAGTTGTTGAAACACGCTGTTTTTGACAGCACTTGACATATATCAATATAAGTTGAAAGAGTTAGTAACTACTAGATCGTAGTTAGGATTATACGTACGTTATTAGAAGTTTATATCGATACTTTCTGTTTCCCTGGGATGTATGTAAGAAAGAGTGTCCGTAATTATGGAAGTGTAGGGTACGGACACTGACCAAAACTGACTCGACACAATCCACATTTTGTCTACAGAAAAAATTCTAACTAACAACAAACAATGTGGGGTTGTATACACTCTACACACAATGTATAAGAAAAGTGAGAGACATAGATTTCTTGACTGCGACTACTCACAAGGAAAGTACACATATTTTCAACACAACTTAGCTAATTTGGTTATTAAATATTGTTCCTTTGAAATATAGTAATTGTTTTGTATAGCAGTTAATGGACAAATTAGTGTGTCGTTCAGCTAATAATACATACGTCCCCGACACCATAATGACGAACCGCTTTCTTTAGTTGACAGGTCCCTTCAGTTCGGTTAAATATAATTCTAAGGTAATAACGGGCGGCTGAAGGGTAGTTTTGGGAACACTGCCTCATTCGTATGCCGAACGTTCACATAAGGCAGACCAGACTGCCCTCTAGACAGTTTAGGCGGAGAAAAGACACCATTTTATTATGATTATTATTTCTATAATATTGTTCCATCACTTAGTATTTTTCTTTATATGCCGTACACATTGGGACACTGTGACTTTTAAATGAAAGAGATCACTACATAGTGTGTTATTTGTGTAAAGAGTATTCAAGACAGGATACCAAAATAAATTTTGTTTTATAATCCGAAAGGACCACGAAATATTGGAAGACCAAAAAAAAGGTTGTCGGACCAAGGAATGCCCAACGGATCGTAAGGTCCACAACCTGAAGAAGAAGAAGAAGAAGAAGAAGAAGAAGAAGAAGAAGAAGAAGAAGAAAAAAGAAGAAGAAGAATGAGGAGAAGATTTAAATTTTAGCAGTGTGTTGACTCCATGATGAACAAGGTTTATAATAGTAAAAACATTGAATTTTTGAATCAGGATACTGATGTTTAAAATAAAGTGTTATGAAGATACTAAACATCCATCCATTTTATAAATATGAAGATGTATAAAATAAGTTACTTGTTTATTTTAAGTGTATATGGTATATTTCCTTTTCTTCTTTGAGATATGAAAGTTCTTCCTTAAATACGTCCCTTAAATACGTTACGTATACTGCATACACCAAGGCATCCATATTGTTCTTTGCACATTCTTAACATCATAACAAAGTCATTCTACTTCCCTGTTAGGTAAAATTTACAAGGCCGTCGGGTGATGTATCATTTTAAAAGATTGTTACTATTCCTAATAGGTCTATTAATATTATTATAATTAAAAACTTGATAAAATAATTGTATAATTATTTAGGTGTGACAACATGAAGTTTGCGTGCTTCTGGAGAACCTACGTACAAGTAATTCTTCTTCGAGCAGAATCTAATAGTGTATATTATACAATATTATAGTATATAGTATATTATACAGGAAGTCTAACATTTAGTGAAAGAAATAGTTGATAAAGTCAAAACAATTTATAGTCAAAGTAAAGTAAAGTAGTAAGTTAAAGTCAAAGTTAGTTGATAGTTCATAAATGCTGAAGAAAATCAAAAATATCAGATAAATCAAACTGTAGTAGGGCCAGTTAACGCAAAGACCCCAACATTTGATAGAATCCTATTCCATGCGGAAATGGAAGAAGAACTAACAGAGGAAGTGAAAATAGGTGTAAGGGAAAAGTAGTGACTGGAAAGCCAACTATGGGTGTCAAAGGGAAACCTTTGTTTGTACCTAAGTTAATAGAAGCGCCCGGGGGAGACGTTGCTGAAGATGAAGTTACACAAGAGATTGTTGACGAGAACCAAACTGACTTGGATGAACCAAAACAGACTTGCATCAACCAGTGGTGTTTAGGTCATCAGTACATGACGCAACAGGAGTGATTCCACCAAAACCTGCGAACTTGATGTTCGGATCACACGAGACGGAATTTAAAGACCCGGGAATTATCTTTTGTAAGGACGTCCACATATATCTCCTGACCATGTATTACTTCAGAGACGGGTTGCCAGTTCGGGACGAACAGGCTTAAGGAGGGAGCAGTGTTACAAGTAGCCTACCGAACAACCCACAATATTCTTCACTCCGCCGTCAAGTGTGGCCTCATTCAAGTAGGTGTCTAGTGTGTCCAAGGACACTTGAGATACTCATTAAGCCGGCGCGTGAAGTAAGGAGGAAACGCTGTACTGTACTTATGCACGGCCTATATAAAGCGATACCAGCCGGGTTGTCAGAGCAGTTACGTTAGCGATTTTAGTTAGCACGGATCAAGTGTTTGTCGAAGTGAAGAATTATTGTGTTAATAATTGTTAGTGGACATTATTGTTGCGTGTGAACGAATTTTACTAATCAGTGACTAAATTTGTGTCTTGCATTTTGTTTTTCACTGTACCATACGACGATCAAGTACACCATCATAACAGTATGTTTCATGTATGAATGTTCACTTGACACATATGTTTACGTTAATAAAATATTTCAATGGAATAATTTGAAATTTGTGTGTCAGACATTCGTTTAAACCTATTTCAAGAAAACAGGTTTCTGAATCTAGGATATGCAACGCTGAGTAACATGCATTACACGAATGACTACTGAACACTTTTGTCTCGTTTCATGAGCGGCCGGATATCTCAACGTTCTCGACACTTCCAGCTACGCCTTCCGACCTTGGCCGATTATTCTACTGACTTTTAAATTAACTTTGTCACGTACGACACCACACGGGCAATATATAAAAGCCCGTTTCGAAAGCGGTGAGTAAGCTTGAACTTGTGATTTGGTTTGTGTTTTGTGACATCCGAAGGATATTACAGTAAGTGATAATTATGAGTTATTGTGTAGGGACGTGTGCAACTGGGAATGAGGGTTGTTAACCGTCCTAGTCAGGTAAAAGTCATAGTTCCTTACATCAGCGTGTGTCCAACGAAAATAAACGTGAAGTGCTGTACACGAAAGTTTATTATTTTCTAAGTTTATTAAACAACAATTACAGTTCCAATTAGCGTTTTCTCTGGTGTACAGGTATTTTTACTTAACTGTTTTAACCTGATGATCTGTGTGACAGTCCTGTCAATACCACGCATATGCAATATTCTTCTCGATTATTGAAAATACAGAAAATAATAACACGACTGTAGCCTTATTGTTTTACAAACAGAATATATTAATACAAGAAACAATAATTAATTTATAAGAAGATTTATTTTAGGAAAGACAAAAATGTAATTACTAAAATTGCGGTATGCTAAAATTGATTAGAAGCGAAATCTCTAATCCAGAAAGTGGACTACATAAAAGTCGAAGACGGATAAATAGTCAGATAGATAGATAATCTGGGAAAGAGAGAGATAGTGAGAGAAAGGGGAGAGGGAAAGAGAGTGAGATAGAGGGAAGAGATAGATAGACGGAAAATATAAGATTTCAACTTGTAGGAGTTGCAAAAGCCACAGAGGAGGAAGACAGTGAGTAAGAAATAGATTTTGTTAACTGAATACTAAGTTAATTAGAATAATACTTGTGTGTGAGTTTGTGAGTGTGAGTGAGTGTGTGTGTGTGCGCGCGCGCGGCAAAATTGGAAACTTCAAGTTTTAGTTTCCATAAAGTTACTGTCTCGTATTATAAGAAAATCAAGCCACACAGAACCTAAGTAGGACACGATGATTAAGCCTAAACACATTCGAAACAAGGAATTGTTTTGCTCAGCTAAGAAAACTTTCTTAAAAAATTGTTATGGAAAATAAGAACGTAGGACTTACATTACTGTAAATACACATACCCGTATGCGCACGCCCGTACGGATGGCTTTATATATTATTATCATGGGCATTTGTTGAAAAATATTTAATCTGCAAAATAAAATATAGGAATTATTGAAAAGTATATAAAGTTTATGTTTACGTTCTCCCACTACATTTGAATTGTCTCTTTCAAATAATCTCCGCCGTGTACAGCTGCCTTTACGCCAGTATGTTTCCAATCTTCTACAACGCATTTCTTATTATAACCTTCAATTCCTTTAGATGTTTTCAGTTTACCTTCAAACGAAGCAAATCGTAGTTTCTCATAGTTTTCTCTTTCTAAAAATCCCAACACACATAAGAATATATCTGACATATACAACGGTAGCGCGAACTCACGATATTTGTGTTATAATTCTTCGTCAGTAAGTTGCGTGTGTGGTAAAGTTTTAATAAGACAAACTTTCAATGAATTATCCTAGCTTAAATTTTATTTTCGAATAATGTTTTTAGGAATGTGTTTACCCTACAGTCATCCTCTACCGACTACAGCACCTAATGTTAAAAACTGTTAAGAACACAATACTAAAACTTGTACCTTATTCCTACCGTCGTTAACTTTTTTATAACTGACTTTGATGGGGTTTTGAAAATTCTGCACTATTTGAAAAAAATAGTTATCGAATATCCACATCAAGCTCACAAAAATTTTCATATCGTGATTTAAAAGAAATTTAATGTCCCTTTGTTTCTTTGTTGCATGCTCCTTTTCGTTGCACTGTGCTAAGGTAAAATTTTTATCTAGTACAAAAAACTAACTAGTGTATTAGCTGTAAATGGAAAACCGTAAACTGTGCACACAGTAAAGCTTAAAATGAGCATAAGTCGCAATGAAATCAAAACCTATTGGTAAAGTAATTGGACGGTAGCGCGATTATTTTATTTTCTAGGTTGGCTAATCTGATTTATATCGCGCATCAATTTTCGCGTGGTTGTACCTTGCCCAGTGCATAGCTAGCTTCCTCGGCGTTCGGTTCGCCGAATCCTTCGCTGTCAATTAGTGTCGACATTAAATGTAGGCTTTAGGCCTCCTTCGTAATTCTCGATTATGACCGACTAGGCCTTCTTCGTGATTAGCTAAATTCATACTAATTCGCAACATGCAGTATTAGCCAGCCTCATTCAAATTTACGGCTGTAATGTAATTATTCAAAATATTAAAATTATTCGTATACAGTCCACTTCTTGTTATTTCTTAATGCAGAATTAATTCATTTTACACATCATCTCAATCACTATGGAAGACCAGCCAACAGAATATTTAATTCAAGAAGAATATATTTAGCCCACTTGGGCCCAATTAATTAACACTTCCTGTCCACGCTTGTGGAACATTATTTCATTCAACAGTTTCGGTCCACTTGGACCGGGACTAATCATTTTTTGGTCACTCCGGACCTGGATTTCCACTTAATATCTTTATATCTGTTTCTGGCCATCACGGGCGGATTAGCGCGTCAGCTAATGCGACCGTGGCGTGATTTGCGTCGCCATTTCGCTCGTCATCTTCGGACAACGTAATAGCAAGTTCCTGCCGGCTGCAGTGCTTCAAAGTGGTCATCTCTGCCAGCTGTTCACCATCGTCACCAAGGAGCCGACGCTGTGGGACGTCGCCAACCAGGCACCACCAGCAACAGTAAAAAGGTGCGTAAAAAATGTCTGAAAAAGGCCTCAAGGTGCTGACCAGAAAGAGAGGCGGATTAAAGTCCGCGATAGTGCGGATACAATCCGCGGTAAATTCGTTTGATATTAATTTAAGCACAAAACATTTTCTGACTGTAAGATTAGAAAGTCTTAAGAGCTTAGCCTCGAAGTACGACGAGGTACAGTCTGAGATAGAGCTTATCAGTAAAGACACGAGCGCTGCTCAGGCAGACCGAGTCGAGGTTGAGGAAATGATATACTCAACTGAGGCAAACATTTTACAACTTCTTGACACTTTTAATACTCAGACTGTGCCTCCTGTACTATCGACGCCTATGCATTTAAGACCGATAAGTTTGCCCTGCTTCTCAGGCAACATACTTGAGTGGCAACACTTCTATTCAATTTTCAATGATCTAGTGCATTCAAGATCCCACTTAACACCAGTACAGAAACTGCATTATTTGCATTCCTCGGTGAAGTGTGAACCATTAGACTTAATTAAATCATTACCCATTTGTCAAGAAAATTATGTAATAGCGTTGAACTTGCTGTCCGAGAGGTATAATAATCCGTTTATATTAGCCAAATATTATGTACAAAACCTACTTCAGGTTAAGTCCACAATAAAGGACTCAGTCCAAAGCTTGGCGGAGTTTACGAATACAATAACGTCTTCCGTTAATTCACTGGCGGCAATGAACCTGTCCGTAAATTCATTTGAGTTTATTACCATACAGTTGCTCTCCACCAAACTTGACCCTATTACTTTAAAACTTTGGAAGGAGTCAATAGACCCTGACAACTTGCCCAGTTTTCAAGACTTTACGCATTTTTTAAACTTGCGCCGACAGCTTTTAGAAAATACAATGACAATTGAATCCGGACAGCAATTCAACAAACCTAGCGTAAAACCAAACAATAAATTTGAAAAATATAGCTTAAGAAATACTGCTGGCAGCAATACCTTTAAGAGTTATCACGCAGCGGCAAGGCATTATTTATGCGTGTGTTGTAAATCTGACCACCCGCTTTACATGTGTAACAATTTTCGTATATTAAGTGCCGCTGAGCGGGGGCAATTGGTTGCAAATCATAAATGTTGTATTAACTGCCTTAGAGCAGGTCATTTGATAACAAATTGTAAAAGTAAACAGGTCTGTAAAATTTGTTCAAAGGGTCACCACACCTTGCTGCACGCTAATTACGTGCCGAAATCACCAGCTGCCAGCAGCAATTATTGCTCATTTAAATTACAGTGTAAAAACAATGTTCTTTTATCCACAGCGGTTGTATATGTCGTTGATCAGGCTGGCAACAGGCATGAAGCTCGGGCGCTCCTAGACGCCGGTTCCCAGATCAATTGTTGTACGAAATCATTTGCGAAAAGGTTGCACCTTAAACTAACCCGATCTAATATTCCAATTACAGGAATAAACAACACAGCGTGTTGCGCTACGACATTGCTTCTATGCGTATTATTTCTCGCTATCAGAGACATAGTTTTGAGGCCAAATGTGCCGTCCTATCTAACTTAACTCATAATCTGCCTTCAATCTCGTTTGACATCAACCGGTTCCACATTCCAAACAAAATTTTTCTCGCCGACCCAGATTTTAATATATCTTCACAGATCGACATACTATTAGGGGAACAATTTTATCTGGATTTAATATTAGCCAATAAATACACACGCGGACCCAACTTCCCTATCATTCAGGAAACAAAACTGGGTTACATTCTGGCTGGCAATCTGCCCAAACACTGCCAAACCCAGGGTCCTGCGGTTTCGTTCCTGGCAAGGAACAATGACAGTCAAATTCTGCAATCTCTCGAGAGATTTTGGGAGGCAGAAACAATCCTTGGCGATACCCCTGACGGCGAGTCGGCTTGCGAAGAGCATTTTGTGCGCTCTACTCAGCGCAACCAAGAGGGTAGATTTATAGTGTCGCTCCCATTCAAGTCTAATAATCCCCACTTGGGGGAATCTTACACAAGTGCCGAATCAAGATTTTTAAGCTTAGAGCGTCAATTCAGGCGCGATGCCAAGCTCGCTCGCGACTACGCGGACTTTATCAGGGAATATATGGATCTTGGGCACATGACACTCATCGATCATGGCGCTATCAATTCAGGAGCGTCAAATATTTACTACTTGCCTCACCATGTCGTGTTTAAACATTCTAGCTTGACCACAAAACTGCGCGTTGTTTTTGATGGTTCGTCCAAGACTACTAATGGTCTTTCGTTAAATGACATATTATTAGTAGGTCCCAATGTTCAGCAGGATCTCTTCTCTATTCTGGTGCGTTTTCGCATACATAAGTATGTCCTGGTTGCCGACATCGAAAAAATGTATCGTCAGATTCGCGTAGCTGAAGGAGATTGTCACTATCAACGCATTTTGTGGCGTGACTCTCCCCTCGAACCACTTAAGCATTTCGCGCTGCAAACAGTAACCTACGGCACGGTTAGCGCCTCTTTTTTGGCCACTCGGTGCCTTCTACAAATTGCTAGAGACAATCAAACTTCCTTTCCCCAAGCGGCTTTAGCCATAACTAACGATTTTTATGTCGACGATCTACTTACCGGTTCGGACACTATCCCCGATCTAACCAAGCTGAAATCCGACCTAGGTGCGTTACTTGCTCAACATGGTTTCACGTTGCACAAATGGGCATCAAATGAACCCACAGCGGTCGCAAATCATCACAACTTTTCACTACCCCTAAATAAACAGCACAACGTGCGTACCCTGGGCATTCTTTGGAACAACACTGCCGATTCATTTTTGTTTGATGTCAAACTATCTCCGGTTGACCATAGCATATCCAAGAGAAAGATTCTTTCAATTATCGCCGGAATATATGATCCGCTGGGTTTAATCGGACCAGTTGTCTTTTTGTATAAACACTTTATGCAGCGACTTTGGCTTTGTAAGCTTGGTTGGGATGAACCGATTTCCGGTCAGTCACTTTCGGATTGGCATTCTTTGTGTAACAAATTGAGTCTGATTGGTAAAATAGTAGTCCCGCGATCTATTCGTTGCAACCGTGAGGCGGTGACGGTTCAGTTGCATGGGTTTTCGGATGCCTCGGAGAAAGGGTTCGGCTGTTGTATATATATCCGAGTCATTTATCAAGATTCTACTGCTTCCTGTCGTCTCTTGTGTTCCAAATCTCGCGTGGCTCCCCTACGCCAAGTGTCATTATCTCGCATCGAGCTCTGCGCTTGTTTGTTATTATCGCGACTCGTATCTAAGGTTATTCCTGCTCTTTATTCGTTTATTGATAATGTACATTTGTATTCTGATTCTATGGTGGCTCTTTACTGGATTCATGCGCAGTCTACGCGTTGGAAGACATACGTCGCTAATCGGGTTGCTGACATTCAGCGTCGCACGCAAGCTTATACCTGGCATCACATTGATTCGCGACGCAATCCTGCTGATATTATATCTAGGGGGTGTTTCCCTGACGTTTTGCGCGATTGCTCGCTTTGGTGGCACGGTCCTAGCTGTCTGTCTCAATCGTCAGAGTCTAATCCTGTCCCATACTTCGTACCGGCCACTCCATCGTCTTCGGAAGTCACCGCGGAAGAGAAAACTGCACACAACCGGTCGCTAATGTCTACCCTGGCTGTTGACTTATCGTTGGACTTTTCCTCGTTGCACCGGCTGACACGTGTGTACGCTTACTGTTTTCGTTTCATCAGAAATATTAGGCACTCATGTGCGGACAAACTTTCGGGCGGTCTGACCCCTGTAGAAATTCATCAGTCTTTCAATTTCTTCATAAAACAATCTCAGTCGATCCACTTCGCAACCGAAATTAATTGTCTTCGGAACGGATCTTCTGTTTCCATTAGGAGCAAGTTGGCTTTTCTCGACCCGTTTCTTGACGACTCTGGAGTGATACGCGTGGGCGGACGTTTGCAGCATTCCCAGTTACCTTACGATTCGAGACATCCTATCGTATTACCCCCATCGGCGCATATTACACGCCTTATCATCGAACGTGAACACATTCGTTTACTTCACGCTGGTGCTCAGCTCGTGCATCATTCACTGCGTCAACGTTGGTGGATTGTTAATGCCCGGCTAGTCATCCGTTCCATTATTCGTAAGTGTCTCAAGTGTATCAGGTTTAGTGCCACACAGCAGGTCCAGAGACTTGGCATTTTACCATCCCCTAGAGTCACTCCTTCAAGGCCGTTTCTATTTTGCGCGGTTGATTATGGTGGTCCCTTCATGATTCGTCATGGCGGGCAGAAGTCTAGAACCTTTACTAAGGCATACGTATCTCTGTTTGTTTGCTTAGCAACTAGGGCTATTCACCTGGAATTGGTGTCCGACCTTACTGCCAGCGCATTTGTAGCTGCTTTACGTCGTTTTATGGCACGTCGGGGTATACCTAGTCAGCTGTACTCCGACAACGGCACGAACTTCAGGAAGGCCCGCACCATCTTACATGACATTTACAACTTTTGGCACAATAAGAGTGCCATCACCTCGATTAAGTCATTCACATCCTCTCAGGGGATATCATGGTCATTTATTCCGCCCTCCTCACCTCACTTCGGTGGCCTTTGGGAGAGCGGCATAAAGAGTTTGAAATTTCATCTGCGGCGCGTGGTAGGCAAATCTATATTAAACTTCGAAGAGTTCACGACCGTTTTGTCTCAGATAGAGGCATGTCTGAACTCTCGACCTTTATTTGCTATTTCTTCGGATGTTAACGACCCAGTGCCACTTACACCTGGCCATTTTTTGATTTGCGCGCCCCTAACTGCGATTCCTGACCCAGACCTTTCTCACGTTCCTGTTTCTCGTCTTGGTCGTTGGCAACTACTTCAGAGGTTTGTCCGGGACATTTGGAAGGCGTGGTCTCGCGATTATTTGCACCAGCTGCAACAGCGTCACAAGTGGAAGTTTGCCAAAGATAATGTTTCCATTGGTGACTTAGCTTTGCTTATTGAGGATAACTTGCCTCCATTAGCCTGGAAATTTGGCGTGATTATCGCCACATTTCCCGGCCCAGATAAGTTGGTTCGCGTCGTAGACATTCGCATGCCTACGGGTGTTTTGCGGAGACCAATACATAAATTATGTCTGTTGCCAGCGCGGGACGAGATTTGACATTATGATTATAGCACAATGCTGTTTTATTCAGCCATTGGCTTATTATTTGTTACGACCATTTGGTCAACATAATTGTGATGAATTGTCACAATATTTTTGTCAATTTTGCGTCGTGGCACGCTTCTAATTATCACAGTTCTGTGGTATCTTGATATTTGTATTATATGTTAATTTTTGTGGCATACTATGTCTCACATTTTCATTGATGTTATGGGGTGTATTGCATGTCTTTGGGTGGTCTTATTTATGAAATGTTATTACATAATATTCGCATGTTTTGCCGTTAAGTAACCATGCATTCATTTCTTTATATTGTTGCTGATAAATGTGTACTATTCTGTGAATGTCTTTAAATTGTTAAATTGTTTCTGTAACTTCAGTATTGTATTGTTCTTTGACATTGCAATTATTTATCTTGTAATTATTCAAATTATTGTTGTTGTATTCACATAAATTGTGTCTATGTAAAAACTATTATAAGCGTCTGCCGTATGTAAATGCCTCGTCTAATTTATTCATATTGTATTTTATATTTTATTCATTTTGTAAGTAAGCATGCTTAATTCTTTATTTACAATTATGACATACATGTCATAGCTGGGCTGCATTCAGCATCTGGTTTGCTCATACATTGTTAAATATTGTAAATTCCTGAAACTTCAGGAATAGCATGTCTAGGCCAATACAGGCCGCCCTGCTGAATATACAATAGAACATGCAACTACAACATGTTCAACAACAATTTTGTTCATGATGAACCTCCGTTCATGCATTAAACATTATATAATTATGTATTTTTCTTTCATGTTTTATAATGTTACATACTGCACGCACTTGTGTCAGAAATATTGTTAACCAGACTTATTCGTATATGAAACAGCTGTTCGCCAACCTTGGCCTACAATCGCCTATCTACAGGCTTATCTTATGCATGCTTATCTCTAAACTAGCGGCAGACTGCCGGTATCTAATCTCAACTCAAGGTTCAACTTAGCCTTGAAGCTAACCATCGTTAGTAAGAACTGCACTCTTTTAAATTAAATTGTAAATGTATTCTAATTTATTAAAAAATGTATTAAAAAATCTTTTGATTTTTGACGGGCAGCTTATGGACGGTAGCGCGATTATTTTATTTTCTAGGTTGGCTAATCTGATTTATATCGCGCATCAATTTTCGCGTGGTTGTACCTTGCCCAGTGCATAGCTAGCTTCCTCGGCGTTCGGTTCGCCGAATCCTTCGCTGTCAATTAGTGTCGACATTAAATGTAGGCTTTAGGCCTTTGTATTCTCGATTATGACCGACTAGGCCCTCTTCGTGATTAGCTAAATTCATACTAATTCGCAACATGCAGTATTAGCCAGCCTCATTCAAATTTACGGCTGTAATGTAATTATTCAAAATATTAAAATTATTCGGATACAGTCCACTTCTTGTTATTTCTTAATGCAGAATTAATTCATTTTACACATCATCTCAATCACTATGGAAGACCAGCCAACAGAATATTTAATTCAAGAAGAATACATTTAGCCCACTTGGGCCCAATTAATTAACACTTCCTTTCCACGCTTGTGGAACATTATTTCATTCAACAGTTTCGGTCCACTTGGACCGGGACTAATCAGTAATACTTCAAGAAGGTAAATTCGAAAGTTTTACATAAATTTTAACAAAAACGTCATACAATGTAACAATTATTACAATATATTATCATAAATAATAACGTTTTAGCTGCTGAAATGGTGAATGTAAAGTTTTCGTGGTCAATGAAATATTACTTTTCAAAATTTCTAAAATCTTCTTCTTTTTAACGCTTTTAAAGCAGACGTATCTTCCTTTTAATTAACAAAGCATCTTCCTTGTGCTAATTATTGTTACGACAATCTCACGAACCGTCACGAATCACGAATTGTACAGTAGAAACAAAATACAGAAACCAAATGAAATCGATAGGCAACAGGTTTAATTAGTGACAAATAACAAAATGAAATCAATAAGGTAGTCTCATATAATATTTCAAGTTAAATTTGTCCACACTCAATAATAATTGTCAACTAGTAGAATCCCGCAATAATTATAAGAGAATAATCAGTTTCCACTAATACGCAAAAATCATTTGACAAGCACTAAAAAAAGTCCACCCTAATTTATTAACTTCGAAGCCTGGTGTAAACACTTATAGATACACTGCATGAGTTATAGAGTAATTGGCCTTCCTTTTGGGTGCGAGCAGGCATAATTTGCACGTTTGCGTTGTTACAAGTGCTCGAACAGTCTAGATGCTACGTTAGTGGCCGAGAAACAGCAACTGTTTGGCTAGCCGAGAAACATGTAGAATGACGTTCTGGAAAATTTTTGGAAAGCGTTACGTAAGTGTCGTAGCATTATGTTCTACAATATGCATCATCGATGAGACAATATTTCTTGTGATGGTAAATTACGTTAATTTTTTTAAGTCGGATTCAGTATGTCTGAGTAAGAATTAAAATTAACACACAAAAGTTAGAAATATAGTGTGACAGTACAGATAAGTGCTGTACTGAGCATTGAATATACAAATTTAAATATAAATAATTATTTTTAAAATAATTAATAATGTATTAGAAGTAAGCATGTCAGGGATTGCAAGCTTGGCTCAGACAATATATGGACAAGTGTTTCGACCTGAATCGACTTGTCCACACACACACAGATGTAACTGAGAGTGTGTACAATAGTATTTTGAATGTGTGTGTGACGCAGGTCTATGCAGGCGAGTTTGCCAGCCCAGTATGTATAGTTACGTAATTACTGTTTTTCCGTAATTATTCATAAACTCTAAATAAAGAGTAAAATCCAAAGACACAATAAAATGTAATAAAATTAACTACATACTGTGTACGAAAACCACGTGAAAGGGTCATACCGTACGAGTGTAGTGCGAAATAAACTGTGTACGATCGCAACGGTTAAGTTACAATGTCCAAAAGTACAGTGAACATGTGTAGTAAAAATAGTTATAAGATGGGTATAAGAGTATACTCACAGGACTCTACCATTCGCAGAAATATATAGGAAATAGCGAAATTGACGAGGAGTGGGGGAACAAAGCCCAGAGACAAATTCAGACATGTCGATTTCGTACAACTGCAGGTGTTAACCAAGGCGTGAGTATAAATAGGACACACACGCTACAGTTGTATCTTTTTGATCACCCACAGTTGGGTGGGAGCTTCTGTCCGTCCGCACGGCGTATTTATTTTTTTGTAAATAGTTTCATTCTTCCAGTTACATACAACTATGTAACTAAGTTGTAAATACAATCACTTTTAAATAGTAACAGAATTACACGAGAAGAAAATCCATATAATATGATCAACTGACGCCCGAAACAGCACGAGAAAAAGTAACATGAAGTTCCGGAGACCTAGAGAGCTGATGACTTAGTTCCAGAGAGCGAGACGACGCTGGAGTCTAGAGGCGACTACGCTGGACAAGAGGAATGTTACTGGAGTCTAGAGCGGCTGCGCTGGACAAGAGGAACGTTACTGAAGTCTGAAAGCGACGGTGGACAAGAGGATTTGATGCTGGAATTCGAGACGAGGACGATTACAGATGGATCGATTGCGATCGAGTATGCTTGACAACAATAAGGTGATAAACAACTTATTTGTCTCTTAGTCGAACAATTAAAGACATTCTTGTTTTACTTTAAAGTTAAGAGCCAATGGTTCTTGTGAATATAGAGTTAAAATGGTAGATATTATTGATGTAAGATTAACGTAAACAAGAGCTCAAATTAGTATTGAAATGGAAAGAATGCAAAGCATTTAAGTAAAAACTAGAGTTTTATAGATCAGTACTGAAAATGAAAGATAAATTCAGTACCTATTAATATTTTGAATTTCGTTACAATATCTAAAAGGATATTTAAGCACTGTTATTTAGAAGCACACTGATTGACTGAGTAGTCAGGAAATGATATTTTTAATAAAGTAATTATTAGAATAGAATATTCAGTCAGTAAGGGTGTATACAGCGTAAGCCTTACGGCATAGTATCGAAGCAATAATGAATGTTTTTAAGTCGAATCAAGTGTCTTACGCACAATTTCATTATTACTAAATAAATTTGAAATACCGTTACGAGTTACATAGAGTTGTTATTACAGATACACCTGATATCCCCTTTAAACTGTGTCACATTAGTTGTTGCAGATACGTTATCGCTACAAAGTTTGGGTCATCCCAATTTAGCATTACATAAAGATTTTGCAAAACTAAGCTGTCGCAGATAAATTGTCGTCCAAAAGCATGGGGCTACCCAAATCAAATTTCATTAAATTTGCGTAAAATAAATAAAACGTTCAGGACAAATTTTCGCTCTGAAAGTGGGTCGAAACGCCTACATTAAAAAAAAAGTATATGTATATTAAATGTATGCTCTACTGTAAAGTGTGCTTTAAAAACTAAAATTGTGAATGCTTATATAGCATGTGTAGCTCAATGTTTATATATGTTCTTTTTGTTGTGGAATAACACAGCTGGCGACCACAAATAATATTGTTTGTCTATGTAACAGGTGTAACTGTAATGAGTATTAATAATAACTATTAATAAAAATAAAGAAATAAATAAATAAGTAGGGAATCGGTTATCAATAATAATTGTTAAAGAGTAACTACTAAATATTTAAATAATAAGTAATTCAACATGGCAACACCAGGACGTTTGGATAGGGAAGCACTGCAATCTATGATGAGTGCCTGGGTAGATGAATTAAGCACAAAACAGACAGAAAATATAAATTCTAAACTTGAGAAACAAACAGAAAGTTTAAAAAATAAATTAGAAGAACAAACTGAAAATTTTAGACAAGACACTATAAAATTTCGGAGAGGTAGAAGAGTAAAAATCGATAATTTACAGTTGAAACACGACAACATAGAATTAAAGCAAAGTATAATCGACTGTAATATACAATTAACAGAAAGGTTTGATACAAACTCACGTATTGACGCTCTTGAAAATAATTTTAAACAAGCCTTACATGAACCAGTAGTAAGGAGTGAAAATAAGCAAAAAGAATTACGTCTTGAGTGGCGAAGAGATATGAAGGAGGCACAGAAACAAATAGATGTAAGTGTAAATGATAAATTAATTACTATTACGCGAGAACAGGATGAGAAAATTCAAACTGTTTATGATACGTTGCTAGCTGATACTAGTAAAATTAGAGATATCGAAGCGCGTACAGTAGTTATTCAGCACAAGGTTGAAGAGACTGCAAAAGACCGTTCTGAGGAAGTATCACATATGAAGGAAGAAATCCAAGGTGAAATGCAGCAGCTTCGAGAAGAACTTCGTATACGGCCCATGCAGACAATAATGTCCGCCGCGCCAAAGGAAGACAGAAGTAAAATAACCTTTGCTTGAAATAAAGGGGAAAACAGCATGAAATTTTTGGCAAATATTGAGAAGGAGATGGAGAAGGTAGGCAGTGCTATTGACGGTGACGAGAAGATTGACTTCGTCACTCGGCATTTTAGAAACTCTGCAAAACAAAAGTATGCTATTATACGAGACAACATAAATACGTATCAACAGTTTCCTGATGCATTTGAAAACCGAAATCGGAATATACGTGTCCAAAGGCAAGTGCGAGAACAAATCGAATATTGTAGGTACAGTATGTATAATCGTCAGCGTATGGAACAATATACCATATCACAAATTGAAAGAGTTAAACATCTTAAACCTAAGTTCTCTGAATATGAAATAATCTCCAAGATGCCTTACCACATTAATAGTGATATCCAACTACCTGTGTATACCGAAGGTATTAAAACAATTGAAGAATTTTTAGTGTTAATTACAGAAGCTGAAAATATGCAGAATAAGCATATGAAAAACAATGCACAATCGCCACAAACGAATTATAATTACGATAATTTTAACCGTAATTGTAAGCCACAAGCACAACACGCAAGACACTTAACGCCACTAAATAAAACAGCTGGAAAGGGTCAGTCACCGGTGTGTAAAAATAACGAATCTCACACGGGGAAGGAGAAACACAAACAGAAATATTTCTGCAAGCCAGACAGCAAAGCAGTTAGTGCACTGAAGGGGAGCGGTAAAAACTCAAAGAATGTGTCGGCGGAAGTACAGAGTAATACGTCTAATTCAACACAATTACCGTCGGAGGGTAAGGAACAATGCTACACTCTAAACAATATATACCTGAACGACATCCGTGATGAATTGTTGACTACTGATCAAACAAACCGACAGCAACGTACTGTGTCCAGTTATAAAAATGCAAATTAATAATTGCAATATAAAAATGTTAATTGACACTGAAAGCCAACTGTCAGTTTTGAGTGCTGAATGGGTTAAGAAAAATATAAATTATTTTAAAAATACAGCCAAGTTACCAATTAATAACATGAATATTACAACTGCCACAAAGAAAAAAGAAAGGGTAAAGCAACAAGCCTATGTGACTTTAGCACATAAAAATTTAGAAGTCACTTACCCAATAATAATACTAAATAAATTAATATATGACTGTATAATAGGAATTGATTTGTTGAAACTAATAAATGCTAAAATTTATATAAATAGTAATAAGAAAATTGTGTAAAATTATATGGATTTTCAACATGAATTATATTTAAATAGGACCGAAAAGGAGTGTGAGGTAAGTAAAATGCCTATTAGTATATCTAAGCCACTATTACGTTGTGATACAACTCACCCTGTGCATACAGCAAATGAAGGGATGACAACACAGGAAGAAAAACAACTGCACGAAGTAATTGAAGAACTGAAGAATTCTGTGAAATATTCAGTGAAGTACCGACGCAGACGGCAGTATATAAACACTCTATAATTGTATTGGACTCTACGAAATTCGTCAGGATGACCTATCCTATCCCAATGAAGTACGAGGTAGAAGTTGAACTGGAAATACGACGCATGATAGAAAATGGAGTCATCGAGCGAAAACAGCAACTTTCTGAATCCTCTAGTGGTTGTGAAGAAGAAGAGCGAAGATATTCGTCTGTGCCTTTACATGAGGGAGCTGAACAATATTGCATTGAAAGAGTACGACTGTGCGCCTACTGCGGACGAGTTATTTGCTAAGTGTGATGGAGCTAGACATTTTACCAAGTTGGATTTACGCTCAAGCTTCTGGCAAATTCCAATTCGTGAAGAAGACAGAAAATACACAGCCTTCGTGTATAAAAGTAAATGCTACCAGCATAGGGTAGTACCCATCGGACTAAGCACGAGTTTGGCAGCAATCGTAAAATGTCTAGAAAAAGCATTAGGACCTGAAGTTGAACCTTTCACCATAATCTTTGTAGATGACATCCTTGTAATATCTAGAACACTAGAAGAGCACCTAGAACATCTTAGTACCATATTCCACAAGTTTAGGGGAGCCAACATATCCCTGAACCTAAACAAATGTGAATTCATAAAATCCTGTATTCAATTCCTAGGTCATGATATTTCATCCACTGGTATTCAACCTGATCCTGTAAATATATCCAGCATAACCAATTTCCCAATACCCAAAAATATAAAAGGATTGAAAGCATTCTTAGGATTGACAGGGTACTACAGAAGATTTTCGAGACTGTAAGCTGAGAAAACTCAACCTTTACTCGAACTTACAAGGAAAGGAAATAAATGGATGTGGGAGAAGCAACACCAGGATGCCTTCGACCAAGTAAAAATGTTATTTGTAGAGAATATTATGCTACACCATCATCGAAGAGAAGGTAAATTTTAATATACACTGATGCTAGTGACTACGCCGTAGGAATTGTACTCTATCAACAAGATGCTACAGGAGAACATCGAGTCATCGCCTACGCCAGCAGAATCTTCAAAGGAGCAGAGAAACACTACTCCACATCAGAGAAAGAAATACTTGCAATAGCATATGCACTGAAACAATTCAGGTATTATGTGTATGGTACTCATTTTGAAATACAAACCGATCACCGAGCATTGTCTTTTCTATTAAAATGCAAGGTAACTAATGCACGATTGTTAAGATGGATTTTAGCCATTGGAGAGTACTCGTTCACCATTAAATACTTCAAAGGTAAGGACAATGTTATAGCGGATACACTAAGCCGTTACTTCACAGATGAATGTGAAGAAATGTATGAGAAAACCAATACCGAAGTTCAGTTATTATCCGTCAAATATAAAGTTGATAATGAAACGAAACAAATGCTAAAATATTTAGCACAACAACAAAACTTAGACGTTATCATAAGAATGAAAGAGCGTGAGCAGCTACCAGATCACTACAAGGTACATAATGGAGTTCTTTTTAAATTAATAAAACAAGATTAGAAGATAGTATTAAAAAAAAAAAATGTTGCATAATTTGATCCGACCAGCACATGAAAGCTTAGCACACGCAGCAGCTTTGATAGGCTATTTGTGTTTGCGAGAAGATTTCACAATTAATAATATGTTTAGAAAAATCAAGAATGAGATGAAGAGATGTTACGAGTTTCAAACAGCTAAAGGACTAAATCTACACACGCATGTGGAGATGCAAAGTATTCACAAAGAAAACAAGAGGGAGCTAATTGCAGTATTTTGTTTTTATATAGTATCCAAGTCACTTTTTCACAATAATTTATTACCTTTTTATCCGTCAGTGACTTCGTTCTAGCGTTTTTTATTTAGACGCGTTTCGTGACATGTGTCACATCTTCAGTAGTCCTCGTCAAAAGTTAAAATTCACGTAAAACACATAAAAACACATTTGCACATATTTACAAAATTACAATGACGACACACACATAACACGATGTAACTACGGCTTCGCTGGACCGGTCCGACCGCGCGTGCATTTGCCGAGCCACTCATAATTGCAGTAGACTTTTTGGGACCGCTTCCGCGATCAAGTCGGGGAGTGAAGGACATATTGGTATGTATCGATGTGTTTTGCAAAGCAGTTCGACTGTATCCAATTATGCGACCACAACTAAGGTTGTTCTTAAGATACTGTTGCAGAAGTATATTCCAACGTTTGGAAAGATGAGGAAGATACTTAGTGACTTGGCTGTAAAATTCCAAAGTGAAATGTGGAAGAAAACTTTGAAAGAAAATGGAATACAACCTGTACTTACATCCATTCGACATCCTCAAGGAAATCTTGCAGAAAGAGTAAACAAAGAATTAGGTAAATATATAAGAATATACTGCTATAACCAACTTCATAAATGGGCAGAATATTTACCATTCTTTGAAAAAGCGATCAATGAAAATTGTAGTGAAGCAACCACCTATATTTCAATAGAGTTGGAAGAAGATAGAATGCCTACCAGATTCTGGAAGAATTACATTAATAGGCCTACAAATTTTAATGTTCCTGTACCATTAAATGTGAAAGTAGAGTATGCGAAACAACGAATAATTGCAATAGGTAGAAAACGAGTAGAAAGATTTAATCTAACTCGCAAACTACAACAATTTAACGTAGGAGAGTTTGTACTACTCAAACCAAATCCTGTTGGGAAAAGAAGCGAGAATACGGCGAAGAAATTCTTCAGACTTTATAATGGACCGTATATGTTAAAACAGCGAGTATGACGACACACTTTCATCGTATATGATGAGGTAAAGAAGAAAGAAATTGGTGAATTCCATGCAACGTCATTTAGGAAGTTCTACACATAAAAGTAAGGAAATCAATGAAACAAGTCAGATCAGTTGTGGTTGAAGCCACCCTACATGGTCACGAGCAGTGAGCGCGTGAAGAGGGGTGGGAAGACGTATTTTTTACACTCTAATTAAGGGTGGAATGACGAACAATATTCTTTAATATTTGATCTACTTTTTTTTTACAAACAATTGTTAAAATAAAAAGAATAAAAAAAATTTAATCAAAAAATTTATTAAAATTTTGTTTCCAACAAGATTAATAATGCGACAGTACAGATAAGTGCTGTACTGAGCATTGAATATACAAATTTAAATATAAATAATAATGTTTAAAATAATTAATAATGTATTAGAAGTAAGCATGTCAGGGATTGCAAGCTTGGCTCAGACAATATATGGACAAGTGTTTCGAATTGAATCGACTTGTCCACACACACACAGATGTAACTGAGAGTGTGTACAATAGTATTTTGAATGTGTGTGTGACGCAGGTTTATGCAGGCGAGTTTGCCAGCCCAGTATGTATAGTTACGTAATTACTGTTTTTCCGTAATTATTCATAAACTCTAAATAAGGAGTAAAATCCAAAGACACAATAAAATGTAATAAAATTAACTACATACTGTGTACGAAAACCACGTGAAAGTGTCACACCGTACGAGTGTAGTGCGAAATAAACTGTGTACGATCGCAACGGTTAAGTTACAATGTCCAAAAGTACAGTGAACATGTGTAGTGAAAATAGTTATAAGATGGGTATAAGAGTATACTCACAGGAATCTACCATTCGCAGAAATATAAGAAATAGCGAAATTGACGAGGAGTGGGGGAACAAAGCCCAGAGACAAATTCAGACATGTCGATTTCGTACAACTGCAGGTGTTAACCAAGGCGTGGGTATAAATAGGACACACACGCTACAGTTGTATCTCTTTTGATCACCCACAGTTGGGCGGGAGCTTCTGTCCGTCCGCACGGCGTATTTATTTTTTTGTAAATACTGTAGTTTCATTCTTCCAGTTACATACAACTATGGAACTAAGTTGTAAATACAATCACTTTTAAATAGTAACAGAATTACACGAGAAGAAAATCCATATAATATGATCAACTGACGTCCGAAACAGCACGAGAAGGAGTAACATGAAGTTCCGGAGACCTAGAGAGCTGACGACTTAGTTCCAGAGAGCGAGACGACGCTGGAGTCTAGAGGCGACTACGCTTGACAAGAGGAATGGTACTGGAGCCTAGAGCGGCTGCGCTGGACAAGAGGAACGTTACTGAAGTCTGGAAGCGACGCTGGACAAGAGGAATTGATGCTGGAGTTCGAGACGAGGACGATTACAGATGGATCGATTGCGATCGAGTATGATTGACAACAATAAGGTGATAAACAACTTATTTGTCTCTTAGTCGAACAGTTATCTCAAAGACAATTAAAGACATTCTTGTTTTACTTTAAAGTTAAGAGCCAATGGTTCTTGTAAATATAGAGTTAAAATGGTAGATATTATTGAAGTAAGATTAACGTAAACAGGAGCTCAAATTAGTATTGATATGGAAATAATGCAAAGCATTTAAGTAAAAACTAGAGTTTTATAGATCAGTACTGAAAATGAAAGATAAATTCAGTAGCTTTTAATATTTTGAATTTCGTTACAATATCTAAAAGGATATTTAAGCATTGTTTTTAGAAGCACACTAATTGACTGAGTAGTCAGGAAATGATATTTTTTATAAAGTAATTATTAGAATAGGATATTCAGTCAGTAAGGGTGTATACAGCGTAAGCCTTACGGCATAGTATCGAAGCAATAATGAATGTTTTAAGTAGAATCAAGTGCCTTGCGCACAATTTCATTATTACTAAATAAATTTGAAATACCGTTACGAGTTACATAGAGTTATTATTACATATACACCGGATATCCCCTTTAAACTGCGTCACATAAGTTGTTGCAGATAAGTTATCGCTACAAAGTTTGGGTCATCCCAATTTAGCATTACATAAAAATTTTGCAAAACTAATCTGTCGCCATAGTAATAATTCACCTTCTTTTTCACGTCAGAATGTTTGTGGTTTTTGTTACTTCATAACATTATTTCTTGCCTTAAGTCGTCAGAGAGACATCTTCAAGTTATCTTTTAATTTTTGCAACTTCTTGGTAACTATACGTATAGGGTTATTCAAAAGAATGAACCGATTTAATAACGCAAAATTTTATGAAGGGGTAGCAATTCAAAATTCTTACATAGAAATTTAAAAGTAATTAAAATTTAATTTAGAATTCACCTAGAAAGAATTTAAATTAGAATTGGCTAATTAGAATTAAACTGAGATTACTTGGAAGTACCAAGTTTACAGTGTCTGTAGCAGTAACTGGGAGTTGTGATTGATCACAGTACTCTAGAGTTTGATATTGTGCAAAGTAGGAAGAAAAAGCTGATAATTCCCTACTGTTTAAAGATTCGTCAAACTGGAATGTTTAAATTTTTTTGATTAGTGATAGTTTTTGTTAGGTGTTGTTTAACATTGAATTATGTTTTAAATTAGATCACAATTTTTTCCCTTGTTTTGACGTTAAACTTAACGTATTCTTACGACGGTCTCACTGAGCATCTTTTGGCATAGTGGAAAAAAATAGAGACACCAATGAAGTCGTAATTACCAACTTTAATTAACCACAAATAAATGTTTGTAATCAACAGGTTATTCAAGAAGATTATACTCGTACAATAATTTTAAATAAATTTGTCCACATGCAATAATGTCAACAAATAAAATCCCGCAGAATGTACTTTTTAGTAATAACAGCTTGAGTCGCACCCAGTGAATCGACCGACGTATACTGAAAACTGAGCGGCAGCCGCTGCCTATTTATGGCCTGGAGAGTTTCATAATACGCGTCCTTAACAGGCAATTAAAAACTCTAGAGTATATTTGAGTTCGGCCTTGGTAGAAACACGCAGCTGCCGGTCCAGCCGACAAACGTGAAAAGCGACACTCCCCATTGTTCGAAAACGTTCTGTAATTGCGTAACAGTATATATTGTGTCAGTGGCTTTTATTTTCAAAAGACTAACATTTTTTCTCTTTTATAATTCATCTTTTAAATTCAGAATTCTTTTCCATTTTAGTTTTTAAATTTTTATTTTCATTTATTTATTTCAACATACAGTTGAGGTAGAAAATAATGCTTACTTCTTGGTTTTTGGATTTTCCCTCATGGTAATGCGTCAGTTTAATTGCACGTTAGACTCGAAGGATATTGCAGCCCGGCTTCCATGACTCAAAGAGTCGTCATTTCCATGATCGTGTTTTGTCTTCACTTCAGAATGTCAGTGTATTTTAAAAGTATCTTCCCTCAAAACGGAGTACATTTAATACAGTAAAATTTTTGTAGATGTAATTGTAAATGTTTATACATTTTGAAAATGGTTTCACTATTTACTAAGCTTTATAGATTATTACAATACATTTATTTCATGACGCCATTTAAAGCTATTAAAGGGAGGTCGGTATACTGCATTTTTTCTCTTCCTTCCATTGCCTTTTTAAAATTTTACACATCGACTGAAACATGTTAAATTTTTTTATGCCCTTCCAACCATACCAGTATAAAGAAATTAGACATGTGAGACACAGTTAGATATTTTATCCTTATTTAATTCATTTAAGAGTTATTTTAAATAACTATCTTATAATATTGTAGACGTTGCCCAAACGGTCACACCAGTTGTACAGTGACTGAGCTGACTGTCCGCCATCCACTCAACGCGCTGAATAAACCATTAGCAAATGTTGCGTAAAACAGTACAACAGAGGCTGCACTTAACCTAAGTGGAGTGCACTACTCCTCCTTCCGAGTTTATCAAACGAATTGTGTGTGTGAGGGAAGCTTGTCCCTACATTTACTGTTTCGTAGTGCCAGGAAAGTGGCAAACTTACGCGCATTTATAGCTGCGTAAATGTATTTAAGCTTGTGCTTTAATCAAATAATTCTTCCGTCCTTCAGTTCGTAGATAAGTTGGCAATGATCGCGAAATGGACAGTTCTTTTGCCTCCCGGTTTGTTTTGTATAAGAATACCACTTTGCATAATTTAATACCACTTTGCATAATTTAATATGTCACTTATTATACAGCAGTCTTCATCGTCGTCGTCGTTACCCTTTACGACTTAGGCTAGTAGCCTGTTCCAGTCTCAACTGAATGCATTCAACCATCGTTTACGGAGTCTTCCACCATTTCTCTTTCCCCTTATGGATGTCACTCAAAGTCTTTTCTTGAAAATCTATTTGAATCCATTCTCTCTAAGTGTAACCGCCACTCCGTTTTTTATCGGGTGATTTTCTCATTTCAGTTTTCAGGAACTATGCCTAGTTCCATTCTAATATGATAGTTTCTGATAGGATCTCTCCAGGTACTACCCTCCTTCAAGAACCTCATTTTAGCTCCTTGTATTCTAGATAGGCTACATCTGTGGCCTTTCTAACCCAAGTCTCACAACCATACAGTAGTTGAGGTATGGCAATTACATTATAGTATTTCAATTGCGTCCCTTTCCTTAGGAATAAGGAAAGTAATATATCTTTATAAATATTACTTCCTTCAATTATTTTACTGAACTATTACTCCCTTATTTGATAGACAACTCTAGCGACTTAGTTTTAATTCAATCGCTTAGCACTTCCTATCGCTCAGCACTTCATATCGCTGTTTGCGATATGATTGACGAAAACGTTTGAATGCTTCCTATCGCTCAGCACTTCATATCGCTGTTTGCGATATCATTCACGAAACTTTTGAATGCTTTCATAGACTTTTTTAAAACATGTTATGTTTGTAAAAAATACGCAGATTTTTATATCTTTAGAATTGATCCCTCAAAAGATAGGGGAAACAGTCGAAACATGAAGGGAAGTTTAGACACAATTTTAATAATCAATTCCGCAAATAAAACTAAAAGTAAATTTAGAATTGATCCCTCAAAAGATAGGGGAAACAGTCGAAACATGAAGGGAAGTTTAGACACAATTTTAATAATCAATTCCGCAAATAAAACTAAAAGTAAATTTAGAATTGATCCCTCAAAAGATAGGGGAAAGAGTCGAAACATGAAGGGAAGTTTAGACACAATTTTAATAATCAATGCCGCAATTATAAACTAAAAGTAAATTTATTCGAAATAAAATGTTATTGTTTTCTATACAAAAATTAAATTTTATTGACACCATAGCGTAAGAATGGAATTTAATATTATAAAAAATATTGAAAGTTATTAGAAATTTCTTAAGGCTTTTACGGTCGGCGTCCACATAATTCCGAACATTATTAGCCGGGCTGTTATGCCGTGGACTAATCAAGTGCTATCTAATTCGTTGATGCTGTTTTCAAGCTTGTATAATGTTGGTGGGCATGGAAGTCTATAGAATTGGGGCTTCTTAGAAAGTATACATAGTCTCTAGCTCATCACTGGGGTGAGTTGGCGACCACGATGACAATTGTTACCGGAACTGATAATGGGGTCCGATCTGTGAAGCAAAAACGTCTGTCAGTTTAAAATCTATACTACGGCGTAACAGTCCTGTTAATACTATTTCTAATTATTAGAAAGTTATTAGAAATCTTATTGAAGTACAAACTCCGTGTATATAAAAAATTAATTAAATAATGTATCTTAAAACCTTGGCAAATTTTGGACCATCTTAAGTGCCTGATGTTGCAAAATAACTTTACATATTGTTACAACTTTTGTTTGTTTCTGAAAATCACTGGCTGTATCATCAACTGAAACTTAAAGCCTGGACTGAATTTATTTTCATTTATGTATTATGTTAAAGATTTAAATAAATTGGAATAGTGCATACTTCTACTAGAAAATAATGCTTACTTCTGGGGTTTTGGATTTTCCCCCATGGTTATTCCTCAGTTTAATTGCACGTTAGACTCAAAGGATATTGCAGCCCGGTTTCCATGACTCAAGGATTTGTCATTTCCATGATCGTGTTTTGTCTTCACTTCAGAATGTCAGTGTATTTTAAAACTGTGTTCCCTCAACACGGAGTACATTTTATATAGTAAAATTTTTGTTGTTTATACGTTTTGAAAATGGTTTCACTATTTTCTAAGCGTTATAGAGTTATTACAATATATTTATTTCATAACGCCATTTATAGCTATTAAAGGAAGGTCGGTACACTGCGTTTTTTCTCTTCCTTCCATTGCCTTTTTAAATTTTACACATCGACTGAAACATGTTAAATTTTTGTATGCTCTTTCACCCATACCAGTATAAAGAAATTTGATATATGTGAGACAGAGTTAGATATTTTATCCTTATTTAATTCATTTAAGAGTTATTTTAAATAACTACCTTATAATATTGTAGACGTTGCCCAAACGGTCACACCAGTTGTACAGTGACTGAGCTGACTGTCCGCCATCCACTCAACGCGCTGAATAAACCATTAGCAAATGTTGCGTAAAACAGTACAATAGAGGCTGCACTTAACCTAAGTGAAGTGCACTACTCCTCCTTCCGAGTTTATCAAACGAACTGTGTGTGTGAGGGAAGCTTGTCCCTACATTTACTGTTTCGTAGTGCCAGGAAAGTGGCAAACTTACGCGCATTTATAGCTGCGTAATGTATTTAAGCTTATGCTTTAATCAAATAATTCTTTTGTTCTTCAGTTCGTAGATTAGTTGGCAATGATCGCGAAATGGACAGTTCTTTTGCCTCCCGGTTTGTTTTGTATAAGAATACCACTTTGCATAATTTAATACCACTTTGCACAATTTAATATGTCACTTATTATACAGCAGTCTTCATCGTCGTCGTCGTTACCCTTTACGACTTAGGCTAGTAGCCTGTTCCAGTCTCAATTGAATTCTTTCAACCATCGTTTACGGAGTCTTTCCCCATTTCTCTTCAGCTTTTGGATGTCACTCAAGGTCTTTTGTTAAAAATCTATTTGGATCCATTCTCTCTACGTGTAACCGCCACTCCGTTCTGTATCGGGCGATTTTCTCATTTCAGTTTTCAGGAACTATGCCTAGTTCTATTCTAATATAATCGTTTCTGATAAGATCTCTCCTGATACAACCCTCGTTCAAGAACTTCATTTCAGCTCCTTGTATTCTAGATATATCTGTGGCCTTTCGAACCCAAGTCTCACAACCATAAAGTAGTTGAGGTATGGCAATTAGATTATAGTATTTCAATTGCGTCTCTTTCCTTCGGAGTCTTTATCTTTCTAAATACTGTATTATTTCCTTCAATTATTTTACTGAACTATTACTGCCTTATTTGACTGACAACTGTAGCGACTTAGTTTTAATTCAATCGCTCAGCACTTCCCTATTTGTTTGCGATATGTTTCACGAAAAAGTTTTAGTGCTTTTATAAACTTCTTTGTAACAGTTTGTTTTTAAAAATTCGCAGATTTTTTTATCTTTAGAATTGATCCCTTAAAAGATAGGGGAAGGAGCCAAAACATGAAAGAAATTAAGGCAAAATTGATATAATGAATGCCGCATTTATTCGAAATAAAATGTTATTGTTTGCTCTAAAAAATTATATTATATTGACAGCATAGCGTAAGAATGGAAGCTAATATTATAAGAGAAATTGAATGTTATTAGAAAGTTCTTAAGGCTTTTACGGTCGGCGTCCACATAATTCCGAACATTATTAGCCGGGCTGTTATACCGTGGACTAATCAAGTGCTATCTAATTCGTTGATGCTGTTTTCAAGCTTGTATATTGTTGGTTGGAATGGATGTCTATAGAAGTGGGCCTTCTTAGAAAGTATACATAGTCTCTAGCTCATCACTGATGGATGGATGGATGATGCGCAGGCGGTTTGCGGCCTAATTTGGGTGCGTTGTACAGGCCTAGGCATGATGAACGCCAGGTGCCAACAGGACAGCGCTGTCGTTTGCTCTGCAAAAGGGAGTTATGGTGCAGTCCGCGGGTCAATGATAAATTACATGGCCACCACGGAGGCAAGCTTGAGCTTTTGCTTTAGAAAATTGTCCCGCCGAGGCGCGACACCATGGTCCCCTCAGGCTAGCCTTTGGGAACGTAGTGACGCACAAGGCGAAGACAAGAGGCTCGAGCGCCCTAGGGCGTCGGCCGAAACGGTAAGGAATGACTCCGAGACAGCCAGCTTCCGCAAGGAAGACACATGCACAACCTCGCGGGAGCTCGTGTCTCAGGTCATTAACCTGCGTAATCAGCAAAGCAGGTGCTGACGGGGATCTTAGTGGTCATGGCTTCAGCCAATTGCAACGCCTGGTCGCGGCTCCTTGGTCTCCGAGGACATAGCCCACGGAAACTTAGAGGCACGCTGGCGAGGACAAGAGGCTCGACCGCCCGTAGGCGGCGGCCGAGTCGAAGGTACTCATCACCGGGGCAGTCGGCTCTCGCAAGGAAGGCATTTGCACAACCTCGCGGGAGCCCGTGTCCCGGATCAAAGCCCTGCCGAATCGGCAAAGCCGATGCTGGCAATAAGTCAATCCAATCCAATCTCCCGCAGCATGATTGACTACAGTTTCGGCAGGCGCATGTAGTGAATGATGATGATCAATTCAGTCTCCAGAAGGTTGGGGGGTTCGTTTCTGGGGGGTTCATGTGATGAACTTAGGGGGGTCTAACAGCGCCCTAGGGCGCCTGACGCGGTGAGGGGGCGTTGCATTCTCCACGCTATTCAGCCTTTGTAGGTGCGGATAAGGACACTCGCCTGCCTTGGCGAACAAATTCGTTGCCAAGGACCAGACGAAGACCTCTAAGGTGGGAACACAGAGGCCCCGGTGAATGGCGGAATTTTGCACACACCACGGGGACACCGTGAGGGAGCGTAGGGTCCAGTTCTGAAATGTAGTCAGCCTATGCCTGATAGTGGCAGACAGGAGAGGCCACCAAGCGGGCGCCGCATAAGTGATTACTGTTCGGAGGAACAGTAGATACAATGTAAGTTTGGTACGGACAGCTAGGCAGCTGTTCCGCGAGAGCATAGGTGATATTTTGGCTCTGACGCCTCGAGCCTTGTTGAGGGTTGCAGTCACGTGGGCGTTGAAGTTTAGGTGCCGATCAAGCCGAACACCTAGCTATTTCACCGTCTCAGTCCAGTTGTTGGGTCTCCCCTCTAAGGAGAGGGATTGGCATCGGGAAATGGACTTATTTCCATTATGCTTATGCTTTAAATGAGTAAAGCAGTTCGCCTCGGATTTTATCCGTATTGATCGCTACCCGCCACTTCCGTAGCCAGTCCGGAAGCGTAGCCAACTGGCGTTGTAACATTACGCTCGTCCGCCAAGGCGAAAGCGAGCTAAAATTAAACAACGCGTCGTTGGCAAATAGAGATAACGTGACCCCGGGATAAACAGGCAGATCGTCGTATACAGTACGTACAGAACGGGGCCGAGGACTGATCCTTGTGGGACGCCGGCGGCGACAGGCCGAACCCGAGAGAACGCCCCATCTACGCTGATCCTGAAGGTGCGATCCGTCAGATAGGATAGGAGCAAGTGGACGATAGATCCGGGAGTGGCGAATGCGCCAGTTTGTAGAGCAGGCCTTCGTGCCAGACTTTATTGAAGGCTTTGCTCACATCCAACAGGACGGCGCCTGTTACCTGATGATTGTTGGTGCCATCTGCTAGGCAGGTTACAATCCGTACTAGCTGAAGAGTAGTCGAGTGCCTCGGCATAAACCCAAACTGCTCCTCGCGGATGAAACCATCCACCAGGGGCCGAATACGGGCCAGGAGAAGGCGTTCGAATACCTTCGAGATTACTGGCAATAGTGATATCGGACGGTAGCTTCCAGGTAGCGTGGGCGGCTTTTTGGGTTTCTGGATCATGATGACATTAGCGGTTTACCACAGGCGGGGGAAATACCTCAGCCGGAGACAGGAGTTGAACAGCTCAAGAAGAACGTCAACTCCCGAAGGCGGGAGATTCTGCAACGTAGCGGCGCCGATTCGATCGGGGCCAGGGGCCTTTCTCTTCTTCAGTCGGCTAAGGACAGACGCAAGGTCTTCCTTGTCGACCAAATTAGGAGGATCATGGGGGGGAGCAGAAAAGTATCCAGATAGGAAATCCCTGACGACGGCCGTATGAGCCGTGTCAAAGATGCCTCTATGGACGGTGAACTGTTCCTCAATACAGTCGGCGAAGACTTCCGCCTTACCTTCTGCAGAGTATAGTGCTGTCCGGGGTATTCAAGGGATGGCGAGTCCTCTTGTTGCCTTTTAGTCTACCAGCGGCTCTCCATACGGAGGCGTGGTCGACTTCCAAGGACTCCAAATAGGAGTCCCATCGATCCGCGTTTACGTCAAGCAGAAGCTGTGAGACGTGTTCCGACTGGGCTCGAAATCGCCGACTAGCGGCAGGGTCACGGGTATGCTGCCATCTGCGACGGAGCTGGCGCCGTAATCGGATGGCTTGGAGAACTTCAGCAGGAAGGTCGGAGCGTTTGTTACTCACGGGAACAGTATAGGTGTGCTTGTCCATTGCAGACTGGACGAGGTCCTGGAGCTGATGTACCCGGAGCTCCACGCCGTCACAAGAGACGAGTGGGTCCGGAGGGACAGATGGCAACTGCCTGGCCAGATCATCGTGATAGGATCGCCAATTGACTCTCCTAACAGGACGATCAGGAAGTCGTGGTGAGACCGACGGCAGCAAGACAGTTACAAGCAGGTGGTCGTGATCGGACGAGAGGTCCGACACCGCGCTGACTGGTAGATGAAAAGGGATGGCCTTGACAATTACAATATCAAGGACATCCGGCGGATAACCCGCACTGGGAAAGTGTGTCGGTTTGGACGGGCCGATGATGAGGACACTGGGATCATCTTCGACAACCCTCCGGAGAGAATTGCCGTAGGGGTTTGACGTTCTGCTGTTCCAAGAGGGATGCTTGGCGTTAAGGTCTCCGGCTACGATGATTGGGAGATCGCTGTCTAGGAGGGCGTCCCACTCCTCGAGCTGCGGAGCTCGATGGTCGGGCGGGTGGTACGCAGAAACAAAGCGCACCCCCAGGCCGGCAACATCGAGCGCCACAGCACATGCTTCGATGAGGGTCGTTGCAGGGGCAGGGAGTTCTCTATGAGAGTTCCGCCTGTGGACTAAGATCGCCACTCCGCCAGATGGGTGGCGGCGATCGGGACCATTCCTGTCTTTCCTGTAGCAAGCATAGGCTGGCAGGGAGGATCGACGATTAGGGACAAGATGTGTTTCAGAGACGAGTATGACATCTGCGTCGTACTCCACAAGGAAAGCTGCCAGTTCGGCCCGACCCGCCGGAACACAATCGGCATTCCACACGACGAACCGAAACTGTCTAGCCATGGTTAGATGTAGGGACAATCAGGGCGATCAGCGATGTTACGATCGCCATGAGTATAGTCGAGACATCCCGAGCAGTAAGAATTTGCGGGACAATGCCGCTGACCCAGGCCATCAGCTGAGCCTCAGTGACCAATGGTGAACCACCGGCCACAGGGGCCTGACCAGCCGGCGCTGGGGCCGCGGAAGGTGCAGATGCCGCCTCCAGAGGAGGTTAGGCAATTGGAGCTGGCTTTTCGGGGCTGGCGAGACTTCCATGGAAGTCGCAGGGGATTGGGCAACAGAAGCAGACTCCTGGCCGAGTAGATGCTGGGCAGCCGGAGGGGCGTTTTTAGCCTCCGTGTATAGTTGTTTTGCCACTAGTGGTTGTCTAGCCTTGCGCTTATAGCGCCGTTTCTTAGGCGGCTGGGTCGGTGAGGTGGGTACTGCTGGAGTTGCCGCTTGAGGAGATGGCTCTCCGGCAGGTGCTAAGGTTCTGGGAGCCACAGGGGGCGCCGTAGCGACCGCTGTAGCGTACGTTATGGTTCCTCCAGCGGCAGGTGCCGCAGGAAGAGCCGTAGATGCCGAGACGTGTTGTTGGACTGCCGCCCGGTTCGAGGGTCTAGGAGCAGGGCGAGGAGGTTCAACCTGACGGTTTTGCTCCCGCTGCTGTTTCTTTAGGGTCTTCTTAAAGTGGTTACAACCCCTAAAGTTAGCCGGGTGACTGCCTCCGCAGTTGCAGCACGTCGCGGTTTGAGGCTTCACAACGGGACAATTCTCGTCGTGGGCCCCCCCACAGCGTACACAACGCGGCGGCATCTTACAAAAGGCCGATGAGTGGCCGAATCGCTGACATTGGAAGCACTGGGAAGGCCCAGGCTTATTATTGAATGCCCTAACCTATACCCGGAGGCACAGAACGGTTTCCACTTGATATACTTTAGCGAAGGAACCAACCTTCTGGAGTCTGATGTGAAAGGAGTTGATTTTCCTTTTACGATCACCGGATAGGAGAGAGACGACGGAGGTAGGGAAGGAACCCTTCTTCGCCAGATCCTCCCAGATCCACAAGATCGGTGTGTCATGGGGAATCCCGGACACCACAACCTTGAGTTCCCTCTCCTCTGGGAGGGGGAAGGTAAGAAAGGCGCGACCGGAGTCGGCCAGGAATTTCTGGCAAGCCCAAAAGTCCCGGATCGATCTCGGCAGCAGTCGAATTGACGAACCTTGGCTTTTGGCCTGGATTCGCCCAGACGGCCCAATTTGTTTTAGCTCCCGAAGGAGAGTATGCCAGTCGCTGCACTGTGGCACGACGATTGGCGATATCTTTGGTTGTTTAGGTGTTTGTTCTGGTACTGTGATTTCAGGGGAAGATGATATGCGGCCTGCCGACTCTGCAGCCACGGCGGACGGGAGAGGAGAGAACGCTTCAAGCTCTTGAAGAGGAAACATCTCGCTCTCGACCAGCCAACTTTACCATACCACTAGCAACAGGACAGGACATCTTGAGACCAGCCTGCATTTCGCCGACTGCCTCACGGACTGGACCTGGGCAACTGCGTGGGAACCGGCTACCGGATAGACTCCTCAGGTGAGTGGACGTCGGCTCTCTCGCTTCCTTGCTAGCGCTGCCCCGAGAGATCCTTGGAAGGCCCCACCAGTGGTAACCGACCTTGGACACCTCCGAGGTAAAGAGTACGGTGGGAACCGAACATTGCACAAAGTTCGGTATCTAACGAAGCCGTACATTACCCCTCTGGTAGATCTCTGTTCCCTACCCGCTTTTGAGAGGTGGCATGTCCACCTCTCAAACATCCGATCGCTCCTTGGGTACCGCTTGCGGTACCCAAGCACCTATCTCTACCCTTCGCCCTGATCGGCCCTTTTTAGGGCCGATAGCACCCAACCCGGCGGCGGACTGCGTCGGCGAGTTCATGGAGATGGACTCCCCGGCAAGTCCGCCTTCCGAACCTGGCCCTTCTCAGGACCACCCCGGTACTGTTGTGCCCGGCGCCACTGACGGCGGCCCTGCCTGGAAAAAGGTGAAGAGCCGGAAACGGACCTTCTCCTCTTCCTCGGGCGGGCCGGAAACCAGTGGTGGCTCGGCTCCCACTACCGGGGCAGGTGCTCAGCCAACCCCTCAGTCTTCTAAACCATTTCGCATGCCACCCATAGTTCTTGACGCCCCCAAAGCGTGGCATGCTTTTGCAAAAACCATCAAACAAGCGGCAGCTTTCCCTATCGATATTTATCACCAGGGGAAGCTTCTCCGCATCAAAACTAGGACTCCCGACGAATTTCGTTTCGTCCAGAAAACACTCATAGACTCCAACGTTCAATTCCACACCTTTGGTCTCCCTCAGGAGAAAGAAATCAAAGTAAATATCCGTGGCATCCCCCACGATGTAGCCCCGACTGACATTATCGAGGAGTTGGAGAGCCTTGGCTTCACTCCAACCTCCTGCATTCCACTCGTTGACCGCCAAAAACGGAAGGTCAACGTCTTTTTTATCAAGCTCAAGAAGGTAGGAGACTACCAACTAATCTACTCCCTCCGAGAGCTTTTATGCCTCCGGATTGAAGTCTCCAGGTATAATACCCCCACCGGCCCTCCGCAGTGTTACAACTGCCAGAGGTACGGCCACGCCTCTTACAACTGCCACATGGCACTCCGTTGCGTACGCTGCGGCGAAGGTCATCCTAAGGGCGCTTGCACGAAGGACCCTAACGCCGACGCAAAGTGCGCAAACTGCGACAAGAACCATCCAGCCAACTGGAGAGGCTGCGAATATTATCAGTCTGCCCTTGAGCGGAAGCAGGAGATGGACGAGATCCGGCACCGCAACCCGACCCGGCCTCAGCGCCAAACCAAAGTCCAGCAGACCGCCACTCCGGCGGCTGCCCCAGCCCGCCAACCGCCCGTCCAACCTCGTCGTCCCAGTGACGACCCACACCCTGCTACTACTACGGAGCCTCCCTCCACCGCCAAGTCATTCGCGGCAGCCGTCGCATCTAAACCCGCATCCGCGCCTCAACGCGCGAAGGCTCCGAAGCCCAAACAGAAACCCCCAGCTGCTAAAGCTCCTTATAAAAAACCTCCCACCGCTCAGCAACTACCATCGGTCCAACCACCTAAGCCCGAGGCAGCCCCAGAAACCTCGAAGCCAGCTCCCCAGCTAGTCCGCCGCCCCGCGGCCGTGAGTGAGCCCGATGAGGGCGTGCTAACGATCGCGGAGTTGCAAGACTGGATGGAAGATCTCCTGCCAAAACTAGTTGCTGCGCGCGACCTGAACTCTCTGGTCGTCACAATCATGTCCTCCCTTACGTCCTTGTTGCTCGCCCGTAATGGCTAGGCCTCTCACACTCGTTGCTTGGAACGCAAATGGCGTAGCCGGGCGGCGAGCTGAGCTGGCCTGCTTCGCGAGCGAGTATGACGCGGACGTAGTCCTCCTCTCTGAAACCCACCTGCGTCCCCAACATCGTTTTAACCTACCAGCTTACGCTACTTATCGTACGGACCGCCCAGTGCCACTCACCCGAGCCGCATCTGGCGGCACAGCCATTCTCATCCACAGGCGACTATCTCACCGACCTCTACCTACCCCCCCCCCCGACTACCCACATTGAAGCGACTGCGGTCGCAATCAGCGTAGCGGGAACCGAGCTTCGGCTGGTCTCCGTCTACAACAAACCAGGCCTGGTGCCAAACCCCCAGGAGCTTGACGCGCTCCTTAACCATGATCTACCTACCATTGCAGTCGGAGACATGAAATGCAAAGACCCGTCTTGGAATAGTCGCTTGACTAATCAAAGCGGTCGTGCTCTCGCCCAATACGCCTCGACCAGGCCTGACGTCCTCGTCATCGGCCCGGCCGAATCGACATACATCCCCGCCAACCCTGCCAACCAGCCAGACGTTCTCGACATAGTTCTTGTCAAGGACGCTGTCTGCCCCATCCTGGTCGAGGCCATCTCAGCCCTATCGTGCGACCACAACCCGCTGGTTGTGACGCTCCGACGAACAAGCGACTCCCCGCCTGCCCGTCCTCGTAAGAGAGTCAACTGGCGCTCTTACCACGACGAGCTGTGCCGTAGGTTCCCATCAGCCCCCGAGGCCCCAGCGCCCTCTCGAAGGGAGCTGGACCGCCAAATCACGCATCTCCATGACTCTTACCCGCTGCATGGATACCCACTCTTACACTGTCCCAGCACATCGTAGGAAGTCTCAACTCCCTGCCGAAGTCCAAGAAGCCATCAGCCAGCGGTGGCGCCTTCGCCGCTGCTGGCAAAACACTCGCGATCCCGCTGTCAAGCGGCAGTATCGCCGACAGTCTGATTACGTCAAGCAACTCCTGCTTGATGTCAATCAGCACAGCTGGGACGCCTATCTTGAATCCCTGGAAGTCGACCACGCCTCCGTCTGGCAGGCTACTGGTCGCCTCCTTGGCGAAAAAAGGACTCGCCACCCCCTGGACTCCCCGACGGGTGTTGTTCATTCACCGGAGGGCAAGGCTGAGGTCTTCGCTAACTCCGTTGAGGAACAATTCACCCCTCACAGAGGCGTCTTCGATGCGGACCACATGGCTCGCGTCGAGGACTTCCTCGAAAACTATCTCGCCCAACCTTTGACGGATCCCCCACCCCCTTTGAAAAAGCCGATCTCGTCCATGCTATCGCACGGCTAAATCCTAAACGGGCCTGCGGCCCGGACAGAATAGGAGCGACCGCCCTAAAGAATGCCCCATCAGTTGTCACTGACCACATCCTGGACGTGTTCAACTCATGTCTCCGCCTCAATTACTTCCCTCGCCTGTGGAAAAACGCAAGGGTAATCATGATCCCTAAACCCGAGAAATCTCGCATGTTCCCTGAAAATTATCGCCCCATCTCGCTACTGCCCGTATTATCGAAGGTGTTCGAGCGCCTCCTGCACGCCCGTGTTGTACCGTATAACATCTTAACTTGTGTTATAACGTAGGGAACCCGCGTTAATTGGTTATGCCAATTATACAGACTGCCTTTCGTTGTGACGAGCTGAAAATTAATCACAACAAATAAAACAATTCTTATATCAGGATATTGGGAAGGGGAGACTGTTGATTTATGCACTCAGTTTACTCGGTACTCAGATGACATCTCTTTATTACATTATGAGATAAAGTTCTCTATTTAAAGTTCTCAACATATATAGTTTACAGTATAATTATATATATATTACTCTTTCATAAGGGCCCTCAAAATATGATGTACATCTATTTAATTTATTCCGCGGATCCGGGATTGAATATATATTAAGTTAATAATGGTCACCTTGCCATGTCCAATATTGAAAATTGAGCCATTTGAAGAATGGACTTTATTAATTTTTCAAAACAAGAAAACTTTTAGTTTAAACATTTACTCTTTTGCTATAACCAGTGTTATTAGATTACAGACTACATGTTACATATAATGTCTGTCTTTTAAAGTATTAAAGGTGGTGAGTTAAATTGTCTTTTGTGGGTAATAATTTTAGTAACCCATAACCATGGAAGACAAGCCTCCATGTCACCTGGTTTTCAGTATTTGCTGCAGAATTGGTTCTTCGGTCCTCGTGCGTTTCCTGAAGGTCTGTCGTTGCCGTAGTATCCGGTGACGGTGAAGTTCCTGAACTCTGTTATATCATTCGGGCTGAATTACTCTCATCTTAGGCGACTGTAGTAATTCTTGTAGGATGCTCTCATCTTAGACGACTGTTGTAATTCTTGTAGTTATAATAAATAAATAGAAAGTTTGTTTCACAGTAATACACTTCACATGATTATAGATTAGTTGAATATCACCTTCATGTTTGTAGTAATGTATGAATTACATAGTTTGTTATTTATTCATTGAGAGAGAGATGTCATCGCCGCACAAATTTAGTTATTTAAATATTCATTGAACCAACCATTCACATAATTATACACGCGTCGCGAAACAACGCTGTAGCAGCATACGGCGTGAGCGCTCCATTGCAAGTGGGCAAAAATAGTTAGGGGAAGAGTAGTAATCTCGCGACAATTACTAGTCAACATAAAAGTAGTTCCATGTTTCTTATTTAATTAAAGGACTAAAGTTTGATTAAATAATTAAATAGAGATATTCTTAGTTACAGACGTTATCGAAGTACATTACAGTGGTCTTATTTAATTATTTAAATAATAACAAAATTTACAATTATATTTAGTTTGTTTAGGGGTCAGAAAACAAGTTAATTCTGGTCAGTGCCTGTATATGCAGGATTAATTAACAAGCTTTACACTTTCTGTACAATTGTATTCCCTTTCATTTTATTATTATACTTTTTATTAAATATTATTATTATTTAATGATAGCAATAAAATTTAGTTTAAAATGTGAGATTTTATTAAAATTTTAAAATTTCTCAGCTTATACATTAACAATTTAATTAATTAACATATTTTTATTAATGAAATCGTCACAACCGCTGCTTGATGAGTTCATCCGCAGCGAACAGTATGGGTTTCGCAGGGAGCATTCGACCTCCCTACAACTAGTCCGCGTCGTTACCCAGTTCTCTGACGCTGCAAACAAAAAGCTGCACACCGCAGCCGTCCTCTTGGACGTTAGTAAGGCCTTCGACCGTGTCTGGCACGAAGGTCTGCTCTATAAACTGGCACACACGCCCCTTCCCGCATCTAATGTGAGACTGTTCTGGTCGTATCTCCGCGGCCGGACTTTTCATATTAGCGTAGATGGAGCGGTCTCTTCTGACCGCCCCATAGACGCTGGCGTTCCCCAAGGATCAGTCCTCGGCCCGGTTCTGTACCTCGTGTACACGAACGACTTGCCCGTATATACCAACGTCACTCTTTCCCTTTTTGCTGACGATGCCATGTATCACTACAGCTCGCAAAACCCTGGTTTTGCTAGCACAGTGATACAACGCCAACTCGACCTTCTGCCTCCCTGGCTACGTAAGTGGCGCGTGGCGATCAACGCGGAGAAATCCGAAGCGATCTGCATCACGCGCAAGCGGACCGCATGCCAGCCCCTCACCCTAGATGGGAACCCTATCGCTTGGAAGAAGTCGGTGAAGTACTTGGGCGTGTCTATTGACAGTCGACTAAGCTACGCCGGTCACGTCCAAACCAAACTCCGACAAGCCCGTGGCGTCAGAGCCAAAATCTTTCCCCTCATCTCGCGCAGAAGTCCCCTGTCACTGCGCACTAAACTCACCCTGTATCTCCTGCTTATCAGGACAGTATTCACCTACGCAGCCCCAGCGTGGTGGCCCCTCTTATATGCCACAACGAAGCGTAAGCTGGAACAGTTGCAAAACAGTTCCGTCCGTATCCTCTCCAACTCGCCCTGGTTTGTTTGTAACAGAGCTATCAGGACGGGCCTCCGTCTGCAAACGGTGGAAGAGTTTGTCTTCAGACTCTCTGTGGGCCTCTTCTTCCGGGCTGCAGACTTCCGATACCCCCACCTCCGTGACCTGGCCAGGGACGAAGGTCCCCCTTGCCACGTAGTCAAGAGACCCCGCACTCTACTGGACGACCCCCTATAGTCTCCTACATAGGGCCCTTCTCCTGAGGGAGTCAACACCCTACCGCAAGTACCCTACCTCAAACAGAACACCTACCACACCATAGATGTAGCATTACCTCTCACTCTGCCCTGAATGGTCTGCCCTGGTCGTTTGCGGCCTCGGCGCGGTTGTCTTATGTTAGTTGTGCAAGTGCCTTCTTTCATCAGGCGCCCGCCCCGGATACGCAACGGGCCTGTGCTGATCACCGCTACGCGGACAGTGGGGCCACTTTGGAGGCAGCAGCGCTGGCCAACCGGTACTCATATGTCCCGGGAGGTTTCTCCGCTGTGACTCGGACGCGTCACCGCTGGCTTCAGGGCTCAAACTCTACCAGACTTTGGCTAGGCTGAGCACCTCAATTGTGAGATCCTCTCCCCTACCCAACTGCAAAAGGAGCACACTATCCCACCCACTTGACCTTGACCTTGTTTTTCCTAAAGTCCTTGAGAGAGCCCGACCTACTTGCAGTCATCGGAGGAGTCACTCCGGGCACTGCTTCCATGCAGGGGCCTTAAGCCCCGTCCCCTCATTAGCTACGAGCTACAGCAACGGCTCGTTTCGCCGGGACAGTCCGTTTTGGGGACGTCGGCATGCTTCCACCGCTGCCTCGCTGTTTCCGGCTAGACACGGGCTGGAAGCCGTCCTCCGTCTCCATCGCGGTGTCCGACGACAACGTAGCGCCGAGGGCTGCGGCATAAGCGATGGATAGAGGGTCCTGAGAAGGACCAGCAGAAGGCTGGTCCCTCACGGGAGGGTCAGATGTTTGGTGGTCCTTAGCAGGACCAGCAGAAGGCTGGACCTGCAAAAGAACAGACGATTGTTGGTGGCCCTGAGAAGGACCAGCAGAAGGCTGTTCCCCACATGATGGTCAGATGCTTGGTGGCTCTCTGCAGGATCGGCAGTGTGCCGTACCTGCAAAGTAGCTGTAGATAGTTGGTGGTCCTTAACCGGACCAACTGAAGGCTGGTCCCGCGAAGAATCTCCAGATGCTCGGCGGTCAATAGAAGGACCTTCGCCGGTGACTAGGACAATTTCGGGTTTAGTAGCAGGACCAGCGGAAGGCTGGGCCCGAGAAAATTCTTCAGATGCTGGGTGGACCTTAAAAGGACCATCGCCGCTGACTGCGGCAATTTCAGATTTTGGGGGAATTGTGGTTGGGATTCTTACTGTTGGTCCATCTGTGGAGCTTAGCTTAACGCTTCGCAGCACAGATGGCTTCAGCAAGGGGGCTGCCCTGCCATCGGATCTATTATGGCCCTTATTAGGGCCACAACTTTCCGCAGACAGGGACTTTCCTTGGTCTCGTCCCGACATCGCCGTCGTCAACGGGTGTCGGTTACGCTCTTGGGGCAGAGGAGAGAGCAAACTCCCGTACTGTACTGCACTAGCACTTTTTCACTGGCACTCACCACACTTCGGCACAGAACACCGCGCACAAAGTAGGAACAATAGCCCGCACACGACTGAACACGAACTGGCCGACTTCTGGCCCACTCCAACTGATCCGAATATTTTTAGCCAACTGGCTAGTCTGGAGAGGATTTTGAGGTTAGGATTTTTTTTTCTGCTTCCTTTCAATCGCTGGAGTAGAATGATGCGATGCGATGCGATGCGTTAGGTAGTGGGGCGTCTTTGCACCCATGTCTGTATTACAGCTTCCAGGACGTGCCCGATGGCTGTCAGAAGAAAACAGTGCTGGACTTTCAAAAGAAGGTTTCCTAATAATCGGGAGGGACACGCCAACCAGTTAACTGAGAAGGCGGCGGAAATTTTTCTCAATTTTATATTATATAGGTTCCGGGTCATGGTAACACTGCCGCCGGTCTTGAGGCGAACGGCAGATGCCGCACGCTCCTACCTCTCCAACCCCCCTCTCGTCCACGGAGAGTCAACTGGCGCTCCTATCATGACGAACTCCAACGAACAGTGCCATCTGACCCCCCGGCCCCCATCGCCTCTACGGCTGATGCGGACCGTATGACCGACTATCTTCAAGAAGTCGTTACGTCCGCTATGGACACCCACACCTATCTTGTCCCAGAGACAAATCGCCGGTCTCAATTACCTGAAGAGGTGCTCCTCGCCATCCAAACTCGGCGCCAACTCCGCCGGAGATGGCAACAAACCCGGGATCCTGCTATCAAACGCAGGCTCAACGCCCAATCTGACCTTGTCAAGCAGCTTCTGCTTGATGCCACTGCACATCGTTGGGACTCGTACCTCGAGTCTCTTGAAGTCCGGCCCGAGTCTGTCTGGCAGGCTGCGAGTCGACTTAATGGCGACAAAAGACCCGCCATCCCCTCAGATTACCGGACGGCATTGTGTACTCCGCGGCCGGCAAAGCTGAAGTCTTTGCCGCAACCATGGAGGAGCAATTCACCGTCCACGGAGGCGTCTGCGACCCCGTCCACTCGGCCGAGGTCGCAGACTTCCTATCTGGATATTTTTCCCGCCCTCCAGCTGACATCCCTGACCCGTTCGACCGGGCCGATGTTGTCTCGGCTATTGGTCGACTTCGCCCTAAGAGGGCGCCCGGCGATGATCGTATCGGAGCGGCGGCGCTACAACACGCTCCCCCTAGCCTCATCAACTTGGTCCACGAGCTGTTCAATGGATGTCTCCGGCTTCATTACTTCCCCAGCCTGTGGAAGCGTGCGAAAATCATCATGATCCCCAAGCCTCGCAAGCTGCGTATTGACCCCTCAAACCATCGACCCATCTCACTGTTGCCAGTCATATCGAAGGTACTCGAGCGCCTCCTGCACGGTCGGTACGCGCCTCTGCTGGATGGTTTCATGCAGAGAGCACTCGACGACCCTTCAACTCGTCCGGGTTGTTACCCATTTGACGGACGCCTACAACAAGCATCTGTCCTCCGTCGCTGTATTGATCGACGTGAGTAAGGCCTTCGATCGAGTCTGGCACGAAGGCCTTCTCTACAAACTGGCCCACTCCCCACTCCCTGCCTCATTCGTTCATTTTCTCCGATCGTACTTGCGCGATCGTATCTTTAGGGTATGCGTCGAAGGGTCGTACTCATCCGTCCGACCAGTCGCCGCAGGCGTACCTCAGGGATCTGTCCTTGGCCCCGTTCTGTACCTCGTGTACACGAACGACCTGCCTGTTCAGCCTGGAGTCACTCTCTCGCTCTATGCGGATGACGCTATGTACCACGCCAGCTCAGCGAGTCTTGATTTCGCAGCTGGCCTGGTGCAACGTCAGCTCGCCGTACTTCCGGACTGGCTAAGGAAGTGGAGGATGGCGGTCAATGCGGAGAAATCCGAGGCGATCGCCTTTTCTCGTAAACTAACTTCCCGCTGCCAGTCCCTCTCCCTTGAAGGGAGCCCAATCGAGTGGAAACGGACTGTAAAGTACTTGGGCGTCACTCTTGACCGACGCCTAAGCTTTGCACCTCATGTCTCTCTGAGTCTCCAGCGCGCCAGAGGCGTCAGAGCCAAACTATTTCCCTTTCTCTCTCATCGGGGTTCAGTGCCTGTGCGCACTAAACTCACCATCTACTTGCTCTTTCTTAGGGCAATCCTGACTTACGCAGCCCCCGCCTTTTGGGTACTACTCAGCCCATCCGTTGTCGCCCGTTTGGAAGCTTTCCAATCCCAAACCCTCTGCTACATCTCCAACTCTCCCTGGTTTGTCAGAAATGATGCCATCAGGCGAGGGTTGAAGGTTCCTTCACTTACCGAATTCGTTCGGTCCCTAGCCCTCAAACTATTCTCCCGAGCCTATGTCTCGACCCATCCTCACATCCGTCGACTAAGCACAGATGTCGGCCCACCACCTAGACGCCACAAACGCCCCCGAGCGTTGCTCGACGACCCCCCATAAGCACTTACAGAACATCTGCCCCATCCCCCCGACCTTGAGTATTTTCACGCTCCTCCTCCTTCCTTCTTTCTCATGTCCGTGCTGGCGCTCGGCGACAGACTAGAGGGGGGTCTGCGCTCGCCCTAGGTGTGCCTAGTGCCACCTCTGGTGGACGCTGCCTCCTCCTACGCTCTCTCCCGTGCGCCGACATTGCCGCCTGGCAGCCCTCGGCGACTTTTCCTGAGCGGCTAGGGGCGCCCTACCCGTTGTGGGAGGGTCATTCCTGCTTCTCACGCGAAAGGTCTTCGAGGTCTCCCCCATTCTGCCGTCACGGGTCTCTTCGAGGTCCCAGGGTCCAAGTAAAATCATAACATCCTGTCCCTCCAAAATAAAATTGATGGAGGTCCCATTCCTTTCAAAGCGCGAGATCGCTAGCCAAGGTAACAGCAAGGCAACATGCAGTCATCGGGTATCACCCGGACACTGTGACCACCGGAGCACGACTAGCTGCTGCACCGTTCAACTCTGGACTCTGGACTCTCTGGACCGCACGCTCCAAGGAGCGGAGCTTACCTAGAGCATTTGCCCGGGTAGGCTGTGTCTGTTTCTGCTCTGCAGAATTTTCTTAATTTCTGCGGAAATATTGTGTTTCTAAAATTCTCATCATCACCATTGTCTTCAGCGTCATCAACTTCACCAGATTCATCGCATCAACAGTGCAAAACAGTTTTTATTTAGCTAGTGCGGGAGTGTTTTTGTATCCGAGTGCTGTGCGGTTTGTGTCGAGTTCAATTGTGCCTGTGGATAGTTTTCAGTGTCTGGTTATCCCTCAATCCTAGACCTGCGTAGACGTTCATTTCGGCTTGTCCGAAATGGCGTCGAATACGCCCCCGAATCATCTGCCGGCGCCGCTTGTTTCCTTAATGGAAACTTGCTCAACCGGCTTCCGTTCTACTCCACTTCCTCACGACAGTGAAAGTCATTGTGAAAGTGACATAATTGCGGTAGATATGTGCAGTGTTGGGTCGGGGGACGGACAGTTCTCGCTTGTGGAGGGCAAGTCTGCCAAACGCAAGCGAAAACTGGCCCAAACTCCGCCGCCCGCCTCAGCTGCAGATCAGTCGTCTAGTCACGGTAACAGCGGCACTCAGTGCGAGCGTGAGTATTCAACTGGTACCCAAACTGTGTCTTCCCCACGCATTCCAACGATTGTAATTCCTGATAATAGGAATTACTCTCAATTACTGCGTTCCATATCCCTAGCTCTTCCTTCGGTCAAGGTCGAGGCGAGGTGCCAAGGCGCCTCGCTAAAGCTGGCGACCGCTACAATCCCAGACTTCCGCTCTGTACAGTCATTCCTGACAGAGCGTAAGATTTCTTTCCACACTTTTGCCCTCCCGTCAGAGCGAGAAATCAAGGTCATTCTGTCGGGAATTCCTTCCTTCACTGAAACTGATGCCATCAGGCAGGAACTTGTTGCGCTTGGCTATGCGCCGACCGCGGTAAGCGTCCTGCATGTTGGCAAAGGTGATGACCGCCGACCTGTTAACAGCTTTCTTGTAAAATTACTGAAAGTAGGCCCTTTCGAGGAGATTTACACTCTCCAGAATCTTCTGCACCTACGGGTGCAAGTCCGAACATTTGACCCGCGGCCCGGCTCCTCGCAGTGTTTTAACTGCCAGAGGTTCGGCCACAGCAGTCTTTTCTGTCATCAGCCCCCGCGTTGCGTGCGTTGTGCTGAACCTCATCGTGGCTGTGATAAGCCTACGACGGGGTACACAGCTAAATTCTGCAACTGCAAAGGAGCCCATCCGGCTAATTACCGAGGCTGCCCTAACTTTATCGCCGCCATGAAACCGCAGCGACCTCCTGTGCGCCCTGGCGCGCAGGCAGGCCGTGTCGCTGGTCCTGGCCCTAACCGGTGAGCGGCTTTCCTGCCTCTCACTGGTTCATCTGCCAAGGTCCCGGCAGCAACTCCGGTTGCTTCCGGTGCCGCTGTCTCGCCTGCAGTCGCCGCTTCGGCGCCGCCTGCAGCGGCCTCAATCCCGGCGCCTACCGGAGCGCCCGCACCTTCCTACGCGGCCATGGCCGCTAAATCAGCCCCGCCTCCAACCCGATCGGGCAAATCCAAGCGCTCTCGTCGTCGCCGGAACTCCGCCGGCCGACCTACATCGTCACAGGTTCCACCTATACCCTCTCCGCGGGCTCGACCCGCCCCCAGCCATCGTCCTCAACCTTCCAGCGAGCAGTCTACTACTCAGTCCACCAGCCCAGCGCCATCTGCTACCCCTGTCGAGGCCAGTCAGGCTTGTCCTCCTGAATCCCGGGAATCTTCTCGGGCTTCGGCGGATCCCCTAACTGCCTGGGCAGATAATCTTGTTGCATCCATCAGGACTGCTCGCGACACTACCACAGTGCTTGCCCTGGTGTTCCAATCATTAGCTGCCCTCTTTCCTCTACTTCCCATAAATGGCTAATAGCCTGAGGATCGTTGCGTGGAACGCCTTCGGGCTACTCCCCAGACGATCGGAACTGATGACTTTCGTGACGGAGTATGATGTTGATATCATACTTCTTTCCGAGACTCATCTGGCTCATTACCACTCGTTTTCCCTTCCTGCCTATGCCTGTTATCGTCAGGATCGTCCCCTACGGCCTCGCTGTCCTCTCTCGGGGGGCACAGCTGTTTAAGTCCACAGGCGGATATCCCACAGGCATTTGCCTCCTCTAGATACATCTATTATTGAAGGCTGCGCGGTGGCGGTGGACGCCGGCGGATCGGAGCTGCGTGTTGTTTCTGCGTACCTCCGGCCTGGCCGACGAACTCCGCCACCGCCCGAGGAGTGGGACGCCCTCCTCGACCACCCCCTCCCAACCATTGTAGCCGGCGACTTAAACGCCAAACACCCTTCATGGAACAGCCGCGTTGTCAACGCCTATGGAAATTCTCTGTTCCGGTTCGTCTCTGGCGACCCGGCACTTAATGTCATCGGCCCTGAAGACCCCACCTACTTCCCCTTTTACGGCCATCGGCCGGACGTTCTTGACATAGTAGTTGTCAAGAACGTTGCCCGCAACATCGAGGTCTCTTCTGTGTCGGACCTTTCGTCCGATCACAATCCCCTTGTTATAACTGTTCGAGAGCTGTCGGCGTCACCCCGACTTCCCGCTCAGATTGTTAGGAGAGTCAACTGGCGATCCTATCATGACGAGCTATCCCGGCGGACCCAATCGTCACTCGTGACGATCTGGATCTCCGCGCCACAAATCTCCAGGAATTGGTCCAAGGTGTCATGGATCAACACACCTACGCACTCGAGGTGAATCATCGCAAATCGGCCTTACCTGCGGAAGTACTCCACGCCATCTGGCTACGGCGCCAGCTCCGCCGCAGATGGCAAAGGACCCGTGACCCAGTCGTTAAGCGACGATTTCAACAACAGTCCCTTTACGTTCAGCAGCTATTGCGGGACGTAAACTCTAATCGATGGGACTCATACCTTGAGTCTCTTGAAGTCGACCACGCCTCCGTCTGGAAAGCGGTGAGTAGACTGACCCGCGAGAAGAGAACTCGCAACCCACTGGAAACCCCGAACGGGGTTGTGTCTTTTTATCAGGAGGCAAGGCTGAGGTCTTCGCCGACTGCATGGAGTCGCAATTTAACGTTCATCGAGGCGTTTCGGACCCTGCCCACTCGGCAGAAGTCCGAGACTTCCTATCTGGTTATTTTTCTCGCCCTCCCGCTGGCCCAGACCTTTCGTTCGACAGAGACGAACTCGTTTCATCTGTCTGTCGACTAAACCGCCGTCGCGCCCCCGGTCCTGACCGGATCGGGGCCGCTGCATTACAATATCTCCCGGCCTCAGGCGTTGACCTCGTTCTCGAGCTGTTCAACTCTTGTCTCTGGCTACAGTACTTTCCCCGCCTGTGGAAAAATGCCAACATCGTCATGGTTCCTAAACCCCGCAAGCCGCGCATGCTTCCTGAAAGCTATCGGCCAATATCTCTCTTGCCAGTTATCTCGAAGGTGTTCGAGCGGCTCCTGCTGGCCCGCATCTCGCCGTTGTTGGATAATTTTATCCGCAACGAACAGTTCGGGTTTCGCAGAGAGCACTCGACCCCGCTTCAACTAGTCCGCGTGGTAACGCAACTCTCTGACGCCACCAACAGGCGAGCGGCTACGGCCGCCGCACTGCTGGACGTGAGCAAGGCCTTCGACAAAGTCTGGCACGAAGGTCTTCTCTTCAAACTCGCTAACTCCCCCTTACCATCGTCCATAGTGTTTTTCCTCCGGTCGTATCTCAGCGACCGAACTTTCAGGGTGAGCGTCGACGGAACCTGCTCTGCAGTTCGTCCTGTCGCCGCCGGCGTACCTCAGGGATCTGTCCTCGGCCCCGTTCTGTACCTCGTGTACACGAACGACCTGCCTGTATTGCCCGGAGTCACGTTGTCTTTGTTCGCTGACGATGCAATGTATCATTACAGCTCTGTGTCCCCGCGTTTTGCGAGTACACAGTTGCAGCGTCAGTTGGACCAGCTTCCGGACTGGCTACGGAAATGGCGGGTGACGATCAATACGGAGAAATCCGAGGCGATCTGTTTCACTCGTAAGTTTATCTCCCGATGCCAGCCCCTCTCCCTGGAAGGGAGGCCTATCGCCTACAAAGATTCGTTGAAGTATCTAGGCGTTCGGCTAGATCGTCGCCTTTGCTTCAACGCCCACGTGACGGACACTCTTGACAAGGCTCGCGGCGTCCGAGCCAAACTTTACCCATACCTCGCGTGCCACAGCCCCCTGGCGCTGCGCACGAAAGTTACCCTCTATCTGTTGTTTCTCCGGTCTGTACTGACCTATGCGGCACCTGTTTGGTGGTCACTTGCCTCCGCCACCAACAGGCGTAGGCTGGAAAGTTTCCAATCCAGAACCCTCCGTTCCTTGTCGGGAACTCCTTGGTTTGTTCGAAACAGTGTAATTCGAGGAGGTCTACGAGTTCCTGCTCTCTCAGCCTTTGTCTGGTCATTAGCTGCGACTCTCTTTGCCGCAGCTGAGACCTCTTCCTTCCCTTACCTCAGGACCATCAGCACCACGCAACCCCCTCCCCCTGTCCGGGTCAAACGCCCCCGGGCGATTCTCGATGACCCGCCATAAGTTTAATTAAATTAAACCTCACTTAACTTGCATATTCACTATCTGCCCATGCCCCAGAATTTACCTGTAAAGCTGTTTCCTTCCTCCCTTCCTAGTATGCCGACCGCGCTGAATGCCGCTGCTACGCGCTATCACTGGCACGGAGGCTCTCTGCCTCGCGGGGAGCGACCGACGCCTCACGGCGTCTGCACGCGGGACTGGGAACGGGCGACATCTGTCACCTGAACCCGTCCTTGCGGCAGTGCCCACTGATTGCAGAAATTTTTGAAATAAATAATAATTGTAAACCTTTCTCCCCCGCCTTCTCAGTTAACTGGTTGGCGGTTGTCCATTCCTGTTTTTAGGCACCAGTCGAATGAACCAGGACTAAGTGTATCCACAGGCAGCCATTGGGCTCGACCCAGATGCTGCAGTCATGCACCGGGTGCAAAGACGCCCCGCTACCACAGTGCTACATGCTACCGCACGCGCCTTCAAAAAGAAGGTTTTTGAGCGTCTGATCCAGCGTAGGATCCGCGACCATCTAGAAAGACTAGACGTGCTGATCCCCGAACAGTCGGCTTTCGTGAGCTGCACTCCTCGACTCATCAGCTGATGAGACTCGTGGAATGCATTACCGAGGCTGGCTGCCAGGGCAAACAGACGACTGCGATCTTCCTAGACGTAGAGAAAGCCTTTGACCGCGTGTGGCACGAGGGTGTCCTGTACAAACTCACGGAAGTCCTTCTCCCAGACTGCTACGTTCACTTGATCGGCAGCTTTCTGCGAGACCGTAGCTTCCGAGTGAGAGTAGACCACGCTCTCCCTTCGGACAGGCGTATTACCGCTGGCGTCCCTCAGGGAAGTGTCCTTGGGCCTCTCCTGTTCTCGTTGATTGTCAACGACACGCCCCGAGTTCCTGGAGTGAAATCGTCGCTGTTCGCGGACGACACTGCGGCTTTTGCCTCAGAGCCGAACGCGAGTTATGCGGCAGTTAAGCTCCAGCGCCAACTCGACGCGTACGTCGGGTGGACCGATGACTGGAGAGTTGCCGTTAACGCTTCCAAGAGCGCCGGGGTAATATTCTCGCGAAAACGTAAGCGGCCTCGGCCGCTTAAAGTAGGCCCCGTCGAGGTGCCCTGGACCAATAACGTCAAGTACCTCGGGCTCCACGTGGATTCCCGACTCACCTGGCGAACCCATACACAGTACATCAGACAACGCGCTTCGGCGCAACTCAGTAGACTCTGGCCCGTGCTATCTAATCCGGCAATGACCCCCCGGCTAGGTAAGCTCATAGTCAACACGTACGTGTTGCCCGTGATTACCTACGCCTGTCCTGTTTGGGGATACCTGGCTCGTGGTCATAGAACAACGCTCCAGCGCGTACTCGACCGGGGACTGAAGCTCGCGTGCAAAGTCCCCCGGAGGTACTCTTCTCGTCTTTTGAGGAGAGGACTCGGTGTCCGATCTCTTGATGACACCGTGAGACGCCTGGCGCGTAGATTCTATGTTCGTTCCGACAGAGTGACCCACAATTCCCTCATTGCCGGACTTGGTAAATACACCCCGTGACCAGGTGAGTCCTAGAAGCGACCACGTTTTCTAGTCCCGGTGGTATAATCCACCAATCGCAGGTCGCTTCAGACCCCCCATAAGTAGATAAAAAGTATATAATGAACTCCAACAGACCCAGTGGCAGGAGTCCTTTCTGAGACTCGGGACACTGCACTACTCGCGACCCCCAGTTGTGTATGCCGCACGCCCCCGCCCCGCCAGGCAGCCGCCTTGTAGCACCAGTCGTTCCTCGCGAGGCAGGAAACCTCCGTGTCCGTGGCATAGGTAACAGCGCCAAGCAGTTTGCAAACCAACATACTTGGGGAAGGTATCAGACTGTATAGGAAGGTAACAAGGAAATCGAATTGCTTGGGAACCTAAGTTACAGCATACAGAATTACGGGGGGTCGTCTAAGATCGCCCGAGGGCGTTTGACGCGTATAGCGGGAGGTGGTTCAGACGTGCTGATAGAACGGAGATTAGGAAAGGACGAGGTCGCTGCAAAAGCAAAGAGAGTTTCGGCAAGCGACCGGACAAAATCAGCAAGGGTAGGAACTCGAAGGCCTCCACGAATAACATTATTTCTCACAAACCATTGAGAGCCCGACAAGGATCTGAGAGTACGGGTCTGGAAATCTACCAGCTTTTTAGTGGTCGACACAAGCGACCATCATGCGGGAGCAGCATAGGTCAATAATGACCGGAGAAACAAGAGATAGATGGTGACTTTAGTGCGCAAAGCCAGGCGGTTGCGGCACGAAAGCATGGGAAATATTTTGGTTCGGACGGCTCGAGCTTTGTTGAGGGTGTCAGTCACGTGGTTGTTGAAGCTAAGACGCTGGTCTAGCCGAACGCCCAAATACTTCACCGACTTATGCCAGGCGATAGGCCTCCCTTCGAGGGAGAGGGGCTGCCATCGGGAAGTGGACTTACTGGTGAAGCAGATCGCCTCGGATGTCTCCGCGTTGATCATCACCCGCCACTTCCGTAGCCAGTCCGGAAGCTGATTCAACTTACGCTGCAACTTTGTACTCGCTAATCGCGGGGACAGGGGGCTGCAGTAATACATTGCGTCGTCAGCGGATAGAGATAACGTGACTCCAGGAATAACAGGCAGGTCGTTCGTGTACACTAGGTACATTACGGGGCCGAGGACAGATCCCTGCGGAACGCCAGCGGCGACGGGTCGAACTGATGAACAAGACCCTTCGACGCTAACCCTGAAGCTACGATCACTGAGATATGACCGCAAGAAATGCACAATGGACGGTGGGATGGGGGAGTGTGCGAGTTTGTAGAGAAGACCTCCGTGTCAGACTTTGTCGAAGGTCTTACTCACGTCCAACAAGACAGCGCCCGTAGACTCTTTCTTGTTGGCGGCGTCGGACAATGCTGTGACAACTCGGACGAGTTGTAAAGTTGTCGAGTGCTCTCTACGGAACCCGAACTGCTCGCTCCGAATAAAATTATCCAGCAGCGACCAGATGCGGGCGAGTAGGAGACGCTCAAACACCTTTTTGAGTACTGGGAACAACGATATGGGACGAAAGCTGTCTGCAAGCATTTTAGGCTTGCAGGGCTTGGGAATCATACAGATGTTGGCATTTTTCCACAGGCGGGGGAAGTATTGTAGCCGGAGACTAAAGTTGAACAGATCCAGGACCAATTCAACGCCCGAGGCCGGGAGATGTTGCAAAGCTGTGGCCCCGATCCGATCAGGACCAGGGGCGCGACGTCGGTTCAATCGACAGATAGACGAAACTAGTTCGTCCCTGTCAAAGAGAGCGGGATGGTCAGCAGGTGGAGGGTGGGAAATATATCCAAATATAAAGTCTCGAACCACTACCGAATGGGCAGGGTCCGAGACGCCTCTATGAACGGTGAATTGAGTCTCCATGCAGTCGGCGAAGACCTCAGCCTTGCCTTCCGATGAAGAAACAATGTCGTTCGGGGTATTCAGCGGGTTGAGAGTACGATTCTCGCGAGTAAGGCTCGACTCGTCGCTCTCCACACGGAGGCGTGGTCGACTTCAAGGGACTCAAGATATGAGTCCCACTGATCAGAGTTTACGTCCCGAAAAGTTGCTGGACGTAAAGAGACTGGGTCTGAAACCGTCGTTTGACGGCGGGATCTCGGGTTCGTTGCCATCTGCGGCGGAGCTTGCGCCGAAGCCAGATGGCGTGGATAACTTCCGGTTGAAGGGCCTATTTGCGATTCACCTCAACGTTGTATGTGTGTCGATCCATGACACCTTGGACCAACTCCTGAAGATGAGTGGCACGGAGATCCAGATCGTCACGAGTGGCGATCGGGTCCTCTGGGACAGGTGGTAACCTTCGAGAAAGCTCGTCGTGATAGGAGCGCCAATTGACCCTCCTAGCAGGACCAGCGGGAAGTCGGGGTGAAGCCGACACCTCTCGAACAGTTATTAGCAGGGGATTGTGATCAGACGAGAGGTCTGACACTGACGAGACCTGGATGTTGTGGGCCACGTTCCTGACTACAACTACATCAAGAACGTTCGGCCGTTGACCGCCATAGGGGTAGTGGGTAGGAGCATCAGGGTCGACGACGTGCGTATCCGGGTCGTCTAGGACGAACCGGCTGAGTGAGTTGCCGTAGGCGTTGGTAGCCCTACTGTTCCAAGAAGGATGTTTGTCGTTAAAATCTCCGGCTGCAATCGTCAAGATTGGGTGGTCGAGGAGAGCGTTCCACTCCTCCTACGGGGCGGCGGGCTCCGGCGAGGTCGGAGATACACAGAAACAATGCGCAACTCCGAGTCGCCGGCGTCTACCGCCACCGCACAACCTTCGATGAGTCGTGTAGTGAGGGGGGTAGTGGCCTATGGAATATCCGCCTGTGGACCAGAATCGCCGTACCCCCAGACGGGGGATGGCGCGGCTGTAGGGGACGATCCTGACGATAACAAGTGTAAGCAGGAAGTGAGAATCGATGGTAGGGGGCTAGATGGGTTTCGGAGAGAATCACGACATCAGCGTCGAACTCCACGACGAAAGGAAACGCCATCGCCGTTCCAAGCGACGATCCGCAGGGATCTAGCCATTGAGGGGTAGGAGAGGGAAGAGAGCAGAGAGGGATTTGAAAACTAACGTCAGTACTGTCGAGGTGTCAGGAGCAGACCTGATGCTTTCTACAAGTTGAGTGGCCCAAGCCGTCAGGGGGTCCGCTGGAGCCCGAGAAAATTCCCGTGCCCCTCGCGGACGTTCCTGGGGAACGTCAGCCAGGACTGCAGATAGCGATGGGTTAGCGGACTGAACTATGGTCTGCTCACGCGGAGGTTGGGAGATGACAGGGGCGGGAGAGTCCTGCTGAGGTTGAGCAGGTCGAGCCTGCTGATGTCGTCGGCCGGGAGTCCGGCGACGCGAGCGCTTTTTGGTACCCTTGCGGGCGGAAGTGGATTGCGATGATGTCTTGGCAGCGACAGCTGCATAGGAAGGGCCGGGCGCTCCGGCAGGCGCCGGTAGTAGAGCCGTCACAGGCGTCGACTGTGACGCTGGCAGGCGTCGACGCCTGTAGGCGGGACTGAGACCGCGGGAGCGACAGGAGTCGCTGCCGGGGCCTTAAAAGATGAACCGGAGATAGGGGAGAAGGCCTCTCGCCGATTAGGGCAGGACCAGCTACACGACGCTGCACGCCAAGGCGCGCAGATCGCTGCTGTCTTTCAGCCTCGATGTATTTAATACAACCCCGGTAACTAGCCGGATGGGTGCCCTTGCAGTTGCAGCAGTACGGGACAAAACCCGGCACACGAGGCTTATCACAGCCACGGTGAGGGTCGCCGCACCGCACGCAACGTGTGGGCGCATGACAGAACAGGGAGGAGTGCCCGAAGCCCTGACAGTTGAATCACTGAGCAGGGCCTGGGCGCGTGTCAAATGATCTAACGGTCACTCGCAGGTGATGGAGTGTTTGAAGGCTATAGACCTCCTCAAAATTTCCAGTTTTGAGCAACGTAACCAGGAAAGTATTGACGGGATGCTTGTTGTCCCCTTTGCCAGCGTGCAAAACCGACACAGCTGTTGGCGAATAGCCAAGAGTCGTCAATTCCTGCACAAAAGCATCGGAGGAGGTATGGTAGGGAATGCCCTGAATGAAAATTTGTACCTCACGCTCCTCAGGAGAGCGAAGGTATGGAAGGAAATGTTCCGCGCTGACAGAAAGTGCTGAACAGCGCGGAAGTTAACAATGGTTTTGACGCCCAGCTTCAGTGATTTTCCGGAGCATTTCGCTTCCACGGACGCCGAAGGAAGGGCAGAACGGAGGTTAGCAAGAAGCTGGGTGTAATTCCTATTATCGGGGATGATAATAGGTGGACACGTAGGGGTAGATGGGTCAGGCTTAACACTAGAGGAAGCAAGATTAACAGACTGAAAGCCACTGTTACCTGGATCAGCGACCTGGTTTGGTGAGGCGGGAGACTGACTGGCGGCAGCTAGCTTTCGCTTGCGTTTGGCGCGTTTGCCATTCACAACCGAAAACTCTTCATCTCCCAACCCAGCACTCCCCATATGGACGTCGGATATTTCACTGTCACTGACACTTTCACAATTGGTTTCACGGGGGAGAGGTGTATTCAAAGGAGCAGAACCGCAAGCACTCAAGAGAGAGCTTAACGGCTCCGGCAAAGGAATATCTGGTTTATTTGACGCCATTTCGGAAGCCCGAAATGGACGACAAAGGTGTTTAAAGCAGAGTGAACTCACCACCACTGATTATTCTAACTGACACACGTACTCACCAGAAGCCGCACAGCACACGAACACAAAAACGGCCGCGCACTACACTGCACTAACTAACAAATACTTGTATGCACACACTAGTGAAATAATACTGCACTGAATTAAACAGTTGGACAAACTTTGAATCAATTTTTGCAGAGCAAAAACGAACACAGCCTACCATGGCAACAGCTCTAGGTAGACGACCGGTTGTGTAGAATGAGCTCATCACTGGGGTGAGTTGGCGACCACGATGACAATTGTTACCGGAACTGATAATGGGGTCCGATGGTGAGGCAAAAACATCTGTCAGTTTAAAATTTATACTACGGCGTAACAGTCCTGTTAATACTATTTCCAATTATTAGAAGGTTATTAGAAATCTTATTGAAGTACAAACTCCGTGTATATAAAAAAAATGAATTAAATAATATGTCTTAACAACCTTGGCAAATTTTGGACCACCTTAAGTGCCTGAAGTTGCAAAATAACTTTACATATTGTTACAACTTCTGTTCGTTTCTGAAAAGCATTGGCTATATCATCAATTAAAACTTAAAGCCTGGACTGAATTTATTTTCATTTATGTATTAAGGTTAAAGATTTAAATAAATTGGAATTGTATTGTTGCGACGGTGTATAGTGGAAAACAAAATACAGTACACCAATTAACTCACTAATCACCAGCTTTTATTATCACAATTAAGCAATTTGTAATCAATAAGGTAATCTATTACAACAAATCAAATAAAAATTTTCCACACGCAATAATAATGTCAATTACTAGAGTCTCGCACAATTATAAAAACACTTCGCCACAATACTTTCAAACCGCACTGGAATAAATCGCCATTTAAACTCATACACCACTTGAGACGCACGGTGTAATCGTCCGAAATAAGCTGAAACTAAGCGCAGTTGAAGACTAGTATTTATATCCCTCTGACATTCCAGAATAATCCATAATACAAGTCTACTAGAAAACACTAAAACCTAATTGGTTGTGTCCTTGAACACAGAGCGCGCGGACCGCTATAGTCTGGAATAGTCTCGTTGCGGACGCGTGACAAGTGTCACGTAATTGTCCTTCATTCCAAAGTAGCAGGAATATGTACGCACACACACAGTACAGCTGGGTTCCACTAGAATAACCGAGAAACACGCAGAATGTTCTCAAATGGCGTAACAGTATGGGATTTTATAATTATTTCACATGTGATTATCTGTTATATAATTATTTTATTATTATTCAAAAAAGTGGAAGTGTAGTAACACACGCGTTTCGATAGTTCTCGTATTGATATTTATCAATAATTAGTTTTAATTATTTATTAGCAAATATCAATAATCCGTTCTAAATATTAGGCGAATTGTGTAGTTCAGAGAGAGCTTACTTGTAATATTTGAAAATAAGAAACCATTAATATTTTACAATTAATTTTATTTTTTTTTATTTTTAATAACAATTGCAATAGGATGGATTTCATTCAATTATTCCTTGAGTTGAAGTACATTTTTCTAAAACATTTGTTAAAAACACACAATAAATCTGGTATTGGTTAATAAACTGTATACATATATGTTTTAGTGGATAGTTAGTGAGGATCGGTCAATAATACAACTTTTAGTTATTTTGCGTCGACGTTTCGACAATATTTATTGTCATCTTCAGGACCTGTGTATGAAATACAATAGAAATATCAAACATAACGAAACAATTAAATATTTGGGTGAACGTGTTGGTGATGTGAGTGTGTGCATACATATAGCTTTATACTGGCAGTTAGTAGTAGTCTCTATAAACTAAAGGGAGATGGGTTATTGAGAAAATAAAAGTAGTTGAGTGTAATCAATAGGGCTTCAGTGTGTGGAGAAACAAATGTATAGGGTCCTGGGGAATGGTGGATATACAGGCTTTATTATGTAATCAGAAACCACTTAAACGGCTATTATTGGAAAACGTAAATCTATAGAGTCTTGTGAGAGGTTAATGGATTTCTTATAGGCCTATAGCGTGTTATCGACTAACATATTCAACATGTGGAATCAACACATTGTTCAACACAAAGAGATTTTTCAAATTCCTGGTATGAACGAACAAGTAAAATCCTGAAATCGATGAAAACGTTGTTTCATATAACATATGTTAATAATATTATTGTTAATACTTAACGTTTTTTCCGTTCAGTAAAGTGACATCCTCAGTGATAAATGTTTAATACCACATCACAGATTGGACAAAATGTATTGACTATGGTATCAATGAATCGTGATTGTCAACCGGAAAAAGTGGTTTTATTAAAAGTTCTGACTTCGCAAGTCTAGGAACAAAATTACGGACAACCTAGTTTTAATAAAATATTTGTTTGTTGCTAATGAATATGGGGTATTAACGTAATTCCAACTCTGTAATGGATAAACACTAAAAATTCTTAGTAACTAAGTACACTTATTTGACTTGCCAAATTACAATACCATTGTTAGCCAGACATTGATTATTAAACCATATTTTACTGAACAATTTCTTCAATTTGGCTTTAGATATTTAAAGACTTTACTTACTTTATTGTTGTCGTCTGTTAAATTTTGTTGATTGCACATCTTATCAGAATATTTAATTAATAGAGTTGTGTTATTGGTTATAATTACAAACAGAAATAACATTGTTGCACACCAGTTTTTCTATAATTGTGTGCACCAGCGTAATTTGTGTTTGTGAATACAACACTAACAAAAATTTAATAAATAAATGTTACAAAATTTTTACATTATTTGAAACATTTTACGTTACATACGTTTGAGTTGGACATACAGTACGTACATTGCCTGGGTCTCCTAGTGAGATTTCCACTTGAAAAATGTTGGAAATGGTTTACATTTTAAATCCGCTTGCTGTTTGCTGTGTTCATCTGCAATGTGCACGCTGTTATCCCAGCAGACATTATATCACTGTCCCGATAGCGCAACATGTTTCATGTAAACGCTACTACTAGCATATTAATGGGGAAAGAGAGTGATAGGGAGCGAAAGGGGTAGAGGGAGAGAGAGAGAGTTGTGAGAGAGGGAGAGGGAGAGGTAGAGAGAGAGAGTATGTGGAGGGAGAGGGATAGAGGAGGGAGTGAGAGAGAGAAAGAAAGTGAGTGTGTGTTTGGGACGCAGAATAACAGGAAAAGAGACACAGATAGACAGACTGACAGGCGGATAGAGACAAAGGGAAAGTCTGTGTCACCCCTCTGGGAATTACCGCCTCTACAGTATCATATAGTAGAGTCCATTAGAGAGATTTACTATTTTCAACGTTGGTAACACTGCTACACTGTGTACGTAGTGTTTATAGCACCCAGTTACATGACGTATGGAAATTAGAGACCATATCCACCTGCAGCGTTAACATTAATCTATCAATAAAACTAATCGTTCTGAGTTATTTCTTCGAAGTACAGAAGAATGTAAAATAAGCAATGATTTTTTGAGACCTGTGTTTTATTCTAAAGGCATTTAATTCTACCTTGCATTCTGAATTAGATGGTTCAGTGTTTACGTTCGCGGCTGTTTGCAATATGGTATACGCTACTTGTAAGGGATGGGCAAGTAGGAAGTATTGTATGGGAGTGTTAACTTTTGTCATATAGTTCTTTATTCCTTGTTGTACTGTATTCACAACATATATGTGGGCTGTAAGGTGGAAAGCGCTGTGAGTACATAGTGGTAATGAATAATATTATTTTGTGCTTGTAATTCTCTTAGCCACTAAGAAAAACCTTGTTAAATGAATTTTGCTAAAACATTTTAATAAAATTACCATAAACATATATATAAATCAATTTATTTATGTAATAATATCATTTATTTATTTACAAACCTGTGATTATGCTGACTTGAGTGAAAAATCCATCAGATATTGAAACAAGAAAACATAATACACCACTTTGCAGAAGAAACTATATTGAGTAATATCATTGTATTATAAATTTACACACACACACACACACACACACACACACACACACACATGTATATATACACACCCATTTTATACACTGAAACCCCCCTTTTATTTTATGAAGTATTTTATGAATTTTTTTTTGTTTTATTTTATTTTTTTTGTAAAGGGGAGAAACATAATATTTAAAACTATGTGATGAAGTAAGAAATGGAATCATTTGAAACCACCCTTTTATTTTTATTAAGTACTTTATGAATTTTTTTTGTTTATTTTTTTATTTTATTATATTTTTATTTTATTTTTTTTGTAAAGGGGAGAAACATAATATTTAAAACTAGGTGATGAACCTAGAGGAAGCATAAAGTTTGCAAAGACCCAAGCTACAATTTCAGACATGTCCCCTGGATGGATGACAAGACTTGCAAATAAAAAACTCTATTAACAAAAACAAGTGCAAATTTATTTGGCGTCCAGTCACATACATGATATAACAAGATATAATTGAATAATATCCACTGAATAAAATTGAAATATATTTAAATCTCTATGCTATATATCACTGCATTACCGACTGATAAATAATTGACAATAATCAACTAAGTGGTATCCATAATACCCTTAATTCACAAAAAAATTGACTGGCATACACCATTACATACATATCTATATTATAAAATGGCATAATATTATGAGTGACAGCTTGATCAGTGGCTTGTAAAAAAAGAATGCAACTCCAAAAATGACAGTGATATCTGATATTTGATGCAACACTATGTCAAAGAAAAACACGATAGTATCTAATATTTGATATTTAAAGTTTAAAGTTGAATTTGCTAGCTCTTTCTACAATTCTTAGAGCACATGTGCTATAACATCATTAATATTCTCACATTCCCCCTTTTGAAAATTCCACATAAACACATACATAATACATATAACACACACCCAATTCCTGCACTAACCCTCTCGCAATAACCCTTCGCCTCATATATATATATATATATATATATATATATATATATATATTGCAACTCTACTTATATGCGTTGTTGTTGTGTTGTGTTGTGTATGAGTACCTACCTGCTGTCCGATCTTGCGGTTTCTTCCGACTAGGGCGTGTGGATTTTGGATTTGAATTTCGCAAGTTAGTAATCTCAAATTTATGGCAACAACACACAAAATAAGTCACTTTAAAGGGGAAGAGTTTTGTGAGACTGGTAGGCTGTGTAGTACAACAATAAAACAATGCAATATGGTGTAATAAAACGTTGTTTATTACTCCAATAACACACAAGAATAAAAGGGTTATATTGTCAATTACCTTACAGTCTAAACAATGAATTTACCTTGACTAATGTTTTTCAATTGGTTGATAATTGAAAAGAAGTTAAACTCGTTATTTGACAAGCTATTTGCAAGTAAAATTTAATTAATTAATTTATTCAATTTAATTAAATTTCTTCAAATAAATTAGATTGAATTGTTAATAAAAATAAAATATAAAAACTCTGAAGTTATTTTGAATATTATTCAAAAATAAATTAGGCGTGACAGTCTTGTTCACGTCATTTCATTTCTAGTGATTTGACTCGGTTTTACTGCAGTATGAACTAATAATGAAATTGTTAGTTAAGATTTGTATAGCGCTTTCGTATTATTTCTATTGATTCTTAACTACAGCTTACTAATGACTTAGACTGCTATACAGATTATCACAATGAATTTATTCTTATTTACTAGAGTCTTTGAATTTTGTATGTCACCTGAATTGTTTAAATTACAATGCTTTTAATTGAAAAATCAAGAAAATTTGATGTTGAAAATATAAATAAGTTGATTTTGCTTTCCTGTTATTGAAGTGGATGGTAGAGTTGCTCCAAATTGTCCCTCGCTGGTCCCGGTCCGATCTGCTAGAGATAGTAATCTGCTTGGAGCTCCTGGATTCGGTCGTTGAGTTCAGAATTCGTCAACACTCTCCTCTCCTGCTGTTTGTTGAATATTTTAACGTCTACGGCTTTCTGCTGGAACTGGTTTACGTCCCTCGTCGATTCGCACGTCGCACGTCAGCGTGTGTGTGTGTGTTTCGTTCGAGTGGTAGCTCTGCTCGTCAGCTGTTCACCAATAGTTTAGACGGCCTCTTTGTCGTATTCTTGAAGTCTGGTCTTGTAGTCTGGTGGATCTCTTGCGTGCTTATGACCACAGCTTGTAGTACACAATAAGCTTGGTTGTTGTAATGAAGAGTATCACGACTTGACGCAATAATTACGAGTTGTACAGTTGATCTGTATTTACTATGTTCGTAATTATGTGCGTTGACCACGTAGAGTCTTCTGATGAATCTTCACAACTATGGTTACGAGACGATCGAAGAATTACGTCCGTACTTCGCAAATACTGGCAGTAGAGTGATGGTTCAGCCCCAAAACACCGCGCTGGTCGGGATTTCGTCAAATGATTTGATTGGCTGACACACTCTCTCTACTACACAAAATTTGAATTCCCTTGGTCCGTGAGAATGAACTCAGATTCCCACAGACGGAGAATTAATATTATTACTAATATTATTAACCGGCGGAACTAAATTATCGGTCCGGATTTCCTGTGATAGTTTATTTTGCAATATCTTGGTTGCAAACCAAGTTGTGCTAAATCTAAAATACACAATCTGTTGGAAATTATTATCTTTACAACATATTAAAAACTCATTAATGTAGCTCTATTCTTACAGAAGTTATTCAATTAAATTAATTAACTCTTTTATTTGTTAATTATATTGCGGAAAATTTGCGCACGTCATTATTAATATTTCGGCAAACATTTTGGATATCTTGGATTTCGCCTTAATTTATTAGTTTCCGAGATATTAATAATTAACAGTTTGGGGTGTGGCTCTTCCTTCTACAGCGAGCTGATTACATAACGGCCACGTGTGCGTCGTTTTACAAAGCATTATTTTCATCGCTACTACATACAAATGGAGTTTTGACTATTACAATTTATTTAAACATGATTTTAGTATACAGTCGACATATAACCCCAAATAATTGATATTTGGTGCTGTTATATACTCCCCTACCTAATTAAAAAAAAAAATGAGTGTAATAGTTACAGTTTTTTTTTTCAATTATTATAAACGTATTTTGTAATCATTATACTTACTACTTATACATGTTATATTACTTATTTAAAACACACTATTCCAAAGACACATACTTATGTGTTAATGTTCTACCATTATATACAACTTAACTCATAATACATCCTATTAATAATATTATAAATGAAATTATTGTCCAGTCAAATGTTATCAGAACGGGTACTATCTAATCGCTGGCTTTAAGAATGTTTGTTTGTCAACAGCTGGCACGCGCGCGAAAGAATGTGCTGACTTTTTTTACAGTCGTTATCGCCTACCGCGTGGCGCTAATTGCTTGACCTACTTTCAACCGTGGGGAGCGGTAGTTATCGTGACGCAACTATTTCCTTCCTGTGTGTTTGTTTCGCTCTACACGCTCGTTAGCTACCGCGCTAGAAAAGCATTATTATTTATACACAAACTATCTACAATTATTATTAATAATATAAAACACAGTTAATTTATTTTTATTCTAATTATTATTTAATTAAATTATGATTAATTCTAAATATTATTTATTTTTTAAAGTCTTATTATTTTGTCCCGACGGGCCTTGGAATTTCATGCTACTCATAATATTTTCTTAAAGAGCTCGCATGATATTTACCTACTGTTTTTGTTCGGTCGAGCGTCGTAACGATAAATGTTTGAGGCGCGAGTTTCTGAGCCAAAAGATACGGACCGTTATATAGACGAAAAAACTTTGCGGCTACATTTATGTCTCTCCGGCCCACGGGGTTCGCCTTGAGCAGCACTTTCTCTCCTACTACAAAGTTAGTTAGTTTATGAGTGGTATTGAATTTGTCCGCCCTTTTTCGCCCTTTTTCAACTATTTTTTCCCTCACAAGTTGATTTTTACACTGAACCGGCAGAGGTAGATTATAAGTCTTTGGCCTGTTTAAATAATTATTCCAAAATCTCTTTGGCTTTGTTCCAGAGTCTAACTCTGCTGGTGTGTATTCAGTGGTATCGTGATAATTTTCGTTTATCGCCGTTTCAAAGAATGATAGGAACTCGGGCCATTTGCTTTGTTCCTTATAGCAATATATACGGAATATTTTACCGATTTCCCGATTCACCCTTTCGGCGAGGTTGCCCTGCGGTCGTCGTATCGAGGTGAGGATTGCTTTAACACCATTACGTTCCAGGGTTGCTGCCCAGTGTTTATTTTGGAATTACTTTCCCTGGTCGCTAAGCACGCTCATTATCGGTCCATGTTGTGGAATATACTTGTTAAGTATAATGTTTAAAACTGATTTTGTGGTGGGTCTAGGGATCGCGTAAAGGCTAACTTTTTTAGTGAATACATCGATACAAACTACAATGTGTTTTAGGTTTCTGGTAGCCTTGGGTAGTGGTCCCAGAAAGTCGGTGGCGATCATCTGTCCCTTACCGTCCGTTATCACATTTCCCATGGGAACGTAAGTGTGCAGATTTGGTGCTTTCGCGGTTTGACACGGATGACATGTTTTTAACAATTTACTTACCCTACGATACATGTTTGTAATTGTAAAATCCTCCTGTAATATTTTTACACATTTTACTGGAGATGCGTGCGCCATTTTTACATGTAATGAGTGTGTTACACACGCAAGCATAGCGGGAGATAATACCACCTTCAATTCGCCCTGTAACAATTTATACAATATATTGTCCTGTGTGAGGTAATGCGGATTTTGGTGAGCTGCTAACATTAGCTTTTTAGCAAGGAGTGCGAGGTCATTGACCCGCTCGCGTCCTACGTTCTGTAGCATATTGGTAGCTTCAGGCGCGACAGTGTATTGCATATTTAATACCCTCAACTCGTCGTCAGCTGTTTCGTATACCTCCTCCTTTTCTACGGGTGGATATCTGCTTAAGGTGTCTGCTGTGGTATTCTCTGATCCTTTGCAGTATTTAATAGTAAAGGAATACTCTTGAATAGCTAACACCCATCGTGTTAGTCGGGAATTTGCTAGTCGACATTTCAATATAAAGGATGACGCCTGATTATCTGTGTGGAACTCGAAATGTGTACCATATAGGTATAGTCTGAATTTTCTGAGAGCGTTCATTATGGCGAGTATTTCTTTCTCAGAAGTACAATAATGCAACTCAGCGCCTTTGAGTGTTCTATTAGCGTATGCCATAACATGAAGACTACCTTGTTCGTCTTCCTGGTGCAACACGGCGCCGATAGCATACCCGATAGCGTCAGTATACATTACGTACTTCCTGCCCTGTTGTGGATGGAACAATGGTAAATTAGATTGGAACAGGCCCTTAACCCTCTCAAACGCCTCGTTCTGTTCAGAACCTCAATTCCACTTTTTATTTTTGCGTACCAGCTGTAACAAGGGGACTGTATATTCGGCGTATTTGCTGGTGAATTTCCTGTAGTATCCCGTGAGTCCAAGCAATGCTCGTAGTGCTTTGAGGTTCTTGGGAACGGGGAACTCCACAAGACTCCTGAGCTTCTCTGGGTCCGTACTGATGCCTGTAGCTGAGATTATATGTCAGAGGAACTTCATTCTAGACTTAATGAACTCGCACTTGTGTAGTTTGAGCTTGATGTTGGCTAACCTCAGCTTCTGGAAGACGCTCCTCAGATGCTCGAAGTGTTCTTCCAACGTGCGGGATATCACGAGGATGTCATCGACGAATATTACAGTGTAAGGGTCTACCTCAGGTCCTAGAGCTCTCTCGAGGCATCTTACAATAGCGGCGAGACTCGTGCTAAGGCCAAAAGGTACCACCTTGTGCTGATAGCATTTGTTATTAAATATAAATGCTGTATACTTACGATCTTGCTCGCACAGCGGGACCTGCCAGAAGCTTGCTGTTAGATCTAGCTTCGTGAGGTACCTGGCTCCTTCACATTTTATGAAGAGGTCCTCCGCTGTTGGTGCGCAGTCAAACACTTTTTCTACCAGACTATTTAAATTCCTTATATCCTGGCAGAGTCGGATCTCTCCAGTCTTCTGGCGGACGACTAGCAGTGGGTTGAGGAAGCTGCTATTAGATCTTTCTATAATATCTTCCTCCAACATCCGCTGTATCTCCTGTTGGACCTCAGCCTGGTATTTAATAGGTACCTGGTAGATTCTCCTTATGAACTTCTCCGGCTCTATGAGGTGGATCCTATGTTCATAAACCGACGAGGTTGAGTGCTCTTCACTGAAGATATCGCTGATCTCTTCCTGCAGCGACGACAATCTCCGTTCAGTTTGGGAATCTGAGGCTGTTTCCCCCTGTTCACCGTTTTTATAATGAATTACGTGTTTTGGTGGCCGTGTAATTTTAATTGTGTCACCATGCTTTTGTGTGAGTGTGTGTGTGTGTGTTCAATTTAAAGGTGTAACTAACATTGTCAATAGTACATTTTAATAAGTGTTTACTGGTGTTAAATTCCGCACGTATTTGCTCTAATACATCTACCCCAAATAAACACATCACATATTAAATTGTTTATACCTACCACACACACTTCAAATTGCACTTTTTCTAGCATAATAGTTAGATAGTATTGAGTGTCTATTTTTTCTTTGGTATCGGTAGCGGTTCGTATATAAAATTGATTTATTGGAAGTGATGGGGCCGTACGAAAATTCTTTTTGTTCGCACGCAGGAATCTTTCACTGACGCCGGAAACAACGCTGCCGGTGTCCAACAAAATTTGTGTGGGAACGCCGTTGACAAAGACGTGTAATCCCGGACACGCCGCGCTCACTGGCCTTTGTTGCGCGGGAACGGATTCTAGCAACGGATCCCTGACGTCCGGTGGGAACACATTATTAACGGGCACACAAGTTACATAATTAAAAGTACACTTTTCACACAATATATAATTCTTATAATTAGCATGCTTACATTTACATATTTTTGCTGAATTTATAGCGCGTCCTTGCTGGATGCGCATTTTGGCACGTTTTTTCTAGATTGGTAATTTTTTGATTTATTGTTTGAGTCCTTATTGTTTTGGGTGTCGCTGTCTTTCGCAGTTGTATCAGCTTTGGCTATTTCGACCGTTTGAATCGCTCTAATCGGGGCCCCATCGTTACCCTTACCTTCCCCCTTTGGTCTACCGACATTTTGTTTACCCTTGTACTCAAAGGTTTTGTTTGGCGGTTTTGACGGTGTCTGGGGTGGAGTAGAACTTGTACTTGGTCCCTGATCAGGTTGCTGATGGTATTGTACCCGCGTATTCTGCCCTTCGTTATTTCGGCGAAATTCAGGGTTATAACGCCACCCGCCCAAATCAAAAACCGTCTCGCTTTGGGACACTAGAATGAGCAGTTCATCGACCGTGCGTATACCCTGCGTAAACACAGCTACTCTTATATTGTGATTAAAATGATAGGCGAGTTTCGTGACTATGTCAATCTCCGAAAATGCTGGGGTTAAATGCTTTGCGCGCTCGACCTGCTGGATGATATAATTTTCTGCGGTAATACCCTTTTTCCTTTCAAAGCGGCCATATTCTAGTTCATTGCGTAAAAGTCTTTGCGTATGCGAATTCCAGTACCGGCTTTCAACTTTTTGTTTGAACTCCGCGTATGTGGACACTCTATCGCGTACAATGTTATACCATTTACGCGCCGAATCACGCATCGCGTTAACTACCCACTGTATTTTATCTTGATCTTCTAGTCTCGACCCTACCCTCGCCATTTCACTTTCACAGGCTAACAAAAATTCAATAGGGTTTTCGTTATTTTCCCCTGTAAAATACACACGATTTTTCTCATCGACAGGACCTTGTACCAACATATTAGGAGCGGATCTCCTGCGTCGCTCCTGTCGTACTTAAAAATTTCGTCGCTAAGTGTTTGTAATACACTCTCTTTATTAGAGTCTATGTTACATCGCGTCTCTACAATTGAAGCGTCGAGTCTATTTACTTGACGTTGCGTTTCTGTCGCGTCAGCTTGAATCTTTATCTCGAGCGAGTCGAATTTTTTCGCGACCTTTTGCGTTTGTTTTTCGCACCTGCTAATGTGCTCTTTGTACCGGCCCTCCATACGTGTGACTTGTTCGATAAACGATTTTTGCATTGTGGTCTCAAAAACATTAAACCGTTCATTTATATTGGTATCAACCGTATGTACTTTTTCACCGATTTCAGCGACTTTGGCGGTTAACTGTTTATTACTCTCACCGATTTCAACGACTTCAGCGGTTAACTCATGTACGCTTTCGTCTATTTTCGCGGTCAATTCTTTACTATTTTCTTTATTGCTTTCCGCGATTTCGGTGACTTTAACAGTTAATTGTTTACTCGTTTGTTTAATTTCCGTATTTATGTCGGCGTTGCTTTGGTCTAATGCGTCGGTTAGACTGACTTTTTGCGCCTCGATTTTGGATGTTAACTCTGCGTTATTCATTTCAGCATTGGCTGTTATTTGTTCAAATTTCGCGTTCATGTTAGCGGTTAATTCGGCATTTGTTTCCTCAAATTTCGCGTTGATATTAGCGGTCAAATCCGCACTCATTTGCGCGTTCATTTGCTGTATTTGTTTAAGTATATTTACCCATATCCATTTTAAATACACAACAATTTCAAATATAGAACAATTTCAAATAAACAGAATAGTTTCAAATACACAAAATAATTTCACTGCTGTACCACTACCAATCACAAAACTTTTTGGGGATTGTTCAGTTGGACGCCAGCTGTTTTAAGAGTTAAAACAGCAAAGTTAGTTTTATCGTGAATTAAATTTAATTTGAATTTAATTTCTGGCCCCACGTGCAGGGCGACATATGCAACTCTACTTATATGCGTTGTTGTTGTGTTGTGTTGTGTATGAGTACCTACCTGCTGTCCGATCTTGCGGTTTCTTCCGACTAGGGCGGGTGGATTTTGGATTTGAATTTCGCAAGTTAGTAATCTCAAATTTATGGCAACAACACACAAAATAAGTCACTTTAAAGGGGAAGAGTTTTGTGAGACTGGTAGGCTGTTTAGTACAACAATAAAACAATGCAATATGGTGTAATAAAACGTTGTTTATTACTCCAATAACACACAAGAATAAAAGGGTTATATTGTCAATTATCCTTACAGTCTAATCAATGAATTTACCTTGACTAATGTTTTTCAATTGGTTGATAATTGAAAAGAAGTTAAACTCGTTATTTGACAAGCTATTTGAAAGTACAATTTAATTAATTAATTTATTCAATTTAATTAAATTTCTTCAAATAAATTAGATTGAATTGTTAATAAAAATAAAATATAAAAACTCTGAAGTTAATTTGAATATTTTTCAAAAATAAATTAGGCGTGACAGTCTAGTTCACGTCATTTCATTTCTAGTGATTTGACTCTGTTATACTGCAGTATGAACTAATAATGAAATTGTTAGTTAAGATTTGTATAGCGCTTTCGTATTATTTCTATTGATTCTTAACTACAGCTTACTAATGACTTAGACTGCTATACAGATTATCAGAATGAATTTATTCTTATTTACTAGAGTCTTTGATTTTTGTATGGCACCTGAATTGTTTAAATTACAATGCTTTTAATTGAAAAATCAAGAAAATTTGATGTTGAAAATATAAATAAGTTGATTATGCTTTCCTGTTATTGAAGTGGATGGTAGAGTTGCTCCAAATTGTCCCTCGCTGGTCCCGGTCCGATCTGCTAGAGATAGTAATCTGCTTGGAGCTCCTGGATTCGGTCGTTGAGTTCAGAATTCGTCAACACTCTCCTCTCCTGCTGTTTGTTGAATATTTTAACGTCTACGGCTTTCTGCTGGAACTGGTTTACGTCCCTCGTCGATTCGCACGTCGCACGTCAGCGTGTGTGTGTGTGTTTCGTTCGAGTGGTAGCTCTGCTCGTCAGCTGTTCACCAATAGTTTAGACGGCCTCTCTGTCGTATTCTTGAAGTCTGGTCTTGTAGTCTGGTGGATCTCTTGCGTGCTTATGACCACAGCTTGTAGTACACAATAAGCTTGGTTGTTGTAATGAAGAGTATCACGACTTGACGCAATAATTACGAGTTGTACAGTTGATCTGTATTTACTATGTTCGTAATTATGTACGTTGACCACGTAGAGTCTTCTGATGAATCTTCACAACTATGGTTACGAGACGATCGAAGAATTACGTCCGTACTTCGCAAATACTGGCAGTAGAGTGATGGTTCAGCCCCAAAACACCGCGCTGGTCGGGATTTCGTCAAATGATTTAATTGGCTGACACACTCTCTCTACTACACAAAATTTGAATTCCCTTGGCCCGTGAGAATGAACTCAGATTCCCACAGACGGAGAATTAATATTATTACTAATTTTATTATCGCGGCGGATCTAAATTGTCGGTCCGGATTTCCTGTGATAGTTTATTTTGCAATATCTTGGTTGCAAACCAAGTTGTGCTAAATCTAAAATATACAATCTGTTGGAAATTATTATCTTTACAACATATTAAAAACTCATTAATGTAGCTCTATTCTTACAGAAGTTATTCAATTAAATTAATTAACTCTTTTATTTGTTAATTATATTGCGGAAAATTTGCGCACGTCATTATTAATATTTCGGCAAACATTTTGGCTATCTTGGATTTCGCCTTAATTTATTAGTTTCCGAGGTATTAATAATAAACAGTTTGGGGTGTGGCTCTTCCTTCTACAGCGAGCTGATTACATAACGGCCACGTGTGCGTCGTTTTACAAAGCATTATTTTCATCGCTACTACATACAAATGGAGTTTTGACTATTACAATTTATTTAAACATGATTTTAGTATACAGTCGACATATAACCCCAAATAATTGATATTTGGTGCTGTTATATACTCCCCTACCTATTTTTTAAAAAAAATGAGTGTAATAGTTACAGTTTTTTTTTTTCAATTATTATAAACGTATTTTGTAATCATTATACTTACTACTTATACATGTTATATTACTTATTTAAAACACACTATTCCAAAGACACATACTTATGTGTTAATGTTCTACCATTATATACAACTTAACTCATAATACATCCTATTAATAATATTATAAATGAAATTATTGTCCAGTCAAATGTTATCAGAACGGGTACTATCTAATCGCTGGCTTTAAGAATGTTTGTTTGTCAACAGCTGGCACGCGCGCGAAAGAATGTGCTGACTTTTTTTACAGTCGTTATCGCCTACCGCGTGGCGCTAATTGCTTGATCTACTTTCAACCGTGGGGAGCGGTAGTTATCGTGACGCAACTATTTCCTTCCTGTGTGTTTGTTTCGCTCTACACGCTCGTTAGCTACCGCGCTAGAAAAGCATTATTATTTATACACAAACTATCTACAATTATTATTAATAATATAAAACACAGTTAACTTATTTTAATTCTAATTATTATTTAATTAAATTATGATTAATTCTAAATATTATTTATTTTTTAAAGTCTTATTATTTTGTCCCGACGGGCCTTGGAATTTCATGCTACTCATAATATTTTCTTAAAGAGCTCGCATGATATTTACCTACTGTTTTTGTTCGGTCGAGCGTCGTAACGATAAATGTTTGAGGCGCGAGTTTCTGAGCCAAAAGATACGGACCGTTATATAGACGAAAAAACTTTGCGGCTACATTTATGTCTCTCCGGCCCACGGGGTTCGCCTTGAGCAGCACTTTCTCTCCTACTACAAAGTTAGTTAGTTTATGAGTGGTATTGAATTTGTCCGCCCTTTTTCGCCCTTTTTCAACTATTTTTTCCCTCACAAGTTGATTTTTACACTGAACCGGCAGAGGTAGATTATAAGTCTTTGGCCTGTTTAAATAATTATTCCAAAATCTCTTTGGCTTTGTTCCAGAGTCTAACTCTGCTGGTGTGTATTCAGTGGTATCGTGATAATTTTCGTTTATCGCCGTTTCAAAGAATGATAGGAACTCGGGCCATTTGCTTTGTTCCTTATAGCAATATATACGGAATATTTTACCGATTTCCCGATTCACCCTTTCGGCGAGGTTGCCCTGCGGTCGTCGTATCGAGGTGAGGATTGCTTTAACACCATTACGTTCCAGGGTTGCTGCCCAGTGTTTATTTTGGAATTACTTTCCCTGGTCGCTAAGCACGCTCATTATCGGTCCATGTTGTGGAATATACTTGTTAAGTATAATGTTTAAAACTGATTTTGTGGTGGGTCTAGGGATCGCGTAAAGGCTAACTTTTTTAGTGAATACATCGATACAAACTACAATGTGTTTTAGGTTTCTGGTAGCCTTGGGTAGTGGTCCCAGAAAGTCGGTGGCGATCATCTGTCCCTTACCGTCCGTTATCACATTTCCCATGGGAACGTAAGTGTGCAGATTTGGTGCTTTCGCGGTTTGACACGGATGACATGTTTTTAACAATTTACTTACCCTACGATACATGTTTGTAATTGTAAAATCCTCCTGTAATATTTTTACACATTTTACTGGAGATGCGTGCGCCATTTTTACATGTAATGAGTGTGTTACACACGCAAGCATAGCGGGAGATAATACCACCTTCAATTCGCCCTGTAACAATTTATACAATATATTGTCCTGTGTGAGGTAATGCGGATTTTGGTGAGCTGCTAACATTAGCTTTTTAGCAAGGAGTGCGAGGTCATTGACCCGCTCGCGTCCTACGTTCTGTAGCATATTGGTAGCTTCAGGCGCGACAGTGTATTGCATATTTAATACCCTCAACTCGTCGTCAGCTGTTTCGTATACCTCCTCCTTTTCTACGGGTGGATATCTGCTTAAGGTGTCTGCTGTGGTATTCTCTGATCCTTTGCAGTATTTAATAGTAAAGGAATACTCTTGAATAGCTAACACCCATCGTGTTAGTCGGGAATTTGCTAGTCGACATTTCAATATAAAGGATGACGCCTGATTATCTGTGTGGAACTCGAAATGTGTACCATATAGGTATAGTCTGAATTTTCTGAGAGCGTTCATTATGGCGAGTATTTCTTTCTCAGAAGTACAATAATGCAACTCAGCGCCTTTGAGTGTTCTATTAGCGTATGCCATAACATGAAGACTACCTTGTTCGTCTTCCTGGTGCAACACGGCGCCGATAGCATACCCGATAGCGTCAGTATACATTACGTACTTCCTGCCCTGTTGTGGATGGAACAATGGTAAATTAGATTGGAACAGGCCCTTAACCCTCTCAAACGCCTCGTTCTGTTCAGAACCTCAATTCCACTTTTTATTTTTGCGTACCAGCTGTAACAAGGGGACTGTATATTCGGCGTATTTGCTGGTGAATTTCCTGTAGTATCCCGTGAGTCCAAGCAATGCTCGTAGTGCTTTGAGGTTCTTGGGAACGGGGAACTCCACAAGACTCCTGAGCTTCTCTGGGTCCGTACTGATGCCTGTAGCTGAGATTATATGTCAGAGGAACTTCATTCTAGACTTAATGAACTCGCACTTGTGTAGTTTGAGCTTGATGTTGGCTAACCTCAGCTTCTGGAAGACACTCCTCAGATGCTCGAAGTGTTCTTCCAACGTGCGGGATATCACGAGGATGTCATCGACGAATATTACAGTGTAAGGGTCTACCTCAGGTCCTAGAGCTCTCTCGAGGCATCTTACAATAGCGGCGAGACTCGTGCTAAGGCCAAAAGGTACCACCTTGTGCTGATAGCATTTGTTATTAAATATAAATGCTGTATACTTACGATCTTGCTCGCACAGCGGGACCTGCCAGAAGCTTGCTGTTAGATCTAGCTTCGTGAGGTACCTGGCTCCTTCACATTTTATGAAGAGGTCCTCCGCTGTTGGTGCGCAGTCAAACACTTTTTCTACCAGACTATTTAAATTCCTCATATCCAGGCAGAGTCGGATCTCTCCAGTCTTCTGGCGGACGACTAGCAGTGGGTTGAGGAAGCTGCTATTAGATCTTTCTATAATATCTTCCTCCAACATCCGCTGTATCTCCTGTTGGACCTCAGCCTGGTATTTAATAGGTACCTGGTAGATTCTCCTTATGAACTTCTCCGGCTCTATGAGGTGGATCCTATGTTCATAAACCGACGAGGTTGAGTGCTCTTCACTGAAGATATCGCTGATCTCTTCCTGCAGCGACGACAATCTCCGTTCAGTTTGGGAATCTGAGGCTGTTTCCCCCTGTTCACCGTTTTTATAATGAATTACGTGTTTTGGTGGCCGTGTAATTTTAATTGTGTCACCATGCTTTTGTGTGAGTGTGTGTGTGTGTGTTCAATTTAAAGGTGTAACTAACATTGTCAATAGTACATTTTAATAAGTGTTTACTGGTGTTAAATTCCGCACGTATTTGCTCTAATACATCTACCCCAAATAAACACATCACATATTAAATTGTTTATACCTACCACACACACTTCAAATTGCACTTTTTCTAGCATAATAGTTAGATAGTATTGAGTGTCTATTTTTTCTTTGGTATCGGTAGCGGTTCGTATATAAAATTGATTTATTGGAAGTGATGGGGCCGTACGAAAATTCTTTTTGTTCGCACGCAGGAATCTTTCACTGACGCCGGAAACAACGCTGCCGGTGTCCAACAAAATTTGTGTGGGAACGCCGTTGACAAAGACGTGTAATCCCGGACACGCCGCGCTCACTGGCCTTTGTTGCGCGGGAACGGATTCTAGCAACGGATCCCTGACGTCCGGTGGGAACACATTATTAACGGGCACACAAGTTACATAATTAAAAGTACACTTTTCACACAATATATAATTCTTATAATTAGCATGCTTACATTTACATATTTTTGCTGAATTTATAGCGCGTCCTTGCTGGATGCGCATTTTGGCACGTTTTTTCTAGATTGGTAATTTTTTGATTTATTGTTTGAGTCCTTATTGTTTTGGGTGTCGCTGTCTTTCGCAGTTGTATCAGCTTTGGCTATTTCGACCGTTTGAATCGCTCTAATCGGGGCCCCATCGTTACCCTTACCTTCCCCCTTTGGTCTACCGACATTTTGTTTACCCTTGTACTCAAAGGTTTTGTTTGGCGGTTTTGACGGTGTCTGGGGTGGAGTAGAACTTGTACTTGGTCCCTGATCAGGTTGCTGATGGTATTGTACCCGCGTATTCTGCCCTTCGTTATTTCGGCGAAATTCAGGGTTATAACGCCACCCGCCCAAATCAAAAACCGTCTCGCTTTGGGACACTAGAATGAGCAGTTCATCGACCGTGCGTATACCCTGCGTAAACACAGCTACTCTTATATTGTGATTAAAATGATAGGCGAGTTTCGTGACTATGTCAATCTCCGAAAATGCTGGGGTTAAATGCTTTGCGCGCTCGACCTGCTGGATGATATAATTTTCTGCGGTAATACCCTTTTTCCTTTCAAAGCGGCCATATTCTAGTTCATTGCGTAAAAGTCTTTGCGTATGCGAATTCCAGTACCGGCTTTCAACTTTTTGTTTGAACTCCGCGTATGTGGACACTCTATCGCGTACAATGTTATACCATTTACGCGCCGAATCACGCATCGCGTTAACTACCCACTGTATTTTATCTTGATCTTCTAGTCTCGACCCTACCCTCGCCATTTCACTTTCACAGGCTAACAAAAATTCAATAGGGTTTTCGTTATTTTCCCCTGTAAAATACACACGATTTTTCTCATCGACAGGACCTTGTACCAACATATTAGGAGCGGATCTCCTGCGTCGCTCCTGTCGTACTTAAAAATTTCGTCGCTAAGTGTTTGTAATACACTCTCTTTATTAGAGTCTATGTTACATCGCGTCTCTACAATTGAAGCGTCGAGTCTATTTACTTGACGTTGCGTTTCTGTCGCGTCAGCTTGAATCTTTATCTCGAGCGAGTCGAATATTTTCGCGACCTTTTGCGTTTGTTTTTCGCACCTGCTAATGTGCTCTTTGTACCGGCCCTCCATACGTGTGACTTGTTCGATAAACGATTTTTGCATTGTGGTCTCAAAAACATTAAACCGTTCATTTATATTGGTATCAACCGTATGTACTTTTTCACCGATTTCAGCGACTTTGGCGGTTAACTGTTTATTACTCTCACCGATTTCAACGACTTCAGCGGTTAACTCATGTACGCTTTCGTCTATTTTCGCGGTCAATTCTTTACTATTTTCTTTATTGCTTTCCGCGATTTCGGTGACTTTAACAGTTAATTGTTTACTCGTTTGTTTAATTTCCGTATTTATGTCGGCGTTGCTTTGGTCTAATGCGTCGGTTAGACTGACTTTTTGCGCCTCGATTTTGGATGTTAACTCTGCGTTATTCATTTCAGCATTGGCTGTTATTTGTTCAAATTTCGCGTTCATGTTAGCGGTTAATTCGGCATTTGTTTCCTCAAATTTCGCGTTGATATTAGCGGTCAAATCCGCACTCATTTGCGCGTTCATTTGCTGTATTTGTTTAAGTATATTTACCCATATCCATTTTAAATACACAACAATTTCAAATATAGAACAATTTCAAATAAACAGAATAGTTTCAAATACACAAAATAATTTCACTGCTGTACCACTACCAATCACAAAACTTTTTGGGGATTGTTCAGTTGGACGCCAGCTGTTTTAAGAGTTAAAACAGCAAAGTTAGTTTTAACGTGAATTAAATTTAATTTGAATTTAATTTCTGGCCCCACGTGCAGGGCGACATATGCAACTCTACTTATATGCGTTGCTGTTGTGTTGTGTTGTGTATGAGTACCTACCTGCTGTCCGATCTTGCGGTTTCTTCCGACTAGGGCGGGTGGATTTTGGATTTGAATTTCGCAAGTTAGTAATCTCAAATTTATGGCAACAACACACAAAATAAGTCACTTTAAAGGGGAAGAGTTTTGTGAGACTGGTAGGCTGTTTAGTACAACAATAAAACAATGCAATATGGTGTAATAAAACGTTGTTTATTACTCCAATAACACACAAGAATAAAAGGGTTATATTGTCAATTATCCTTACAGTCTAATCAATGAATTTACCTTGACTAATGTTTTTCAATTGGTTGATAATTGAAAAGAAGTTAAACTCGTTATTTGACAAGCTATTTGAAAGTACAATTTAATTAATTAATTTATTCAATTTAATTAAATTTCTTCAAATAAATTAGATTGAATTGTTAATAAAAATAAAATATAAAAACTCTGAAGTTAATTTGAATATTTTTCAAAAATAAATTAGGCGTGACAGTCTAGTTCACGTCATTTCATTTCTAGTGATTTGACTCTGTTATACTGCAGTATGAACTAATAATGAAATTGTTAGTTAAGATTTGTATAGCGCTTTCGTATTATTTCTATTGATTCTTAACTACAGCTTACTAATGACTTAGACTGCTATACAGATTATCAGATTGAATTTATTCTTATTTACTAGAGTCTTTGATTTTTGTATGGCACCTGAATTGTTTAAATTACAATGCTTTTAATTGAAAAATCAAGAAAATTTGATGTTGAAAATATAAATAAGTTGATTATGCTTTCCTGTTATTGAAGTGGATGGTAGAGTTGCTCCAAATTGTCCCTCGCTGGTCCCGGTCCGATCTGCTAGAGATAGTAATCTGCTTGGAGCTCCTGGATTCGGTCGTTGAGTTCAGAATTCGTCAACACTCTCCTCTCCTGCTGTTTGTTGAATATTTTAACGTCTACGGCTTTCTGCTGGAACTGGTTTACGTCCCTCGTCGATTCGCACGTCGCACGTCAGCGTGTGTGTGTGTGTTTCGTTCGAGTGGTAGCTCTGCTCGTCAGCTGTTCACCAATAGTTTAGACGGCCTCTCTGTCGTATTCTTGAAGTCTGGTCTTGTAGTCTGGTGGATCTCTTGCGTGCTTATGACCACAGCTTGTAGTACACAATAAGCTTGGTTGTTGTAATGAAGAGTATCACGACTTGACGCAATAATTACGAGTTGTACAGTTGATCTGTATTTACTATGTTCGTAATTATGTACGTTGACCACGTAGAGTCTTCTGATGAATCTTCACAACTATGGTTACGAGACGATCGAAGAATTACGTCCGTACTTCGCAAATACTGGCAGTAGAGTGATGGTTCAGCCCCAAAACACCGCGCTGGTCGGGATTTCGTCAAATGATTTAATTGGCTGACACACTCTCTCTACTACACAAAATTTGAATTCCCTTGGCCCGTGAGAATGAACTCAGATTCCCACAGACGGAGAATTAATATTATTACTAATTTTATTATCGCGGCGGATCTAAATTGTCGGTCCGGATTTCCTGTGATAGTTTATTTTGCAATATCTTGGTTGCAAACCAAGTTGTGCTAAATCTAAAATATACAATCTGTTGGAAATTATTATCTTTACAACATATTAAAAACTCATTAATGTAGCTCTATTCTTACAGAAGTTATTCAATTAAATTAATTAACTCTTTTATTTGTTAATTATATTGCGGAAAATTTGCGCACGTCATTATTAATATTTCGGCAAACATTTTGGCTATCTTGGATTTCGCCTTAATTTATTAGTTTCCGAGGTATTAATAATAAACAGTTTGGGGTGTGGCTCTTCCTTCTACAGCGAGCTGATTACATAACGGCCACGTGTGCGTCGTTTTACAAAGCATTATTTTCATCGCTACTACATACAAATGGAGTTTTGACTATTACAATTTATTTAAACATGATTTTAGTATACAGTCGACATATAACCCCAAATAATTGATATTTGGTGCTGTTATATACTCCCCTACCTATTTTTTAAAAAAAATGAGTGTAATAGTTACAGTTTTTTTTTTTCAATTATTATAAACGTATTTTGTAATCATTATACTTACTACTTATACATGTTATATTACTTATTTAAAACACACTATTCCAAAGACACATACTTATGTGTTAATGTTCTACCATTATATACAACTTAACTCATAATACATCCTATTAATAATATTATAAATGAAATTATTGTCCAGTCAAATGTTATCAGAACGGGTACTATCTAATCGCTGGCTTTAAGAATGTTTGTTTGTCAACAGCTGGCACGCGCGCGAAAGAATGTGCTGACTTTTTTTACAGTCGTTATCGCCTACCGCGTGGCGCTAATTGCTTGACCTACTTTCAACCGTGGGGAGCGGTAGTTATCGTGACGCAACTATTTCCTTCCTGTGTGTTTGTTTCGCTCTACACGCTCGTTAGCTACCGCGCTAGAAAAGCATTATTATTTATACACAAACTATCTACAATTATTATTAATAATATAAAACACAGTTAATTTATTTTAATTCTAATTATTATTTAATTAAATTATGATTAATTCTAAATATTATTTATTTTTTAAAGTCTTATTATTTTGTCCCGACGGGCCTTGGAATTTCATGCTACTCATAATATTTTCTTAAAGAGCTCGCATGATATTTACCTACTGTTTTTGTTCGGTCGAGCGTCGTAACGATAAATGTTTGAGGCGCGAGTTTCTGAGCCAAAAGATACGGACCGTTATGTAGACGAAAAAACTTTGCGGATACATTTATGTCTCTCCGGCCCACGGGGTTCGCCTTGAGCAGCACTTTCTCTCCTACTACAAAGTAAGTTAGTTTATGAGTGGTATTGAATTTGTCCGCCCTTTTTCGCCCTTTTTCAACTATTTTTTCCCTCACAAGTTGATTTTTACACTGAACCGGCAGAGGTAGATTATAAGTCTTTGGCCTGCTTAAATAATTATTCCAAAATCTCTCTGGCTTTGTTCCAGAGTCTAACTCTGCTGGTGTGTATTCAGTGGTATCGGGATAATTTTCGTTTATCGCCGTTTCAAAGAATGATAGGAACTCGGGCCATTTGCTTTGTTCCTTATAGCAATATATACGGAATATTTTACCGATTTCCCGATTCACCCTTTCGGCGAGGTTGCCCTGCGGTCGTCGTATCGAGGTGAGGATTGCTTTAATACCATTACGTTCCAGGGTTGCTGCCCAGTGTTTATTTTGGAATTACTTTCCCTGGTCGCTAAGCACGCTCCTTATCGGTCCATGTTGTGGAATATACTTGTTAAGTATAATGTTTAAAACGGATTTTGTGGTGGGTCTAGGGATCGCGTAAAGGCTAACTTTTTTAGTGAATACATCGACACAAACTACAATGTGTTTTAGGTTTCTGGTAGCCTTGGGTAGTGGTCCCAGAAAGACGGTGGCGATCATCTGTCCCTTACCGTCCGTTATCACATTTCCCATGGGAACGTAAGTGTGCAAATTTGGTGCTTTCGCGGTTTGACACGGATGACATGTTTTTAACAATTTACTTACCCTACGATACATGTTTGTAATTGTAAAATCCTCCTGTAATATTTTTAAACATTTTACTGGAGATGCGTGCGCCATTTTTACATGTAATGAGTGTGTTACACACGCAAGCATAGCGGGAGATAATACCACCTTCCATTCGCCCTGTAACAATGTATACAATATATTGTCCTGTATGAGGTAATGCGGATTTTGGTGAGCTGCTAACATTAGCTTTTTAGCAAGGAGTGCGAGGTCATTGTCCTGCTCGCGTCCTACGTTCTGTAGCATATTGGTAGCTTCAGGCGCGACAGTGTATTGCATATTTAATACCCTCAACTCGTCGTCAGCTGTTTCGTATACCTCCTCCTTTTCTACGGGCGGATATCTGCTTAAGGTGTCTGCTGTGGTATTCTCTGATCCTTTGCAGTATTTAATAGTAAAGGAATACTCTTGAATAGCTAACACCCATCATGTTAGTCGGGAATTTGCTAGTCGACATTTCAATATAAAGGATGACGCCTGATTATCTGTGTGGAACTCGAAATGGGTACCATATAGGTATAGTCTGAATTTTCTGAGAGCGTTCATTATGGCGAGTATTTCTTTCTCAGAAGTACAATAATGCAACTCAGCGCCTTTGAGTGTTCTATTAGCGTATGCCACAACATGAAGACTACCTTGTTCGTCTTCCTGGTGCAACACGGCGCCGATAGCATACCCGGTAGCGTCAGTATACATTACGTACTTCCTGCCCTGTTGTGGATGGAACAATGGTAAATTAGATTGGAACAGGCCCTTAACCCTCTCAAACGCCTCGTTCTGTTCAGAACCCCATTTCCACTTTATATTTTTGCGTACCAGCTGTAACAAGGGGACTGTATATTCGGCGTATTTGCTGGTGAATTTCCTGTAGTATCCCGTGAGTCCAAGAAATGCTCGTAGTGCTTTGAGGTCCTTGGGAACCGGGAACTCCACAAGACTCCTGAGCTTCTCTGGGTCCGTACTGATGCGTGTAGCTGAGATTATATGTCAGAGGAACTTCATTCTAGACTTAATGAACTCGCACTTGTGTAGTTTGAGCTTGATGTTGGCTAACCTCAGCTTCTGGAAGACGCTCCTGAGATGCTCGAAGTGTTCTTCCAACGTGCGGGATATCACGAGGATGTCATCGACGAATATTGCAGTGTAAGGGTCTACCTCAGGTCCTAGAGCTCTCTCGAGGCATCTTACAATAGCGGCGAGACTCGTGCTAAGGCCAAATGGTACCACCTTGTGCTGATAGCATTTGTTATTAAATATAAATGCTGTATACTTACGATTTTGCTCGCACAGCGGGACCTGCCAGAAGCTTGCTGTTAGATCTAGCTTCGTGAGGTACCTGGCTCCTTCACATTTTATGAAGAGGTCCTCCGCTGTTGGTGCGCAGTCAAACTATTTTTCTACCAGCCTATTTAAATTCCTCATATCCAGGCAGAGTCGGATCTCTCCAGTCTTCTGGCGGACGACTAGCAGTGGGTTGAGGAAGCTGCTATTAGATCTTTCTATAATATCTTCCTCCAACATCCGCTGTATCTCCTGTTGGACCTCGGCCTGGTATTTAATAGGTACCTGGTAGATTCTCCTTATGAACTTCTCCGGCTCTATGAGGTGGATCCTATGTTCATAAACCGACGAGGTTGAGTGCTCTTCACTGAAGATATCGCTGAACTCTTCCTGCAGCGACGACAATCTCCGTTCAGTTTGGGAATCTAAGGCTGTTTCCCCCTGTTCACCGTTTTTATAATGAATTACGTGTTTTGGTGGCCGTGTAATTTTAATTGGGTCACCATGCTTTTGTGTGAGTGTGTGTGTGTGTTCAATTTAAAGGTGTAACTAACATTGTCAATAGTACATTTTAATAAGTGTTTACTGGTGTTAAATTCCGCACGTATTTGCTCTAATACATCTACCCCAAATAAACACATCACATATTAAATTGTTTATACCTACCACACACACTTCAAATTGCACTTTTTCTAGCATAATACTTAGATAGTGTTGAGTGTCTATTTTTTCTTTGGTATCGGTAGCGGTTCGTATATAAAATTGATTTATTGGAAGTGATGGGGCCGTACGAAAATACTTTTTGTTCGCACGCAGGAATCTTTCACTGACGCCGGAAACAACGCTGCCGGTGTCCAACAAAATTTGTGTGGGAACGCCGTTGACAAAGACGTGTAATCCCGGACACGCCGCGCTCACTGGCCTTTGTTGCGCGGGACCGGATTCTAGCAACGGATCCCTGACGTCCGGTGGGAACACATTATTAACGGGCACACAAATTACATAATTAAAAGTACACTTTTCACACAATATATAATTCTTATAATTAGCATGCTTACATTTACATATTTTTGCCGAATTTATAGCGCGTCCTTGCTGGATGCGCATTTTGGCACGATTTTTGTAGATTGGTAATTTTTTGATTTATTGTTTGGGTCCTTATTGTTTTGGGTGTCGCTGTCTTTCGCAGTTGTATCAGCTTTGGCTATTTCGACCGTTTGAATCGCTCTAATCGCGGCCCCATCGTTACCCTTACCTTGCCCCTTTGGTCTACCGACATTTTGTTTACCCTTGTACTCAAAGGTTTTGTTTGGCGGTTTTGACGGTGTCTGGGGTGGAGTAGAACTTGTACTTGGTCCCTGATCAGGTTGCTGATGGTATTGTTCCCGCGTATTCTGCCCTTCGTTATTTCGGCGAAATTCAGGTTTATAACGCCACCCGCCCAAATCAAAAACCGTCTCGCTTTGGGACACTAGAATGAGCAGTTCATCGACCGTGCGTATACCCTGCGTAAACACAGCTACTCTTATATTGTGATTAAAATGATAGGCGAGTTTCCTGACTATGTCAATCTCCGAAAATGCTGGGGTTAAATGCTTTGCGCGCTCGACCTGCTGGATGATATAATTTTCTGCGGTAATAACCATTTTCCTTTCAAAGCGGCCATATTCTAGTTCATTGCGTAAAAGTCTTTGCGTATGCGAATTCCAGTACCGGCTTTCAACTTTTTGTTTGAACTCCGCGTATGTGGACACTCTATCGCGTACAATGTTATACCATTTACGCGCCGAATCACGCATCGCGTTAACTACCCACTGTATTTTATCTTGATCTTCCAGTCTCGACCCTACCCTCGCCATTTCACTTTCACAGGCTAACAAAAATTCAATAGGGTTTTCGTTATTTTCCCCTGTAAAATACACACGATTTTTCTCATCGACAGGACCTTGTACCAACATATTAGGAGCGGATCTCCTGCGTACCTCCTGTCGTACTTTCAAAATTTCGTCGCTAAGTGTTTGTAATACACTCTCTTTATTAGAGTCTATGTTAGATCGCGTCTCTACAATTGAAGCGTCGAGTCTATTTACTTGACGTTGCGTTTCTGTCGCGTCAGCTTGAATCTTTATCTCGAGCGAGTCGAATTTTTTCGCGACCTTTTGCTTTTGTTTTTCGCACCTGCTAATGTGCTCTTTGTACCGGCCCTCCATACGTGTCACTTGTTCGATAAACGATTTTTGCATTGTGGTCTCAAAAACATTAAACCGTTCATTTATATTGGTATCAACCGTATGTACTTTTTCACCGATTTCAGCGACTTTGGCGGTTAACTGTTTATTACTCTCACCGATTTCAACGACTTCAGCGGTTAACTCATGTACGCTTTCGTCTATTTTCGCGGTCAATTCTTTACTATTTTCTTTATTGCTTTCCGCGATTTCGGTGACTTTAACAGTTAATTGTTTTCTCGTTTGTTTAATTTTTGTATTTATGTCGGCGTTGCTTTGGTCTAATGCGTCGGTTAGACTGACTCTTTGCGCCTCGATTTTGGATGTTAACTCTGCGTTATTCATTTCAGCATTGGCTGTTATTTGTTCAAATTTCGCGTTCATGTTAGCGGTTAATTCGGCATTTGTTTTCTCAAATTTGGCGTTGATATTAGCGGTCAAATCCGCACTCATTTGCGCGTTCATTTGCTGTATTTGTTTAAGTATTTTATCCATATCCATTTTAAATACACAACAATTTCAAATATAGAACAATTTCAAATAAACAGAATAGTTTCAAATACACAAAATAATTTCACTGCTGTACCACTACCAATCACAAAACTTTTTGTGGATTGTTCAGTTGGACGCCAGCTGTTTTAAGAGTTAAAACAGCAAAGTTAGTTTTAACGTGAATTAAATTTAATTTGAATTTAATTTCTGGCCCCACGTGCAGGGCGACATATGCAACTCTACTTATATGCGTTGCTGTTGTGTTGTGTTGTGTATGAGTACCTACCTGCTGTCCGATCTTGCGGTTTCTTCCGACTAGGGCGTGTGGATTTTGGATTTGAATTTCGCAAGTTAGTAATCTCAAATTTATGGCAACAACACACAAAATAAGTCACTTTAAAGGGGAAGAGTTTTGTGAGACTGGTAGGCTGTTTAGTACAACAATAAAACAATGCAATATGGTGTAATAAAACGTTGTTTATTACTCCAATAACACACAAGAATAAAAGGGTTATATTGTCAATTATCCTTACAGTCTAATCAATGAATTTACCTTGACTAATGTTTTTCAATTGGTTGATAATTGAAAAGAAGTTAAACTCGTTATTTGACAAGCTATTTGCAAGTACAATTTAATTAATTAATTTATTCAATTTAATTAAAATTTTTCAAATAAATTAGATTGAATTGTTAATAAAAATAAAATATAAAAACTCTGAAGTTATTTTGAATATTATTCAAAAATAAATTAGGCGTGACAGTCTAGTTCACGTCATTTCATTTCTAGTGATTTGACTCTGTTATACTGCAGTATGAACTAATAACGAAATTGTTAGTTAAGATTTGTATAGCGCTTTCGTATTATTTCTATTGATTCTTAACTACAGCTTACTAATGACTTAGACTGCTATACAGATTATCACAATAAATTTATTCTTATTTACTAGAGTCTTTGATTTTTGTATGGCACCTGAATTGTTTAAATTACAATGCTTTTAATTGAAAAATCAAGAAAATTTGATGTTGAAAATATAAATAAGTTGATTTTGCTTTCCTGTTATTGAAGTGGATGGTAGAGTTGCTCCAAATTGTCCCTCGCTGGTCCCGGTCCGATCTGCTAGAGATAGTAATCTGCTTGGAGCTCCTGGATTCGGTCGTTGAGTTCAGAATTCGTCAACATTCTCCTCTCCTGCTGTTTGTTGAATATTTTAACGTCTACGGCTTTCTGCTGGAACTGGTTTACGTCCCTCGTCGATTCGCACGTCGCACGTCAGCGTGTGTGTGTGTGTTTCGTTCGAGTGGTAGCTCTGCTCGTCAGCTGTTCACCAATAGTTTAGACGGCCTCTTTGTCGTATTCTTGAAGTCTGGTCTTGTAGTCTGGTGGATCTCTTGCGTGCTTATGACCACAGCTTGTAGTACACAATAAGCTTGGTTGTTGTAATGAAGAGTATCACGACTTGACGCAATAATTACGAGTTGTACAGTTGATCTGTATTTACTATGTTCGTAATTATGTACGTTGACCACGTAGAGTCTTCTGATGAATCTCCACAACTATGGTTACGAGACGATCGAAGAATTACGTCCGTACTTCGCAAATACTGGCAGTAGAGTGATGGTTCAGCCACAAAACACCGCGCTGGTCGGGATTTCGTCAAATGATTTGATTGGCTGACACAATCTCTCTACTACACAAAATTTGAATTCCCTTGGTCCGTGAGAATGAAGTCAGATTCCCCCAGACGGAGAATTAATATTATTACTAATATTATTATCCCGGCGGAACTAAATTGTCGGTCCGGATTTCCTGTGATAGATTTATTTTGCAATATCTTGGTTGCAAACCAAGTTGTGCTAAATCTAAAATATACAATCTGTAGGAAATTATTATCTTTACAACATATTAAAAACTCATTAATGTAGCTCTATTCTTACAGAAGTTATTCAATTAAATTAATTAACTCTTTTATTTGTTAATTATATTGCGGAAAATTTGCGCACGTCATTATTAATATTTCGGCAAACATTTTGGATATCTTGGATTTCGCCTTAATTTATTAGTTTCCGAGATATTAATAATTAACAGTTTGGGGTGTGGCTCTTCCTTCTACAGCGAGCTGATTACATAACGGCCACGTGTGCGTCGTTTTACAAAGCATTATTTTCATCGCTACTACATACAAATGGAGTTTTGACTATTACAATTTATTTAAACATGATTTTAGTATACAGTCGACATATAACCCCAAATAATTGATATTTGGTGCTGTTATATACTCCCCTACCTATTTTAAAAAAAAAATGAGTGTAATAGTTACAGTTTTTTTTTTCAATTATTATAAACGTATTTTGTAATCATTATACTTACTACTTATACATGTTATATTACTTATTTAAAACACACTATTCCAAAGACACATACTTATGTGTTAATGTTCTACCATTATATACAACTTAACTCATAATACATCCTATTAATAATATTATAAATGAAATTATTGTCCAGTCAAATGTTATCAGAACGGGTACTATCTAATCGCTGGCTTTAAGAATGTTTGTTTGTCAACAGCTGGCACGCGCGCGAAAGAATGTGCTGACTTTGTTTACAGTCGTTATCGCCTACCGCGTGGCGCTAATTGCTTGACCTACTTTCAACCGTGGGGAGCGGTAGTTATCGTGACGCAACTATTTCCTTCCTGTGTGTTTGTTTCGCTCTACACGCTCGTTAGCTACCGCGCTAGAAAAGCATTATTATTTATACACAAACTATCTACAATTATTATTAATAATATAAAACACAGTTAATTTATTTTAATTCTAATTATTATTTAATTAAATTATGATTAATTCTAAATATTATTTATTTTTTAAAGTCTTATTATTTTGTCCCGACGGGCCTTGGAATTTCATGCTACTCATAATATTTTCTTAAAGAGCTCGCATGATATTTACCTACTGTTTTTGTTCGGTCGAGCGTCGTAACGATAAATGTTTGAGGCGCGAGTTTCTGAGCCAAAAGATACGGACCGTTATATAGACGAAAAAACTTTGCGGCTACATTTATGTCTCTCCGGCCCACGGGGTTCGCCTTGAGCAGCACTTTCTCTCCTACTACAAAGTTAGTTAGTTTATGAGTGGTATTGAATTTGTCCGCCCTTTTTCGCCCTTTTTCAACTATTTTTTCCCTCACAAGTTGATTTTTACACTGAACCGGCAGAGGTAGATTATAAGTCTTTGGCCTGCTTAAATAATTATTCCAAAATCTCTCTGGCTTTGTTCCAGAGTCTAACTCTGCTGGTGTGTATTCAGTGGTATCGGGATAATTTTCGTTTATCGCCGTTTCAAAGAATGATAGGAACTCGGGCCATTTGCTTTGTTCCTTATAGCAATATATACGGAATATTTTACCGATTTCCCGATTCACCCTTTCGGCGAGGTTGCCCTGCGGTCGTCGTATCGAGGTGAGGATTGCTTTAATACCATTACGTTCCAGGGTTGCTGCCCAGTGTTTATTTTGGAATTACTTTCCCTGGTCGCTAAGCACGCTCCTTATCGGTCCATGTTGTGGAATATACTTGTTAAGTATAATGTTTAAAACGGATTTTGTGGTGGGTCTAGGGATCGCGTAAAGGCTAACTTTTTTAGTGAATACATCGACACAAACTACAATGTGTTTTAGGTTTCTGGTAGCCTTGGGTAGTGGTCCCAGAAAGACGGTGGCGATCATCTGTCCCTTACCGTCCGTTATCACATTTCCCATGGGAACGTAAGTGTGCAAATTTGGTGCTTTCGCGGTTTGACACGGATGACATGTTTTTAACAATTTACTTACCCTACGATACATGTTTGTAATTGTAAAATCCTCCTGTAATATTTTTAAACATTTTACTGGAGATGCGTGCGCCATTTTTACATGTAATGAGTGTGTTACACACGCAAGCATAGCGGGAGATAATACCACCTTCCATTCGCCCTGTAACAATGTATACAATATATTGTCCTGTATGAGGTAATGCGGATTTTGGTGAGCTGCTAACATTAGCTTTTTAGCAAGGAGTGCGAGGTCATTGTCCTGCTCGCGTCCTACGTTCTGTAGCATATTGGTAGCTTCAGGCGCGACAGTGTATTGCATATTTAATACCCTCAACTCGTCGTCAGCTGTTTCGTATACCTCCTCCTTTTCTACGGGCGGATATCTGCTTAAGGTGTCTGCTGTGGTATTCTCTGATCCTTTGCAGTATTTAATAGTAAAGGAATACTCTTGAATAGCTAACACCCATCATGTTAGTCGGGAATTTGCTAGTCGACATTTCAATATAAAGGATGACGCCTGATTATCTGTGTGGAACTCGAAATGGGTACCATATAGGTATAGTCTGAATTTTCTGAGAGCGTTCATTATGGCGAGTATTTCTTTCTCAGAAGTACAATAATGCAACTCAGCGCCTTTGAGTGTTCTATTAGCGTATGCCACAACATGAAGACTACCTTGTTCGTCTTCCTGGTGCAACACGGCGCCGATAGCATACCCGGTAGCGTCAGTATACATTACGTACTTCCTGCCCTGTTGTGGATGGAACAATGGTAAATTAGATTGGAACAGGCCCTTAACCCTCTCATACGCCTCTTTCTGTTCAGAACCCCATTTCCACTTTATATTTTTGCGTACCAGCTGTAACAAGGGGACTGTATATTCGGCGTATTTGCTGGTGAATTTCCTGTAGTATCCCGTGAGTCCAAGAAATGCTCGTAGTGCTTTGAGGTCCTTGGGAACCGGGAACTCCACAAGACTCCTGAGCTTCTCTGGGTCCGTACTGATGCGTGTAGCTGAGATTATATGTCAGAGGAACTTCATTCTAGACTTAATGAACTCGCACTTGTGTAGTTTGAGCTTGATGTTGGCTAACCTCAGCTTCTGGAAGACGCTCCTGAGATGCTCGAAGTGTTCTTCCAACGTGCGGGATATCACGAGGATGTCATCGACGAATATTGCAGTGTAAGGGTCTACCTCAGGTCCTAGAGCTCTCTCGAGGCATCTTACAATAGCGGCGAGACTCGTGCTAAGGCCAAATGGTACCACCTTGTGCTGATAGCATTTGTTATTAAATATAAATGCTGTATACTTACGATTTTGCTCGCACAGCGGGACCTGCCAGAAGCTTGCTGTTAGATCTAGCTTCGTGAGGTACCTGGCTCCTTCACATTTTATGAAGAGGTCCTCCGCTGTTGGTGCGCAGTCAAACTCTTTTTCTACCAGCCTATTTAAATTCCTCATATCCAGGCAGAGTCGGATCTCTCCAGTCTTCTGGCGGACGACTAGCAGTGGGTTGAGGAAGCTGCTATTAGATCTTTCTGTAATATCTTCCTCCAACATCCGCTGTATCTCCTGTTGGACCTCGGCCTGGTATTTAATAGGTACCTGGTAGATTCTCCTTATGAACTTCTCCGGCTCTATGAGGTGGATCCTATGTTCATAAACCGACGAGGTTGAGTGCTCTTCACTGAAGATATCGCTGAACTCTTCCTGCAGCGACGACAATCTCCGTTCAGTTTGGGAATCTAAGGCTGTTTCCCCCTGTTCACCGTTTTTATAATGAATTACGTGTTTTGGTGGCCGTGTAATTTTAATTGGGTCACCATGCTTTTGTGTGAGTGTGTGTGTGTGTTCAATTTAAAGGTGTAACTAACATTGTCAATAGTACATTTTAATAAGTGTTTACTGGTGTTAAATTCCGCACGTATTTGCTCTAATACATCTACCCCAAATAAACACATCACATATTAAATTGTTTATACCTACCACACACACTTCAAATTGCACTTTTTCTAGCATAATACTTAGATAGTGTTGAGTGTCTATTTTTTCTTTGGTATCGGTAGCGGTTCGTATATAAAATTGATTTATTGGAAGTGATGGGGCCGTACGAAAATACTTTTTGTTCGCACGCAGGAATCTTTCACTGACGCCGGAAACAACGCTGCCGGTGTCCAACAAAATTTGTGTGGGAACGCCGTTGACAAAGACGTGTAATCCCGGACACGCCGCGCTCACTGGCCTTTGTTGCGCGGGACCGGATTCTAGCAACGGATCCCTGACGTCCGGTGGGAACACATTATTTACGGGCACACAAATTACATAATTAAAAGTACACTTTTCACACAATATATAATTCTTATAATTAGCATGCTTACATTTACATATTTTTGCCGAATTTATAGCGCGTCCTTGCTGGATGCGCATTTTGGCACGATTTTTGTAGATTGGTAATTTTTTGATTTATTGTTTGGGTCCTTATTGTTTTGGGTGTCGCTGTCTTTCGCAGTTGTATCAGCTTTGGCTATTTCGACCGTTTGAATCGCTCTAATCGCGGCCCCATCGTTACCCTTACCTTGCCCCTTTGGTCTACCGACATTTTGTTTACCCTTGTACTCAAAGGTTTTGTTTGGCGGTTTTGACGGTGTCTGGGGTGGAGTAGAACTTGTACTTGGTCCCTGATCAGGTTGCTGATGGTATTGTTCCCGCGTATTCTGCCCTTCGTTATTTCGGCGAAATTCAGGTTTATAACGCCACCCGCCCAAATCAAAAACCGTCTCGCTTTGGGACACTAGAATGAGCAGTTCATCGACCGTGCGTATACCCTGCGTAAACACAGCTACTCTTATATTGTGATTAAAATGATAGGCGAGTTTCCTGACTATGTCAATCTCCGAAAATGCTGGGGTTAAATGCTTTGCGCGCTCGACCTGCTGGATGATATAATTTTCTGCGGTAATAACCATTTTCCTTTCAAAGCGGCCATATTCTAGTTCATTGCGTAAAAGTCTTTGCGTATGCGAATTCCAGTACCGGCTTTCAACTTTTTGTTTGAACTCCGCGTATGTGGACACTCTATCGCGTACAATGTTATACCATTTACGCGCCGAATCACGCATCGCGTTAACTACCCACTGTATTTTATCTTGATCTTCCAGTCTCGACCCTACCCTCGCCATTTCACTTTCACAGGCTAACAAAAATTCAATAGGGTTTTCGTTATTTTCCCCTGTAAAATACACACGATTTTTCTCATCGACAGGACCTTGTACCAACATATTAGGAGCGGATCTCCTGCGTACCTCCTGTCGTACTTTCAAAATTTTGTCGCTAAGTGTTTGTAATACACTCTCTTTATTAGAGTCTATGTTAGATCGCGTCTCTACAATTGAAGCGTCGAGTCTATTTACTTGACGTTGCGTTTCTGTCGCGTCAGCTTGAATCTTTATCTCGAGCGAGTCGAATTTTTTCGCGACCTTTTGCTTTTGTTTTTCGCACCTGCTAATGTGCTCTTTGTACCGGCCCTCCATACGTGTCACTTGTTCGATAAACGATTTTTGCATTGTGGTCTCAAAAACATTAAACCGTTCATTTATATTGGTATCAACCGTATGTACTTTTTCACCGATTTCAGCGACTTTGGCGGTTAACTGTTTATTACTCTCACCGATTTCAACGACTTCAGAGGTTAACTCATGTACGCTTTCGTCTATTTTCGCGGTCAATTCTTTACTATTTTCTTTATTGCTTTCCGCGATTTCGGTGACTTTAACAGTTAATTGTTTTCTCGTTTGTTTAATTTTTGTATTTATGTCGGCGTTGCTTTGGTCTAATGCGTCGGTTAGACTGACTCTTTGCGCCTCGATTTTGGATGTTAACTCTGCGTTATTCATTTCAGCATTGGCTGTTATTTGTTCAAATTTCGCGTTCATGTTAGCGGTTAATTCGGCATTTGTTTTCTCAAATTTGGCGTTGATATTAGCGGTCAAATCCGCACTCATTTGCGCGTTCATTTGCTGTATTTGTTTAAGTATTTTATCCATATCCATTTTAAATACACAACAATTTCAAATATAGAACAATTTCAAATAAACAGAATAGTTTCAAATACACAAAATAATTTCACTGCTGTACCACTACCAATCACAAAACTTTTTGTGGATTGTTCAGTTGGACGCCAGCTGTTTTAAGAGTTAAAACAGCAAAGTTAGTTTTAACGTGAATTAAATTTAATTTGAATTTAATTTCTGGCCCCACGTGCAGGGCGACATATGCAACTCTACTTATATGCGTTGTTGTTGTGTTGTGTTGTGTATGAGTACCTACCTGCTGTCCGATCTTGCGGTTTCTTCCGACTAGGGCGTGTGGATTTTGGATTTTAATTTCGCAAGTTAGTAATCTCAAATTTATGGCAACAACACACAAAATAAGTCACTTTAAAGGGGAAGAGTTTTGTGAGACTGGTAGGCTGTTTAGTACAACAATAAAACAATGCAATATGGTGTAATAAAACGTTGTTTATTACTCCAATAACACACAAGAATAAAAGGGTTATATTGTCAATTATCCTTACAGTCTAATCAATGAATTTACCTTGACTAATGTTTTTCAATTGGTTGATAATTGAAAAGAAGTTAAACTCGTTATTTGACAAGCTATTTGCAAGTACAATTTAATTAATTAATTTATTCAATTTAATTAAAATTTTTCAAATAAATTAGATTGAATTGTTAATAAAAATAAAATATAAAAACTCTGAAGTTATTTTGAATATTATTCAAAAATAAATTAGGCGTGACAGTCTAGTTCAAGTCATTTCATTTCTAGTGATTTGACTCTGTTATACTGCAGTATGAACTAATAACGAAATTGTTAGTTAAGATTTGTATAGCGCTTTCGTATTATTTCTATTGATTCTTAACTACAGCTTACTAATGACTTAGACTGCTATACAGATTATCACAATAAATTTATTCTTATTTACTAGAGTCTTTGATTTTTGTATGGCACCTGAATTGTTTAAATTACAATGCTTTTAATTGAAAAATCAAGAAAATTTGATGTTGAAAATATAAATAAGTTGATTTTGCTTTCCTGTTATTGAAGTGGATGGTAGAGTTGCTCCAAATTGTCCCTCGCTGGTCCCGGTCCGATCTGCTAGAGATAGTAATCTGCTTGGAGCTCCTGGATTCGGTCGTTGAGTTCAGAATTCGTCAACATTCTCCTCTCCTGCTGTTTGTTGAATATTTTAACGTCTACGGCTTTCTGCTGGAACTGGTTTACGTCCCTCGTCGATTCGCACGTCGCACGTCAGCGTGTGTGTGTGTGTTTCGTTCGAGTGGTAGCTCTGCTCGTCAGCTGTTCACCAATAGTTTAGACGGCCTCTTTGTCGTATTCTTGAAGTCTGGTCTTGTAGTCTGGTGGATCTCTTGCGTGCTTATGACCACAGCTTGTAGTACACAATAAGCTTGGTTGTTGTAATGAAGAGTATCACGACTTGACGCAATAATTACGAGTTGTACAGTTGATCTGTATTTACTATGTTCGTAATTATGTACGTTGACCACGTAGAGTCTTCTGATGAATCTCCACAACTATGGTTACGAGACGATCGAAGAATTACGTCCGTACTTCGCAAATACTGGCAGTAGAGTGATGGTTCAGCCACAAAACACCGCGCTGGTCGGGATTTCGTCAAATGATTTGATTGGCTGACACAATCTCTCTACTACACAAAATTTGAATTCCCTTGGTCCGTGAGAATGAAGTCAGATTCCCCCAGACGGAGAATTAATATTATTACTAATATTATTATCCCGGCGGAACTAAATTGTCGGTCCGGATTTCCTGTGATAGATTTATTTTGCAATATCTTGGTTGCAAACCAAGTTGTGCTAAATCTAAAATATACAATCTGTAGGAAATTATTATCTTTACAACATATTAAAAACTCATTAATGTAGCTCTATTCTTACAGAAGTTATTCAATTAAATTAATTAACTCTTTTATTTGTTAATTATATTGCGGAAAATTTGCGCACGTCATTATTAATATTTCGGCAAACATTTTGGATATCTTGGATTTCGCCTTAATTTATTAGTTTCCGAGATATTAATAATTAACAGTTTGGGGTGTGGCTCTTCCTTCTACAGCGAGCTGATTACATAACGGCCACGTGTGCGTCGTTTTACAAAGCATTATTTTCATCGCTACTACATACAAATGGAGTTTTGACTATTACAATTTATTTAAACATGATTTTAGTATACAGTCGACATATAACCCCAAATAATTGATATTTGGTGCTGTTATATACTCCCCTACCTATTTTTAAAAAAAAATGAGTGTAATAGTTACAGTTTTTTTTTTCAATTATTATAAACGTATTTTGTAATCATTATACTTACTACTTATACATGTTATATTACTTATTTAAAACACACTATTCCAAAGACACATACTTATGTGTTAATGTTCTACCATTATATACAACTTAACTCATAATACATCCTATTAATAATATTATAAATGAAATTATTGTCCAGTCAAATGTTATCAGAACGGGTACTATCTAATCGCTGGCTTTAAGAATGTTTGTTTGTCAACAGCTGGCACGCGCGCGAAAGAATGTGCTGACTTTGTTTACAGTCGTTATCGCCTACCGCGTGGCGCTAATTGCTTGACCTACTTTCAACCGTGGGGAGCGGTAGTTATCGTGACGCAACTATTTCCTTCCTGTGTGTTTGTTTCGCTCTACACGCTCGTTAGCTACCGCGCTAGAAAAGCATTATTATTTATACACAAACTATCTACAATTATTATTAATAATATAAAACACAGTTAATTTATTTTAATTCTAATTATTATTTAATTAAATTATGATTAATTCTAAATATTATTTATTTTTTAAAGTCTTATTATTTTGTCCCGACGGGCCTTGGAATTTCATGCTACTCATAATATTTTCTTAAAGAGCTCGCATGATATTTACCTACTGTTTTTGTTCGGTCGAGCGTCGTAACGATAAATGTTTGAGGCGCGAGTTTCTGAGCCAAAAGATACGGACCGTTATATAGACGAAAAAACTTTGCGGCTACATTTATGTCTCTCCGGCCCACGGGGTTCGCCTTGAGCAGCACTTTCTCTCCTACTACAAAGTTAGTTAGTTTATGAGTGGTATTGAATTTGTCCGCCCTTTTTCGCCCTTTTTCAACTATTTTTTCCCTCACAAGTTGATTTTTACACTGAACCGGCAGAGGTAGATTATAAGTCTTTGGCCTGCTTAAATAATTATTCCAAAATCTCTCTGGCTTTGTTCCAGAGTCTAACTCTGCTGGTGTGTATTCAGTGGTATCGGGATAATTTTCGTTTATCGCCGTTTCAAAGAATGATAGGAACTCGGGCCATTTGCTTTGTTCCTTATAGCAATATATACGGAATATTTTACCGATTTCCCGATTCACCCTTTCGGCGAGGTTGCCCTGCGGTCGTCGTATCGAGGTGAGGATTGCTTTAATACCATTACGTTCCAGGGTTGCTGCCCAGTGTTTATTTTGGAATTACTTTCCCTGGTCGCTAAGCACGCTCCTTATCGGTCCATGTTGTGGAATATACTTGTTAAGTATAATGTTTAAAACGGATTTTGTGGTGGGTCTAGGGATCGCGTAAAGGCTAACTTTTTTAGTGAATACATCGACACAAACTACAATGTGTTTTAGGTTTCTGGTAGCCTTGGGTAGTGGTCCCAGAAAGACGGTGGCGATCATCTGTCCCTTACCGTCCGTTATCACATTTCCCATGGGAACGTAAGTGTGCAAATTTGGTGCTTTCGCGGTTTGACACGGATGACATGTTTTTAACAATTTACTTACCCTACGATACATGTTTGTAATTGTAAAATCCTCCTGTAATATTTTTAAACATTTTACTGGAGATGCGTGCGCCATTTTTACATGTAATGAGTGTGTTACACACGCAAGCATAGCGGGAGATAATACCACCTTCCATTCGCCCTGTAACAATGTATACAATATATTGTCCTGTATGAGGTAATGCGGATTTTGGTGAGCTGCTAACATTAGCTTTTTAGCAAGGAGTGCGAGGTCATTGTCCTGCTCGCGTCCTACGTTCTGTAGCATATTGGTAGCTTCAGGCGCGACAGTGTATTGCATATTTAATACCCTCAACTCGTCGTCAGCTGTTTCGTATACCTCCTCCTTTTCTACGGGCGGATATCTGCTTAAGGTGTCTGCTGTGGTATTCTCTGATCCTTTGCAGTATTTAATAGTAAAGGAATACTCTTGAATAGCTAACACCCATCATGTTAGTCGGGAATTTGCTAGTCGACATTTCAATATAAAGGATGACGCCTGATTATCTGTGTGGAACTCGAAATGGGTACCATATAGGTATAGTCTGAATTTTCTGAGAGCGTTCATTATGGCGAGTATTTCTTTCTCAGAAGTACAATAATGCAACTCAGCGCCTTTGAGTGTTCTATTAGCGTATGCCACAACATGAAGACTACCTTGTTCGTCTTCCTGGTGCAACACGGCGCCGATAGCATACCCGGTAGCGTCAGTATACATTACGTACTTCCTGCCCTGTTGTGGATGGAACAATGGTAAATTAGATTGGAACAGGCCCTTAACCCTCTCATACGCCTCTTTCTGTTCAGAACCCCCATTTCCACTTTATATTTTTGCGTACCAGCTGTAACAAGGGGACTGTATATTCGGCGTATTTGCTGGTGAATTTCTGTAGTATCCCGTGAGTCCAAGAAATGCTCGTAGTGCTTTGAGGTCCTTGGGAACCGGGAACTCCACAAGACTCCTGAGCTTCTCTGGGTCCGTACTGATGCGTGTAGCTGAGATTATATGTCAGAGGAACTTCATTCTAGACTTAATGAACTCGCACTTGTGTAGTTTGAGCTTGATGTTGGCTAACCTCAGCTTCTGGAAGACGCTCCTGAGATGCTCGAAGTGTTCTTCCAACGTGCGGGATATCACGAGGATGTCATCGACGAATATTGCAGTGTAAGGGTCTACCTCAGGTCCTAGAGCTCTCTCGAGGCATCTTACA